>MU839430.1:159029-521237 GCA_030685255.1 Podospora conica | reverse complement strand
TAATTAGTTAGTTAAAGTATAATCTAGTATCCGAGTCGGTCGACTTACGGAATCTCTTTACCGGGTTATTCTTAATAAGATAGTTAATCGAACTAATCTCCGTAGTATTATCGACCTTATTAGAAATATCTTATTAACGCTTTAGTAGTATCTCGATTAAATATATAAACCTTACTATATAGTATATAAGGTAATAATTATTTAATTATAAACGGGGTTAATATTAGAGGATTACCGATTTCTTTTTATCTTATTCCTTACTATATAAATTCCTAAGGTTTATTATAATATTAAATAGATTATAACTTACGTTTTAAAGGCTATCTTATAGTTAGTAGTCGGTAATAGTAGAGGAGTATAAATATTTAGGACGTTGTCTTCTAACTTAAAGATATATTATTTAGAATAGAAATAAAGTATACTATAAATAGAGAAACTTACCGATTAAGCTCCTTATCTCTTTCTAATATCTATCTATTATACTCTTCCTTTCTTTAACGCCTAATGTTTATAGTATCTTACGGAGGCGGGTCGAGTATTTTATTAGAAGGTAAATAGGACCTAGTATTTATTAATTGGATTAAGTTAGTAGGTTATATATAGGGGGCCGGACCTTCGTATAGGTATTAAGATTGTAAATAAAGCGTTAAAACTACTACTAATAGTCTTTAGTAGGAGTTAAAGCTTCCGTTAAATTTTAGAAGTTAAGTTACTTCCCTTATATTAAGAGGAAGTTATAATTAGTATTAAGATACCGGTATAAATATTCGAACCCTAAGACTAACTCTAGGTACGGACGTCGTATATTTTATATAGGTTATTCTATTTCCTTCTTACTAGCGTTAGTAATATTTATCCTTGGATAGTTATCTACCTATATAATGGAAATAATTTACTATTTCTAGTTCTAAGTTAGCGTCTAACCCGACCTTATAGTTAGGGTAACTATTCCTAGGTTATCGGGTCCCTATACTTACATACTAGGTATATAACTAACCTCGTTAGCCTTATTTTAAGCTTTAGGTCCGGGAGGTTAGGTCCGGTAGGCTAGTTACTATAAGATTCCTAGTTTTATTAGCTACTTTTGTAGAGAATTTTAGGTTTAGGATTAGTATCGGATATATTCCTAGTCCCCTTAGCTCCTCCTATAGGGATTTTTAGGCTTAGCTCTAGTACTAAACCAAGCTAGCTTACTCCTTCTATAAGCTAGCTACTATAAGATCCTTAATTCTAATAGCCGCCTAGTATTAACGCCGGACTTATTCCTCCTAAAGCTACGTAAGATTCTTAATCCCCTAGCTCTCCTTATCGGGATTCTTAAGCTTAGGAATAGTACTTAACCTTAAACTAAGCTAACTTTCCCTTCTATAGGTTAGCTACTATAAAATCCTTAATTCTTATAGCCTCTTAGTATTAACGCCGGACTTATTCCTCCTAAAGCTACGTAGGATTCTTAATCCCCTAGCTCTCCTTATCGGGATTATTAGGCTTAAAAATAATACCTAACCCTAAACCAAGCTAACTTTCCCTTCTATAAGCTAGCTACTATAAGATCCTTAATTCTAATAGCCTCTTAATATTAACGCCGGACTTATTCCTCCTAGAGCTACGTAAGATTCTTAGTCCCTTAGCTCTCCTTATCGGGATTCTTAGGCTTAGGAATAGTACCTAACCCTAAACCGAGCTAACTTTCCCTTCTATAGGCTAGCTACTATAAGATCCTTAATTCTAATAGCCGCCTAGTATTAACGTCGGACTTATTTATCCTAAAGCTATATAAGATTCTTAGTCCCTTATCTCTCCTTATCGGGATTATTAGGCTTAAGAATAATACCTAACCCTAAACTAAGCTAACTTTCCCTTTTATAGGCTAGTTATTATAAGATCCTTAATTCTAATAGCCGCTTAGTATTAACGCCGGACTTATTCCTCTTAGAGTTACATAGGATTCTTAGTCCCCTAGCTCTCCTTATTAGGATTATTAGGCTTAAGAATAGTACTTAACCCTAAACCGAGTTAACTTTCCCTTCTATAGGCTAGCTACTATAAGATCCTTAATTCTAATAACCGCCTAGTATTAACGCCGGACTTATTCCTCCTAAAGCTATATAGGATTCTTAATCCTTTAACTCTCCTTATCGGGATTCTTAGGCTTAGGAATAATACCTAACCCTAAACCGAGCTAACTTTCCCTTCTCTAGGCTAGCTACTATAAGATCCTTAATTCTAATAGCCGCCTAGTATTAGCGTCGGACTTATTTATCCTAAAGCTACGTAAGATTTTTAATCCCCTAGCTCTTCTTATCGGGATTCTTAAGCTTAGGAATAGTACTTAACCCTAAACCGAGCTAACTTTCCCTTTTATAGGCTAGCTACTATAAGATCCTTAATTCTTATAGCCTTTTAGTATTAACGCCGGACTTATTTCTCCTAGAGCTACGTAGGATTTTTAGTCCCTTAGCTCTCCTTATCGGGATTCTTAGGCTTAGGAATAGTACCTAACCCTAAACCGAGCTAACTTTCCCTTTTATAGGCTAGCTACTATAAGATCCTTAATTTTAATAACCGCCTAGTATTAACGCCGGACTTATTCCTTTTAAAGCTACGTAGGATTCTTAGTCCCCTAGCTCTCCTTATCGGGATTATTAGGCTTAAGAATAATACCTAACCCTAAACCAAGCTAACTTTCCCTTTTATAGGCTAGCTACTATAAGATCTTTAATTTTAATAACCGCCTAGTATTAACATCGGACTTATTTATCCTAAAGTTATATAAGATTCTTAATCCCCTATCTCCCCTTATCAGGATTCTTAGGCTTAGGAATAATACTTAACCCTAAACTAAGCTAACTTTCCCTTTTATAGGCTAGCTATTATAAGATCCTTAATTTTAATAGCTACTTAGTATTAGCGTTAAACTTATTCCTCCTAGAGCTACGTAAGATTCTTAGTCCCCTAGCTCTCCTTATCGGGATTCTTAGGCTTAGGAATAGTACCTAACCTTAAACCGAGCTAACTTTCCCTTCTATAGGCTAGCTACTATAAGATCCTTAATTCTAATAACCGCCTAGTATTAACATCGGACTTATTTATCCTAGAGTTACGTAAGATTCTTAGTCTCTTAGCTCTCCTTATCGAGATTATTAGGCTTAAGAATAGTACCTAACCCTAAACCGAGCTAACTTTCCCTTTTATAGGCTAGCTATTATAAGATCTTTAATTCTAATAGCCGCCTAGTATTAGCGTCGGACTTATTCCTCCTAGAGTTACGTAAGATTCTTAGTCCCCTAGCTCCCTTTATCGGGATTCTTAGGCTTAGTAATAGTACCCGACTTTAAACCGAGATCCTAGATTCTTATAACCGCTTAGTACTAGCGCCGGTAAGATTCTTAATCCCTTTAATTCCCCTTATCGGGATTCTTAGCCTTAGTAATATTACTAGACTAAGCTAGGTTATTCCTTCTAGTAGCTTACTACTATAGGATTCTTAATTCTTATAGCTTCCTTTATTTCTATTTTTAAGGCTTTTTTATATTATTATATTAAAGGAAATTTAATCTTAGCTATTTATAATATTATAAAGATAGTTTCTTCTATCCTAGTATCTACCCTTTTATTTCTAACTTACTAGCTATCTCCTTACCCGTTTAGTAGGGATATCTAATAGTAACCCGATTTATCCCCTTAACTATTTATCTTAGCCTAGCTATATATAAGAGTAATCTAATCCTCCTTATTCCTATAGGGCTCTTCGTTCTCGGAGTTAGTAGCTTATACCCCTAGTAGCTAATCCCCGCTAACCCCCCCTAAGCTAACAAAGGCTTTATCGCTACTATATCGTATTCCCCGATTTCCCTACCGTAATAGTAGTTAATCGTCTTCTTCGTTATCTAGTTCCGTATTCTAAAGCTCGTTCTCGGGCTCGATTAATCCCTTATTACTTTAGCTACTTCGGTAGGACTTTTCGGGCTCTATACTAACGCTATATCGAGCTAGCTCGTCCCTTTTAGCCTAGTTCCCTTAGCTACTTCTATAAGGACTTTCGGGATTAGTATTAGCGTTAGACTCGCGCCCGGTACTAGTATTAGCCGTAGCCGTTAAACTTCCGGTACGGCTAACGGCTAAATTAGTATTATTATATTTATTACCCGGGCTATCGTCGGAAAGGGGCGGGGGGCTTATAGATCTATTATCGGAAAGGGGTAGGGGGCTTAAAGGTCGGCGTCGATTAGATTACTCTTTATCGATCTCGTAAACTCGTAAGTATATCGAGAGTAAGGTAAGTAGGTCGCTAGACTTAAACTCTAAAGCCTTTACCTTTCCAGATCTAAGTAGGTAAATTATATTATTAGGCGGTAATAGTTTATACTTAATAATAGGTATTACTAAATTATAATTCGCCCTTTTATAAAGTTCTTTAAACCTTAAAGTATACTTTTCTATAAGCCGAACTATAAATTTAAATATTTCTATAGAAACCGTAGTATCCGCGGGTTCCTTAGATTTATCCTTACTAGTATTACCCTTTAAATTATTAAAGTTAGTTAAAAGGCTAACCTTCGGTAGAAAGGTAAGGATACCGGGACCGAAGTACTTAACGAGAATAGATAAGGGCTTATTATAAACGATTTCTTAAGTATAATTTCCCTTTACGATATTAAAGTAGGTTATAATATAAGAGTTTAGCTAAGCTTATTTCTTAAC
The DNA here is from genome assembly GCA_030685255.1 of Podospora conica. Lineage (NCBI taxonomy): Eukaryota > Fungi > Ascomycota > Sordariomycetes > Sordariales > Podosporaceae > Podospora > Podospora conica. The sequence continues at coordinate 516,533 of MU839430.1, read as the reverse complement.
GCCTAATATAACTAGTTTAGGATTCTAGTTAAGAAATTATTGGAAGGAGACTAATACTATAAAGGTATTAAGATTTACCTTTACCGTCTCGTCCTTTAAATAGTAGTTAATATTAGTAACCTCCTAATAATATAGTAAGGTTATCCGAGTATAGAGTTATTAAAGATAGTAAATCTTTTTTATATCTATAGCGTTTAGTTAGTTAATAAAAGTATAAAAGTCCTAGACCTCCTCGAGGGATTAGAATACTTTAGAAACTCGGGAATAGCCGATCTACTTAAGTATAGTAGAGAACTCCTTACGTCGGATTATAACGTTTAAGGGTATCGTATTCGCTACTATAGTATAGTACTCCTTATACAGATTACGGAGGTTACTAGCCCCTTCCAAGCTAATAATTCGGGAAAGGAGTTATATACCTACTATTATCGTATTTTTCTAGGCTTTAAACTTTAGGTTTTTTCGGATATCGGTTAATACCTTATCGGCTAAAATATACGGCTGGATTATCGCGAGTATAGTTGTAATTACTAGCTAGTTTATAAAGTTTTTAACTACCTCTTAAGGCGTAGAGTAAGCCTAGTTTATACGTTTAATCGTAATATTATTACTTAGACGTTTTAAAGGGCGGGTATCCGGCTTAATAGGGTATTATACCCGTTTTAGTCGTAAGTATAGGAGCTTTATACTCTAGCTTTACTAGGATAGGATAAGTATTCCTTAGGAAGTATTAGTATTAGGTAAAGAGCTTTCGGGTTAGCTTTATAGGGGTAGTATATTAACGCCGTCTTTATCGTTCCCGTCGTCGTCGTCCGAAGTTAATATAATATTAGTCTTAAGACGTCCTCGCTTCCGTTAATAAGGCTCCCCGTTATCGGTATTCTTAGAGTCGTTTTAGGATTATTAAGATAGCCTGCTTTAAGGTACTAGTAGAAGTACTTTAGGACTTATTAGAATTATAAATTAAATAAAGATAAAAAGATATATAATTAATACCTAGTTTTATACTAATAGCCTTAACCGATTATTATATATACTTTAGAATCTTATAGTAATCCTTCTTATCGACTTATTATATTAGAAGTTTAAGGGTATTATCGAATATATTTAAGTACTTATACTTATAATACTTAGGTTCCTACTATTTCCCTTTATAACGCTATATAATAAAATTATTAGATAGTAGGAATATTGTAAAAATTTTAAATAATAGGAATATTATGAAAATATTATATATAATTATAATATTTTGTAGGAGTTTATTATTTCTTATAGGAATTTTTTCTTTTAAAAGTAGTTGTAACGTAGGTAGAGATATTAGACTTATAGCGTTAAGTCTTATACCGCCGTAATATTATTAGGTAAGTTCCTTTTATACTAGGATAAGTTCCTTTTAAGAATAATTTATCTAAATTAGAGTCCCTTTATACTAGGATAAGTACCTTAAAGTTACTTTACTAGATATATTCCTAGGTAGATATTAGAAACTTAATAACCCTTTTATCCTTTATATTTATAATATTTAGCTTTTCCTTACCCTAAGTACTCTTAGAGTTAGCTTAATTCCTTTTAATAATAATTTATCTAGTTTAGAGTTCCTTTATACTAGGATAAGTATCTTAGAGTTACTTTACTAGATATATTCCTAGGTAGATATTAGAAACTTAATAACCCTTCTATCCTTTATATTTATAATATTTAGCTTTTCCTTACCCTAAGTACTCTTAAAGTTAGCCTAATTCCTTTTAATAATAATTTATCTAGTTTAGAGTCCCTTTATACTAAGATAAGTACTTTAAAGTTACTTTACTAGATATATTCCTAGGTAAATAGTAGAAACTTAATAACCCTTTTATCCTTTACCTTTATAATATTTAGCTTTTCCTTACCCTAAATACTCTTAGAGTTTATTAATTTCCTTTTAATAATAATTTATCTAGGTTAGAGTTTCTTTATACTAGGATAAGTACCTTAAAGTTACTTTACTATATATATTTATTAAGGTTATTCCTTATAAAATTCCTTAACTAACTAGCTACTTTATATAAGAATATTATAATTATTATTTTCTAGAAGAGAAGCTATACCGAAGGTATATATATATATATAGCTATTTATAAATACTAGGGCCTATATAGTAAACCTTAAAGGGTATATACGTAAAGGGTAAGAAGGGCTAGAGTACTAGAAAGTAAGAAGGGTTAAAGGGGCTAGAAGGGCTAGAGTACTAGAGGGTAAGAAGAGCTAAAGGGCTAGAGGGGCTAAAGGGGCTAAAGGGTAAGAACGGCTAAAGGGGTTAAAGGGGCTAAAGGGCTAGAAGGTAAGAGGGTAAGAAGGGCTAGAGGGGTTAAAGGGTAAAAAGGGCTAAAGGAGCTAGATAAGCTAAAAGGGTTAGAAGGCTAGAAGGTAAAAGGGTAAAAGGGGCTAGAGGGTAAGAGGGTAAGAAGGGTAAAAGGGGCTAAAGGGTAAAAGGGTAAAAAGAGTTAAAGGGTAAAAGGGTAAGAAGGGTATAATATACTATAAGGTAATACGCCGTAACGGCCCGTACCGTAAGGTAATACGCCGTAAGATAATACGTTATAAGGGTCCGCGCTATAAGGGTTTATACTATAAAGGTTCGTACCGTTAGGTAATACGCCGTAAGGTAATACGCCGGAAGGTAATACGCCGTAACGGCTTACGCCGGGAGGTAATACGCCGTAAGGTAATACGCCGGGAGGTAATACGCCGTAACGGCTTACGCCGCGATAGCTCGCGCCGGAAGGTAATACGCCGTAAGGTAATATACCGTAAGGTAATACGCCGTAAAGTAATACGCCGGAAGGGTTTATACCGTAAGGTAATACGCCGTAACGGCCTACGCCGGGAAGTAATATACCGTAAGGTAATACGCCGTAAGGTAATATACCGTAGGGGTCCGCGCTATAAGGGTTCGTACTAGCCGTAAAGGTTCGTACTATAATAGCTCGCGCCGTAATATAATACATCGTAACAGCTCGTACCGGGAGGTAATACGCCGGGAGGGTTCGTACTATAAAGGTTTATACCGTAACGGCCTACGCCGGGAGGTAATACGCCGTAAGGTAATACGCCGTAAGGGTTTACGCTATAAGGGTTCGTACCGTAACGGCCTATACCGTAATATAATACGCTATAACGGTTCGCGCCGGGAGGTAATACGCTATAAAGGTCCGCGTTATAAGGGATTATACCGTAATAGCCCGTACCGTAATATAATACGCTGTAAGGGTTTATACTATAAGGGATCGTACTATAACGGCCCGCGTTATAATATAATACGCCGTAAGGTAATACGCCGCCGTAAGATAATACGCCGTAACGTCTCGCGCTAGAAGGTAATACGTCGTAAGGTAATATATTATAAGGGTCCGCGTTATAAGGGTTCGTACTGTAACGGCCCGCGCCGTAATATAATACGCCGTAACGTTTCGCGCCGGGAGGTAATATACCGTAAGGTAATACGTTATAAGGGTCCGCGCTATAAGGGTTCGTACCGTAACGGCTTACGCTATAATATAATACGCTATAACGTCTCGCGTTATAATATAATACGCCGTAAGGTAATATACTACCGTAAGGGTCCGCGCTATAAGGGTTTATACCGTAAGGGTTCGTACCGTAACGGCCTATACCGGGAGGTAATACGTTATAACGTCTCGCGCCGGAAAGTAATACGCCGTAAGGTAATATACCGTAAAGGTCCGCGTTATAAGGGTTTATACTATAACGGCCTACGCTATAATATAATACGCCGTAACGGCTCGCGCCGGGAGGTAATACGCCGTAAGGTAATATACCGCCGTAAGGTAATACGCCGTAAAGGTTCGCGTTATAAGGGTTCGTACCGTAAGGGTTCGTACCGTAACGGCTTATACCGGAAGGTAATACGCCGTAACGGCTCGCGCCGGGAGGTAATACGTCGTAAGGTAATACGCCGTAAAGGTTTACGCTATAAGGGTTCGTACCGTAAGGGTTCGTACCGTAACGGCTTACGCCGTAATATAATACGCTGTAAGGTAATAGTATATATATTTTAAGCGAAAGGGTTAAGGAAAAGAAAGCTAGCGTTATAAAGGCGATCGTATAAGCTATTAGCGAGAGTTATTATTAAGAGCCGAGAATATACTTATAAGGCTAAAAAAGGCTTACTACTAAAGCGCTTATAAGACGGAGGAGTTACAGGCAAGCGACTACCTTAATTAAAGTTATTAGCGAGGGTTACTCTTATAGGCTTATCGTTATCGTCGAGATATACTTATAAAGTTAGAAAAGGCTTACTACTAAAGCGTTTATAAGATAAAGAAGTTATAGGTAAGCGACTACCCTAACTAAAGCTATTAGCGAGGGTTACTTTTATAAGTTTATCGTTATCGTTAAGATATACTTATAAGGTTAGAAGAGGGTTACTACTAAAGCGTTTATAAGATAGAGGAGTTATAGGTAAGCGACTACCCTAATTAAAACTATTAGCGAGAGTCGCTTTTATAAGCTTATTATTATCGTCGAGATATACTTATAAAGTTAGAAAAGGCTTATTACTAAAGCGCTTATTAGATAAGCGACTACCCTAACCGAGGCGGTTACCAAGGATCGCTTATATCTAGCGCGCGAGATCGTAGCCGAAGGTAAAAAAAAAGAGGGGCGATTTTCCGAAATAAAGAACGCGTCCTAAAAGTCTAGGTATATAAATATAACGCGTTAATATTAATAGGACTATATATAGGGGTTTCGCTCTTATCTACTTCCTCCTATTATTTTTATTCCTACTTTCTTTCTTCTCTTTCTCCTTAAACTTTACTATTAAAACGTACTTTATTTTTAGTTTACTTATAATCTTCTAAGATTAAGATAATAAGTTAGTACTTAAACCCGTATTAGTCCTTAGTAATAGAAATTAATTTTTATCGCTAAAGTTTACCGGCCTATACTTATTAGCCCGTATTAAACCTTAGCGATAGAAATTAATTTTTATCGCTAAGGTCTACTAACCTATACTTATTAGCCTATATTAAACCTTAGCGATAGAAATTAATTTCTATCGTTAAGGTTTACTAGCCTATACTTATTAGCCTATACTAGACCTTAGCGATAGAAATTAATTTCTATCGCTAAGGTTTACTAGCCTATACTTATTAGCCTATACTAGACCTTAGCGATAGAAATTAATTTCTATCGCTAAGGTCTACTAGCCTATGCTTATTAGCCCGTACTAGACCTTAGCGATAGAAATTAATTTCTGTCGCCGAGGTCTGTTAGCCTGTACTTATTAGCCCGTACTAGACCTTAGCGACTAAAATTGATTTCTGTCGCCGAGGTCTACTAGCCTATGCTTGTTAGCCCGTGCTGGACCTTAGCGATAGAAATTGATTTCTATCGCCGAGGTCTACTAGCCTATACTTATTAGCCCGTACTAGACCTTAGCGACAGAAATTAATTTCTGTCGCCGAGGTCTGCTAGCCTGTACTTATTAGCTTATACTGGACCTTAGCGATATAAATTTAACTTCTATCCCTAAGGTCTGCTGGCCTGTACTTATTAGCCCGTACTGGACCGTAGCGATATAAGTAGATTTCTGTAGCTAATATTTGCTAGCCGATACTTATTAGTACGTATAAGACTTTAATAAGGAAAATAATATTAATAACTAAGATTAGTTAGCTTATACTTATTAGTCTGGATATACTATTTTAAAGGTATAAATTTAGTATTTACTAACGTTAGTCTATTCTTAACAGCCTATACCTAATATTAGGAATCTATATATATTATATTATTTGCTTAGTATTTATAAACGACGGTAGTAGGAGCCTTTAGGTTACCTATAAGGCTAGACTACTGGAAATTTAATATAGTAGCTATAACTAAATATTTATATTACCTAGAGTTAATTTTTCTAAGACCTAAATACCGAAAACTTTTAACTTAAAAAAAGATTTCCTAACCTTAAGCCTTTAGGGTTAGTATAAATAGTTTATTCGACCTATTCCTATAGCCTTACTATCTACGAATAACCTCTCGTCTTCGCTTCGATTAATCTAACGAACCCTACGCCGAATTACACGACCTCCGCCTCGATCCCCGATCCTCGACCTTAAAAATCCTCGATCCCCGACCGCGAAAATCCTTATATTCGTACCCTCGCCCCCGACTAACCCCACGCTAATTAACCGATCCCCGACGTTAATAGCGAACCTTCCCTTCGTTCTATATAATCTATTATAGTAATATTCGTACCCTATTAAATAAGTAAGACTATAAGTAAAGATACCCTTTCTTTTTAACTTTACTACTTTCGCTTCTACTCTTTATTTAACGTTTAACCCTATTACTATAGCTAACCCCGGCTTCTTTTAGTAAAAGGGTAAGGATAGTTAAACTATCTTCCCCCTCCCGGCCTAATCTAAGTATAAACTCGATAACCCCGGCTTTATTACGGAAAAGGTTATAAAGATCTTAATCGTTACCGGCTACCCCGTAACGGCCTTTATAGTCGCCGAGTATACGAATATCCCTACTATCTATAATTAATCGCTCTTTATCCGTAACTACTTCGCCGATATAATCCTTAGCTCGGTGGTATAGAAAGCCTAGTCGATAACCGAGTATATAATCGCCTCGATATATAACGCCCTTAGTAACCTTTATACCGTTAACGCTTTCGAGGCGGCTAAGAACTTACGCCTCCGCTCCTACTATAACGACCTTTAAGCGTAAGTTAATACTTAATCCTAAGCTATAGCCGCCGCCCTAAATAACCGTAGCATTACCTTTAAGAAATCCCTTATTAAAAACCTTAAAGCATTCGATATTAACGATAAGGACGCGATAAAGTATAATACTATCTATAAGAATTAACGTTCTAAGATTAAGATCCGATAAGCCTAGGACTTTTAGAAATTCCCCTCGGAGTTCTAAAAGATCCTTTATATCGCTAGCCTACTTTCCGGCTTTACCTACTAAAGTATTTAAACCGGCCTTAATATTATCCTTAATAATAAAAGGGACTTTACTTAGTAAAAGTAACTCTTTAACGCCGAATTCCTAAAAGTCCTCGACGTTATCTATTATAACTTCGATATTACCGCGGACGCCGAGAAGAAGCTTACCCTTCTTACTTAAAAGGACGACTTTTCTAACTTTATAAACTTTATTACCGAGTTCGTCTTTCTTACGGACTACGTTAAGATTAATAACGTTACCTACGTCCGCTTTATCTGTAATAAAGTAAACGGCCGTATCCGTAAAGCCTTCGTCTCCTAGGTTTTATAGCTTAATAAAGATAATTAGCTTAGTTAGCTTAAGATTATTTCGTAATTCGTTAAAAATATCGAATACGACGAGTTCCTCTTTAAGTCGTATAGTAATAAGCCCGGCGGCTCCGGCTCTGGTAACGGTAATAAGGATTCCTTAGCTCTTAAGAAGGACCCCGACGCGATAAATCTTTTTAACGCTTATATTAGCGGCCCTTAACGTTTATCCCTAGCCGAACTTTAATACCGAATTAATAACGGCCTTTATAAGAGATATAAAGGCGTTAGCTATATCGTAGCTTATTATACTTTAGCGGACTACGCCGTTACTGTTAATACCCTAGCCTACGGAGGTACTTAAGGTAAAAGTACTCCTTATAGCGGTAGTTACGGCGGATATAAAGGCTTTAACGCCCTATACGGCGGCGTTAGTATAGGCTATAGCTACGGCTACTTAACTCCCTACCCCGCTTAACCCTAGTACCCGTAGTAGTACTTATAGTAATAGTTCCCCCGCCCTTAGTAATACGGCGCTACCTACATCCGATCTATAACGATAGATCCTAACTAGTAGTAGCCTTTCCCCCTTACCTAATACGACTTCTACGTTATCCCCTTTAACTATAATTACCCTTTTAAGTTTATTAAGGGCGAGATTTAGGATAACCCTGCTGTTAAGGACTACTAGGGAAAAGAGTACCCTTCCCGCTAAATCGCGCTAGGAGGGTAACCGGAGAAGGATAAAGAATACAAAGGACTTAAATAGATAAACTCGTAATTAGTACCCTTAAGTAATAAAAAAAGTTAATCTTATTATCCTTTTACCTCTCCTTCTCCGAGCGTAAAGTATACTATACTAGCCTAGTAAACTCCGGCTATATAGGAAAGGCCTTTATTAATAACGGCTTTATAAACCTTTACTATATCCCTACCGATCCCCTTCCCTATACTAAACCTTTATTCCTTACCGACGGCTAGCTATACGACTAGATCCGAAGTATAGTAACCCTTAACCTTTAAATCGGAGCTTATAAGGAAACTATCTCCCTCTTCGTTACGCCCCTCGCTAAGGAATACCTAGTTATACTAGGGATCCTTTAACTTTAGTAGTATAATCCCGCTATTAGTTAAGATATACTAAACCTAACCTTTACGAACTACGGCCTAACCTACCTCCCCTATAATACCTTAGTACTCGCCCTCCGTACTATAGAAATACTACCCCGTACTAACTATAAACCGTTAACCGTAAAAGACCTTAAGAAGGAAGATAATCCCTATAACGTTAACCTTTACTATATCGCCTATAGAAAAGCCGCCTACTCTAGGTAATAACAGGCTAGGTAAGCCTATACTAGGCCCCCGCCGCCCCCTCCGCCCCTTAAGATAATCCCCTAGAACGTTAAGTACGCCGGTACGATATAGATCCCTACGAAGAAATATATCCCTATCTAATACTTCTTTATCGAAAAGGATAACGACGTCCTAAAGCCTATTAACCTTAACGATATCTACTTCCTTAACGCCCTTAATTTCTTCCTCCTCTTACGCTAGAAGGGCGTTAAAACTATACGGACTACTATAAGTAAATTAGATATAGCTATCGCTAAGATTTATACCGACGTATAACCCTTTATACTCCTAAAGCTAATAGAGGGCGTCTTTAAAGAACTTATACGGGGCGAAAGGGATATAGCCTACTAGAAGTCCGTACTCCCCGAGCTCTATTACGACTTCGTCGACTATATCTTCGCTAATCCTATTACTTTAGGTAAAGACGTTAAGACGTTAAGCCGGATTAACGACGAGGACGCCGCTTAGTTTTTCGTAAAGCTAAATAAGGCCCCCCTTATAGATAACGAAATAAGGAAGAAGATACTTACTAAATATTACGACCTTTTTTACGTTACCCGACTATAGGAAGCGGAGAACCTTTCCTTATACCGCTTCTACGACTATAAGATCGAGCTAACGCTAAAAGCCCCGCTTTTATATAGCCGAAATAAACCTATATCCCCTATAGAACTCGCCGTTATTAAGAGATAGCTCGATAATAACTTAGCTAAGGGAAATATCTACCTATTTACGTTAGTTATAGTAGCTTCCCTCCTCCTCGTAAAGAAGCCTAACGGAGGCGTCCGGATTTACTAAAACTATTACGGGATTAATAATATTACTATTAAGAACCGGTATCTATTACTGTTAATCTACGAAACCCTTAACGCTATCTGTAACGCTAAGATTTATACGAAGGTAGATATTATCTTAGCGTTTAATAAAGTTAGGATCGCTATAGGGGAAGAATAGAAAATAGCCTTTATTATAAGGTTCGGCCTTTACGAGTCCCTTATTACCCTATTCGGCCTTTACAGAGCTTTAGCTACTTTCTAAAGATATATTAACGATATACTTTACGATATCCTTAACGAGTACGTTACCGCCTACCTTAACGATATCCTTATCTACTTTAATAACCTCGAAGACTATATTAAGTATATTAGGGAGGTCCTTAAACGCCTTACTAAGGTAGACCTTTAAATTAACCTCTTTAAAAGCGAATTCTATATTACCCGGACTAAATACCTAGGGTTTATTATTACCTTAAGGGGTATCGAGATAAACTTTAAAAAAGTAACGGTAATAATAACCTAGGAGCTACTAATAATAAGGTAGTAACTATAACACTTCCTAAGCTTCGCTAACTTTTATCGACGGTTTATCTATAGCTTCTCTAGCTTAACTAAGTACTTTTATAAACTAACTAAGAAGGACTGCCCTTAATAATAAACTAACGAATATTAAAGCTTTTTTAAATCCCTTAAAATAGCGTTTTTTATAGCCCCTACCCTTTAAGTATTCGACTAAAACCGCCGAACGGTAGTAGAGGTCGATACCTTTAACTAAAGTACCGGCGGTACCCTCCTTTAAATCGGAGACGACGGGAAGCCCTACTTAGTCGCCTACTTCTCCGCTAAGTACTTAGCGTAGAAATATAACTACGATATCTACGATAAGGAGCTCCTAGCTATTATTAAAATACTCGAGGAGTAATACCCGGAGCTCGAAGGAACTTATAATACCTTCGATATTATTATAAACTATAAGAACTTATAAACTTTCGTAATAACTAAGTAACTTACCCTATATTATATAAGGTAATTAAAGTTCCTCTCGAGATTTAACTTCCGGATCCGGTACTACCCCAGTATACTAGCTACTATACTAAACGCCCTTAGTAGAAAGCCGAAGGATATATTAACCGACGAGATTAATAACCGCCTCTACGCCCGTAACCGGCCTTTAATAAACCCTTATAAGTTCGACCCTAGTATATACGAAGACTATATAAGCCTCGTCCTTATAGCTACCGATATCGGTAATAAGTACCCTTTTATTATAAAGGTAAACCTTTAGCTTTATACCCTAGATACCTTAAAGTATATCGACGACTTTATCGCCGATAGCTACGAGAAGTTTACCCTACTTAACGAAGTTATAGTAACCTTAAGAAACCCTAAGAATAATAAAGGATAGCCGACGCCCCTTAAAGACCTCCTCCGGATACTTTTTAACGAGTATAAACTAGTATAAGGCTAAGCTTATTATAAGGACCGCCTAATTATAAACCCTAAGGATTATAACCTATAACTATAACTAATTTATAAAATATATATATCTACGCCTACTAGCTACCCCGGCTAAACTAAGACGTTAGATTTAATAAACCGCTAGTATTAGTAGCTAGGCCTTATAACCTTTATAAGGGAGTTTTATAAGAGATACCTTATTTATATTAAGATAAAGCCCTTTCGATCTAAGCCTATCGGATTCCTTAAGCCTCTTCCCTTACCTTTCTCCCTATAGTAAGATATCTCTATTAACTATATTACCCCCCTACTACCTTATACTAAGTAAGGTTATACCTACTAATACGTTACCGTAATCGTCGATAAATTAACTAAAATATAATACTTTATCGCTACCGAGACCCTAGAAGCGGAAGAATTAATAAACGCCTTCCTATAACAAGTCTATAACCTTTACGACTACCCGGAGATTATCGTTTCCGACTAAGGTAACTAGTTCATCTTAACATTCTAGTATACCCTATTAACGCGCCTCGGTATTACCCTCCGCCCCTCGTCGGCGTTCTACCCGTAAACTAACGGCTAAACCGAGAGGATTAACGCCGAGCTAGAGAAGTACCTCCGCTCCTATATCTCGTAATCCTAGGATAACTAGGCCGATTAGCTCCCCCTCGCCGAATTCGCCGGTAATAATACTATCTCCGAGACTACAGGGGTAAGCCCCTTCTACGCTAACTACGGATTCGACCCTCGGATCGGCGTAGAGCCGGTAACCCCCTATCCCCCCGACTATTCCGCCTACTAATGCCAGGAGTTCTTTAAGGTAATAGAGATCGCCTACCGTTTCCAGAGCGTGCTGGACTAAGTCAGCACCCTCTTACGCTAAGCCCAGGAATAAGGGAGAATTGTAGGAGGGCGAGGATTAAGGCGGCTAGGGGGTGAGGATGCTAGATAAGTTGTTATAGGTAGTAATGTTAGGGGCGGAGAGGGTAGGGGCGACGGCGACGGAGGAGATTTTAGAGGAGGCGAGGCGGAGGGGGGTAGGGGAGGAGATGGTAGAGGTGGAGTTTAAGGTGCCGGAGAGGGAGAGGGATAGGACGGAGGAGTGTATGTAATGTCTTGGAATGTGGCTGGGAGGTATGTATTGTACACTTATACCCGAGATGTTGTCAGAACAATACATCCTTGTCTCCATATACGCTATGGAATCCCCTTCTACTCAAACTGCTCCTTTCCAAACTTTCCCTTAAGATCAATCATCAACAAATTATCCGCCAAGATCTCGTCCTTCCTCTCGACCAAGTCATCGACGCTCCAGTTGGCACAGATAGACCGCCCCGTCAGAAACTTGGCCTTCTCGCTGGCCAACCATACTACGGTGCCGCCGACGAGCTCAGGCGTGTCCTTGTTGAACCGGGCAAAGGCCGGGTCGTGCATGTCGGACTCGACGAGACCCGGGTGCAAATTGACGACGGTGATGTTGGGGTAGACGGCCGCCATCCATGAAGCGACCTGCAGCGCGCCCAGTTTGCTGATGTTGTAGCCCGAGAGCATGTACGGGTAGATGCCCCAGGCGCCGCCCGTCGTGATGTTGATGAAGGCTGCCGGGCTGGTGGGCGTGGGGAGGGCCTTGATGAAGGCCTGGGCGAGGTTGAAGGTGCCGAGGATATTGATTTCCTGCTGGGGGTTAGCATTTGTGGGATGAAGACTGAGTTGGCATACTTACAAAGTTCCTCCACCACGTAGCGGTTTCTTCGTCGTGGAATTTGCCGTTGCCCAGTCCAACGGCGGCATTGTGGATGAGGACGTCGGCGTGCCCGAGGGTGCTGGTGATCTCGGCAAAGAGACTGGTCACGGCATTGGTGTCGGAGATGTCGGCGGCAACACAGAGGGTCTTGATGGCCGGGTTGATCTCGCGGACCTTGGCCTCGGTCTTGAGCAGGAGGTCATAGTTGGTTCCTGTGAGCACTAGGCCCTTGGGTCCGGCCTTGGCAACAGCGGGCACGATGCCAAGCGCGCCGATGCCGCGGCTGGCGCCGGTGACGATGACAACCTTTCCGGCGAGGGAGAGAGACGGTTGCGTCGGGTCGATGGATGGGTAGAGGTCTTGATATGTGTTTTTGGTGAACTGGAGGCTGGTGACAAAGATGTCGGCAGGGAGACTGTCCATTGTGGTGGTGGTTTGGCCGAGTGATGTGGAAAGGGGGAAAGGTGAGGATCAAGTTGAAGCTGAAGCTGAAGGTGAAGTGCTGAAACTGAGTGGAGATGGTGATGAGAATGAGAGAGTTTGGGAATTGATCTTCGGGCCTGAGGCGGGTGTCTTATATCAATGAAGTGCAAGTTTCCATTATGTTCCCAAACAAGACAGAACCCAAAAAATGGACGATCTATCTCGACTTGCTTACAAACGCCATGAAGTACTGAAGAAGATAGGAATCTGTGTTACGGGGTCTGACTAAGGTGGATCCATGAAAACATACCAGTTCGATAAAAGTTTCCCAATGTAGAAGCAGACTATGGAGTTTGCGGGACAAGAAGTCATGCAGCACAAGCTTGGTAAGGGGTAGGGTGACCGAGCATCGCCAAGACATGCACCTCGACCAAAGATTCCCGATCGGGATAAGCGGGGACGTCCGGGGGCGGGGCCGGTCTTTTGCCGGATGCCGAGCCGTGGACTCCGAGCACTGGCGAACCGCGAACAATGCTGCTGAATCATCAAGTTTCTGCAACCATCCGACTCCGATCTGCATTTCCAATCCACACCATTGCTGGCAAACGTCACAAAACGGTCTCTGAACCGACTGCCACTGGCCCCCTTGGCCTGAAACATACACCGCGACCGTGACAGAAACACCAAAATTCGACAACCAAGACAATCATGGGTCGACCTCCATCCAGCGGATATTGCCAAACTTGCAGAAAGAGACGGGTAAAATGCGGTATGCCCCTCTTTCCACTTGAATCGCAGGGCTCTCTTCGTCTTTCGACCTCACTGGTGCTAACCAAGTACCCGGGCAGGCAAGGAAGTACCTGAATGCCGACGATGTCTTGCCTCCGGCCACAAATGCGGGGGCTATGACCTCCCCATGCGGATGCATGTGATGGGTGTTCATTGGGACCGCGACGGCACACAGCGGATGGCACCCATCAAGGTTCTCCCACCCAAACCGTCTGCGGGCCTACCGCTGGTGTCCTTCCGGGACGAGGTGGCTGCGGCATTCTTCTTTCAGACCTTCAGTTGGGCTCCCTTTTGGCGTTCCCACCTGCTCCGGGCCATCTCGAGCACGTCCATGCCGCAGATCCGCACCCTTAACAAAGCTTGTTTCCAAGCCATCACTTACACCCACATGGGCCTGCGAAATGGGGATGCAGCACTGCAAATAGAGGGGCATCAAATCTACAGCAGCGCCCTCACGTCAACCCAGACCATTCTCGCCAACCCCTTGTCCAAGTCCCAGCTGGCCTGGCTGGGCGAGACCATCATTCTCATGGGCATGTACGAGGTACGTTCCCGTCACATTCCATCCCCGGTTCCGTCTGACAGACAGGGTCAAGTTTGCCACCAACAGGGTGACGGGTACCGGACCCGAACCCCCCCACCACGTTGGCATGGCCTACATCCTGAAACGCTGCGGTCCCAAGGCCTTTCAAACCGGGCCCCTCCTCGACCTATTCAGGGGGTGCAGGACCTTGCTTGTAAGCTGACATTCATCTTCCTGTCGCGGTGTCTGATGCTCACCCGCCCAGATCTGCAAAGGCATCTGCAGTCGCACCAGGACCTTTCTCGAAGACGAAAAGTGGAAGACGATCCCATGGGAACACGCCCCAAAGACCTTTGAGGATCGTCTCATGGATATCCTGGTCGACCTCCCCGGCATAGCCGAGGACCTCGCGTCCCCCCCGGCCGTTGGTGACGACCGTCAAGCGGCATGCCGAGTCAAAATTGTGTCCCATCTGACAGGATTGCGACAGTGGCGACGGGAATGGAACATTGCGCACACACGCAGCATCAGGACAGTCACGGTCGAAGGCGAGGATGACATCTTGCCGACGCGGCTGGTGTTCAGCTCGACGGCACAAGCAGCGGAGATTATGCTCTACAACGAGGCACTCCTGTTTCTGACAAAGCTCGGGGCCATGGCTCACATGGAATCGACGTCGTCTTTTGCCTTGCGGATGACTGATGGCCCCGGAAAGGAAAACCTTTCATTCGTCCCGTCTGACGTGGTTGAGCCGAGACTGCAGCCCGCCCTCGAGACCTTGATGGCGATGGGCTCGGCCACCAAGCTCTTTGCCAGCTCGGACGAAAAGAGGACCGTCATGACGCCTGCACCACTGGCTGCTGTGTACATCACCCTGATGGAGGAACCGGCACTGGCGGGGAAATGGGATCAGATCATGGCAAAATACTTTGTGTTTGAAGATGCCGAGGTTGTGTTTGCCGGGTACATGGCAGGGATTGGGGATTCATGGACGTGAGATGAGGAATCAATGATACGAGATCGATGTAAATAGAAGAGGAACTGGCTGATGTGATGTATGACCATTGACTGAAGAGTGTAAGCTTGTTTATGAACGTCTCCGAACCTGGTCCACCCCCGGATGGATTAACAAGTGTTGGAGTGGTTGAGAGCTCAACGCCAAGCCATATCCATTGTCCAGGGGGTTTGGAAGTGCCGGCTGCCGACCGTCGCCCAAGACTTTGCGGGACGCGAAACTCCGTCGCCGAGACCTTCGGTGCATCATGCCAACCCGCCAAGATGCCATTCCCATTTGGATGGCCCGGGACAAGACCTTTAAGCTATCGCACTCCACGAATCGGCGGCAAACCAACCGCCGTGTATAGTGGCCGGATTAAAGGAAGGTGTGTGTCGTCACTCCGTATACCAGAAGAATCGCGATGGCTCTCATGTTAAATACAGCACTTGGTCATCCATGATACCACTGGTTGTGCAGCTTACTTCTTCTCCTCGCTGGCTTGCAATATAGTTGGCAAAATGAAGGCCTTCACACTCTCCACGCTCCTGGCACTCGCCACCACGACACTCGCCGCCCCCCCTCACGGGCCCGAGCCGCTGGACACACGCCAGGCCAACCCTTTCACCACCACGGCCATCACCGACTTCGCAGAGCCCTGGTCCCTCGCCTTCCTCCCCGACAATCGCATCCTCGTTACCGAAAAGCGCGGCCAGCTCCAAATCGTCAACCCCACCACCAAGGCCAAGGGCAGCGTCACCGGTATCCCCGCCGTCCGCAACGCCGGCCAAGGCGGCTTTGGAGATGTCGCCCTCCACCCCAACTTCACGTCCAACTCCCTCATCTACATCAGCTATGCCGAGCCCTCCGGCCAGCAGGCTTCGGCCGTAGTCGCCCGCGCCAAGCTGGTGCTCAACACCTCGGGAGGCGGCGCGCTCCAGGATTTGCAAATCATCTGGCGACAGACGCAGAAGGTCCAGGGTGACGGGCATTTCGCCCACCGCCTCCTCTTTGGCGGATCTACCCTCTGGATCTCGTCGGGCGAGCGCCAGCAATTCGATCCGGCCCAGAGCATGTCCAGCAACCTCGGCAAGATTCTCCGCCTCAAGGACGACGGCTCCCCGGCCGACGGCAACCCGTTCACCGGCAGTCCCGGCAACACCATCTGGGCGCTGGGCGTCCGCAACCCGCTGGGGATCGACTTTGACGCCGACGGTCGACTGTGGGAGATCGAAATGGGGCCCATGGGTGGCGATGAGCTCAACCTTATCGAAAAGGGAGGAAACTATGGATGGCCGATTGTGTCGCAGGGGAATCATTATGACGGCCGCGCCATTCCGAAACACCCCACGCGGCCCGAGTTTGTCGCGCCGAAAGCGTTTTGGAACCCAGTGATTAGTCCGAGCAGCTTGGTCATGTACAAGGGCGACTTGTTCAAGAGCTGGAAGGGGAATGCCATCATCAGTGCGCTGGGCGCGCAGGGCTTGGTCAGGGTGGAGATTACGGGCGATACCGCGAAGGAAGTGGCGAGGTACAGGCTGGGGAAGCGAACGAGGTGTGTGAGACAGGGGCCGGATGGCGCCTTGTGGGTGTTGGAGGATGGGCAGGGAGGAAGGTTGTTGAAGTTGACGCCCGCTTAGTTTGTTTAGTATCTGCTTTCTAGACTACAATGTCTTTTTTCCCTTCGTCCCGAATGCCATACCAAAGCACGGTGCCTTGAGGAACTCCGCCCAGAATACCGGATCCTCGTGAATGACATTCGTCGCCTCCAGCTTCAGCAGCTCCATGACGAGTGAATAGCTGATGGGATGTATGAATGCCAATTCCAAGCTCCGCACCTCTTCAAATAAATGTGCGCCCTCGATGCGAATTGATGTGAAGGGTGGCCCGGTTGTTGGAAACGCGACGTCGCCGCGCGCGCCATGTCCATCGTCCAGGGCTTTGCAAATGTCAGCTGCTTTGTCTCTGACTGAATGATATACGAGTACGTACCAAATCTAGATCCATCTCTCGACATCCGGATGTCGGTTACACAGGTACCTAGGTAGTTATTGCAGGGTGCCATATTGCTCCTCAAGTGTCGCCAAGAGGATCCGGATCATGCGGAGGACGATGCAGCAGATATATAGCATTGCTATGAACACCAGGTGTCCAAGGAACAATAGGCATCTTTCGAGTTTGTTGAACTTGATATCGGGCAGCAAGACGCAGTCGGGGATCGGAAGCCCACTTATGGCGATAACGGCGAAGGCCGCATAAAAGCAACCGAAAATCTTGCGGCAGACCTTTAATTCTTCGCAGATACCCTCGGCGGTAGGGATGGTAGACATTGTGATGCGAAGTGCTGGGGTGTTGTTGCGGGATGTGGTGTCAGGGGGAGTTGTTGGGAAATGTGTCGGGACTTGAAGTTTAGTTGGGTACATAGAGCTGTTGGGGGGAAGGGTCGGTCAAAGTCTCGGAGGACCGCACTTCAATAGGTATGTTACAATGTACGTAGGTGTGACGTTGACATGAATAGAGGCAATTACAGTTTGTTGCTTGCAGTACACCTGACCAGCTAGCTGCGCCGCGTGACAACTACATTCATGTCGCGCTGGATAAACACTGCTGCATTGTATGACGACCAGGGGTTGGTGGGATCCACCAAGGCAAAGTCGAATCGCCGAAGCAGCTATCGTGTCCGTCAGTTGTCGTGGTCTCTGTCACATGTGCAGCCCAAAGGGCCTCTTGCAGAAACAAACGCACCTCGACATATGTCTTGTTGAGCTCAATCTGCGCAACCGTCTTGCCCAGGCACTCCCAGCGGCTGCCCGATGCAAACTCCATCATGACCGTCTGGTCCATGAGCCGGTGCCTGGCCGGGTCCGAGTTGACGTGTTGCAGCCATCGCTCAGGGCGAAAGACATTGGCATCTTCCCCAAATGTCTTTTTGCTCCTCAAGAAGCTGAACGGCGCCCAGGCAACGTTGGTGCCCGCCGGGATGCGTACGCCACACACTATCTGGTCTGTGTTGGACACCTTGGGCAGGACGGCGGTCGCAGGTGGCCACATGCGCAGGCCCTCACGAATGACGGCTTGCAGATATGGCAGCTCCCGCGCCTCGGCATCGGTGATGGGCGACGAGATGCGGCCGGCGCGGACACCATCGTCAATCTCGGCCTGGAGACGGCGATACACTCTGGGATTGGTGATGATGAAGAGGAACGTCGAGCGGATGGCCGTCGCCGAGGTGTCGGAGCCGGCAATGATCTGTACTACCGTCTCGCCCTCGGCTTCTTCTTTGGTCAGCCCGTGGCGGACAAAGGAGCCGAGCATGTCTCTCTTAACCAGAGGCTTGTCGCCGTATCGCTCGGAAACGGCATCGTAGGCCACGCCGACCACGGTGCCAATGCCGACGATGCTGCGCACGTTGGGGATGAGCCACTTGAGACGCGGCGACTGCAGCGTGTACATGAACCAGGGCACTAGGGCCGTTGCGAGCATGATGGGCAGGGTGCTCTCTGTGGTCTTGATGTAGCCGTGCAAGTCTTGGTCGGCAGCCAGGTAGCCGAGCTCCTTGCCAAACGCCAGGGCCGAGATGACATCGAGTGTAAAGTACTGCACCTTGCGAGCGAGGTCAACAGGGCGGAAGTCGGTATCGGTCGAGAGGTACTTGGTCTCGAGGAGCGACACGAGCCCAGCCACCTGCTTGTCGATCTGGTCGTGGAGGTCATCGACGTCCTTGCCGCCGTATCCGGGCATCAGCTTGCTCCGCAGCCGCTCGTGAGCCTGGTCGTCGTGGGTCGAAAAGACATTGTCCTTGTGAGGATCGAAGCGGAAGCCGCGATACCAAGGCGACCGCTGCCAGGCCGAGCGAACTCCCCAGATACCTCGGAGCTCGTCGCCATCGCCGCAGACGACCCACCCTGGTGCAATTTTGGCAATGGGTCCTGCTGCGCATGTCAGTGAAGTGAAGGCGCCGTGCTTGTGTCACCGGGCCCTCTTGCCGTATTTCTCGTTTGCTTCGGCAAGAATGAAGCACATGCGGCCGCTGAGCTGGGCGCTGAGCATCCAGAAGTCGGTCCATCCTGCCAAAAAGGGCCCGGGGATGTGCTTCAGACGCGAGTGGCCACGCACGCGGTCGATGATCAGATATGAGACCAAGGTTGCTATGCCCACAATGGCGACCATGGACGACGCCGAGTATGACATGGTTGCACAAGCTGGGCGATGTAGCCTCACTGAAAGGCAGTGAAGGTGGAGAAATGATTCCGGCTGACAAGAGAAGGTAACAGAAGCCGGGACGAGGGATTTGACGCATTCCCCCGCTCCTTCATCTGCGGCGTGGGATGTGCAGGCAGGTGTGATAAGCCCTGCTTGGACAGAAACCTGGGACATGCAGACTGAGCACAGGTGCGGGCATTGCAACTGCACCTTGGTTTGTCGGCGATATGCGGGGATGGGTGAACTGGCAATTCCCTCCTTCACAGGAATCTAGCTGCAAAACTTCTTAACGATTCCCTCAATCTCGCCGTCATTTGGATCACCGGCCGAAATCTGCAAGGCATCCTTGACGTCGGCAAAGCTCATTCTGGCCGTTTTCCCTCGCGAATGCGTCAACAGCGACGCTACCCGAAGGACGTTTTTGATGCGCCGCCCGTCCAACGGCAACGTGCCGAGCGCCTTGAACTCGGTGTCGGCAATGTCGTGCTTCGCCTGCCCGGCAATGCCCGCCCAGATGATGGCCCGACGGTCGGCATCAGCCCGCTTGAACTCGATTCGAATATGGATTCTGGAGTAAAAGGCCTCGTCAAAATCGGACAAGCGGTTGGTCGTCAGGAACAGGATGCCTGATTGGTATTCGAGGAGCCGGAGGAGAACTGCAAACACGTACGAGGTTAGCACCGACATCGCTTGAAAGACCCAGGTACTGACTGGAGACCAAGGCATTCTTCTCCAGATTGTCATCGCTTCTTCGAGCCATAAACGTATCCGCTTCGTCAAACAGCAGAATTGCCGCCCAACGTTGGATGCGTTGGAAGATCAGTCGGAGCCCTGCTTCAATCTTGTCGACTTTGAGACCAAGCTCGCCTCCCGTCGTGTAGTACAGCGGGCATTGCAGACTCTCGGCAACGGTTTCTGGCATCGTCAGCAGCGTCCAACCAGACATGCGCACGAGAAAACAGACCGGCAGTCATGGTCTTGCCGCTCCCCGGCGGACCATGGAGAAGGAACACAAGGCCGCGCCCCTTGCCGGAAACAAAGTCGTCGAATCCCGACCCGCCATCCCGGTGCTCTCTCACGAGCAGTCGAACCGAGTCTTTTTGCCTTTGATCCATTTGCAACGCTCCATACGCGTTCGGATTCCACTTGATCTCGGATATCCCGTCAATCAGATAAAATCCCCACGCCCGCTTGCTCATGGAGAAGCCTGGGATGATGGGTGGCATCGTCATCAGCTGCAGGTCAGTGACAGTCTTGTCTGTGGGCCCGACTCGTGTGGCAGAGCCCGACGGTTGTTTGGTGCTGATGTTGAGCGATTCCCGAAGAACCTTTGAAAGCTCGGCTGCGCTGCGCTCCTCCTCGTTCATTCTGGGCGACATGGGAAGAGAATGCTCTGGTCCGTCTGTCCCAAGAGACTCACGAAGGATTGCAGAAGGGCCCGTCTTGTCCATTCGCACATGATCGAGATAAGCCGGATTCTCCTCGATAAACCCGGGAGGGTCGACTACGATGCGGCCCGTGGCCTACGGTTCCACGGTTGTCAGCGGACTCTCTTCCGACAAGGGATAACCCATGGAGACGTACCTGTGAACCCGGGGTGACGCAGAACGTCTGCAGGGTCCACGTACTCCCGTCTATTCGGCTAGAGTCACCTAATGTCTCCATGACATCCCAGAAAGGTCCGTTGTACTGGCAGTGGGTTCCGAAGGCGATGTGGTTCCCTTGGGCCTTGTTAGTACTCGAATCCTCGCATAACCATCTGTATTTCGCTCCTCGCTGCTTCAACAGCGACATAAGAGCGTCAGGATCCGGGTGATGGGCGATTGGATACACCGGAAGATCAGTGATCCGTTTGACGTCGGTGAAGCTGTCGACTTGGAACTTGGTAAACACGGTCCCGAAGGATGAGTTGTTGAACCCGGTGTAGGCCACCGTGATCTGGCAGTATGGTTGCTTGTTGCTGTCGAATAAGATCTGGCACGACTGCAGAATGGCGGCCCAGTGCACCTCGGCCGGAAACAAACGTCGATGCGGGAGGACGACAAGCGAGCCCGGCACGAAGAGCAAGCGGAGAAGCTCAAAGGTGATCAGCCCGTTCTGCTCATACACGGCCAAGTCTTCGAGCGTGCGGGCCATGAAGTCGGTTTGAAACTGCTGCAGCAGCTTCAGCTCGCCACGCAACTTGTCATCGACGACATCGTCATCCAGGTCCAACAAGGCCTGGATCCGGTTCTGACAGTGGCGTAACTCAACATATGGTTCGGGGATGACGATGGGGTTCTTGTGGAGGTTGATGTTGACGTAGCCCGTCGCGATGGCCGTGAAGGCGGCGCGGAGCGTGGGCGACTGGATCTCGAGTTGCACCTTCATCACGCCGCGAATGTCGTCGTCCAAGATTCTGGCGGGAACGATACGTCGCAGAACGAGCGCCACATTCCCGAAGCGAGCCTCCTTTCGTCGCTGGTCCTTAGGATTCTCCCCGGTCCGATATACCTCGGCGATGTCGCCCCAAGGGTGCGTTTCCTGCGTCACATCTTCGAAATGCGTCCGGTAGTTGGTGGGCGGCGTGTCGTCCTCGGTCGAGGGCCTTTGCGCTTTGGCGGGGTATGCGGCCAGCAAATCCTCAAACTCGCTGTCCATGGCTATCTGCGAGCTGGCGTCGATGGCAATCCAAGACAGAACAAGACGGGAAGCAAGCGATGGAGTTATGGCCAAGAAAGTCAAGCGGCGATGGAAACGCAAACATCTCTGGACCTTGCGCGTCACGCGTCTGCCTGTCGACAAGCGAGTGTCCGCCTTGGGGGCTACAGCGATTCCCGATTCGGCACGACACGCGATGTTTGCGATGCACCCAAACCCCTGTTGCTCTGGGGGCCCGGTGGCCCGAGACCGCGCTTTTGGCTTCCGCCCGCTTCCGCTTCGTCAACGACATACGGATTAAGTTGAGGAAAGTTGATGCCCGACTTCCAACGTCCCAGCCAGCGCCAAGAATTCCGACCACCATGTTGCACCAGCCCATCCGTCGGGAGTCGATGCTCCAGACGGACCTCAACATGAAGGGCTCCAAGGCACGACGCTTCGACCTGCCTGCCCAGGGACGCGAACGCCACATCGACTACGTGCCCCCACAGCTCGATGCCGACGCGGTTTGCGCATCGCTTGCCTGCCACGACGCCTATGAGCTTCAGGCCGGCTACATGATTCACGGGCTTCCCTGTTACGGCGCCTTCGCCTCCTATGGCGACCTGACGGATGCCCAGGAGCTCCATCTCTGCGAGCGCGAGGCGCGTCGACTCGTTCGCGTCGCCAACTCGACCGGCCCCGTCTTGGTTCAAGGGAGCGACGACATGTTTGGTCCAGCCACCAAGGAAGGCTATCTGCGCCTGCACAGACTCGGCCGCAAGTTGATTCGGTCATTCCAGATATGCCAGCACGACGCAGCTGTCATTGCCACGGAGCATTTGGGCAGCAAGCAAGAGTACGTCAGCTGCGCCGACCTTCAGTCCCGCCTTCTCTCCAACTTTGACATCTCGTCGGGAGACGAGCGGTTCACCGGGTTTCAGTCCACTACCGATGCCGACACAGATCGGTGCTACCACGCTGTCGTAAACTACATGACAGCCATCTTCGTCCGTGTCATCCTTCAAACAGTCCGCGGCGAGTACTGGGTGAATCACTTGGTGGCAGTCGTGGCACGGCTAGCGGCTAAAGTTAAAGTCATTGGAACCGACCTTCCGCGCGCTGTCGAGCAATCGTTGCAAAAGGCCACCGACGCGCGCATCCGCATTCACCAGCGCGCCATCCGGGAGGGCCGCTATGCGATCACTCGACCCGATTCGTACGGCGGCGACGAAGAGATTGTCAAGGAGCGCACCTTTGCACAGGCAGGTGAATCCACACGGTACTTTCTCGAGATGGACACCTTGTACAACTTTACTATTCGCGTCCTCGTCAGTGCACTGGACGAATTCGCCGTCAGCAACACCATGGCGCCTGCAACCGACGACTTTGAGAGCAGCGTAGCGCTGTACGAGTCTTTTATCACTGCCGAGCAAGTTCTTCTCTGCGAACAACGCGATGGGGGAATCGGGGCGGCGTCCGACGTCGGGATCACACAGGCCTTCACCGCGGGCTTCCAGGTGTGTCTCCAGGCGTGGGAGGCACTGGCCAAGAAGCCCGTCGATCCCAGCACGACGAGCTGGACGTCGGTTCAGTGGAAGTGGTCCCGCGTCGACGAGGCCACGGGTGCCTTACTGCCCGAGAACAGACAGGGCACCGTCAAGCTCAGCTCGATGAAGAGCGTCATCGCCGCAGCGGTGCCATATTCGCTGATCTCAGGGGCGTCTACGGCCGCGCTGGCCACCTTGGTTGACATGCTCCTCTTCGACTCTGGCGGCTACCACCGAACCTCGGTGGTGCTCATCAACCAGCCAAACGTCGTGTGCACAGCCATGGTGCGCACGAGCACGTACGAGTCGCGTCGTCCCGGCAATGTGACGGATCGTGATGCACTACCCGTGTCGGAAACATACCTGCTCCAGAAGCGCGCCGTCGTCAACCTCGGCACGGGACTCGACTCTGGCAGCTTGGCCCCCAGCCCGCTGATGAAACGACGGCGTGAAGTCCAGCCCACGCTGCAGGATCGTGAGACGACCAAGGAAACACTTGAGAGCGTTAAGAAGAAGATGGATACGTGGGTGCTGGATGACAACGTCATCATGGTGCCCTACAAGAGGTACGCGTGGGGTTGGATTGCCGTATCGACCATGTTGGTAATGGGCGGTCTGGTCGTCGGCTTTGTGGTAGGCGACCGCATCGACGCAGTTGACCCCTTCAACATCAGCCTGTTTTGCTGGGCGGTCGCCGCGTTCCTCCTCGTCGTCGCCAAGGCCATACGCGTCGAGCAGTGGCCATGGAGCAGCTTCTTGCGCGGCGAATGCCCCTGCCGCTCCGTGAGCGAGGTGGTCGCCGTCACCGGGGTGAACCCGCAAGTGTTGCTCGCGATTCTGCTTCGGCTGGATAGCCGCATATACCTCAAGACCAGGGGCCCATTCAATGTGTTCTTCCTGAGGAGATCACACGACAACACGGGCTTCTCGATCGATGTGCCCATCCGTTGCTCGACCGCCATGGAAGGTGGGTTGATTCCCATCAAGGTGTTGATGGGCGGGGGGCCGAGGCTGGTGTTTGTGCACTCACACTCGTGGGCAACCTATAACGTGGCCGCACACGCAAGCAGGTATGAGGGGCGGGTGTATTGTCGAGACGTTACGCACGCGTCATCATGGGAGGCAGGTGTACCATGGTACCGTCTATCAATCCTCGGCGAAGACGAGAGGCTGCATACGTCGAGAGTCCTGGGCGTCTTTGAGCAGGATTGTTATTTCTGCTAGCACATTTTCAAATAGATCTTCCAGCTACTTCTAGTGCGAGCTCGACTACTATGAACTAGAAACCGCGTTTCCGATATACTGGAGAATCTGGAGAGACAATCTCTGACCCCCCCTCACTTACCATCGTGTGTCTGGCGTGAAACCTCTCGTCCCCTGTCCCACCCCCCTCCGTGGACGCCATTGAAGACGGAGAAGACTGCTTTGGTGAGATGCCCTCTGCCGCTGCTATCCGTGAATGCTTTCCTGGATTGGTCCCTGGCAGTTCATAAACCCCTGCCGGACTTGCAGCGACAGCCGGCACAACTGAAAGGTGTTGGTTCCCAGTTGGCCCTGGCACCCCCATGTAAGAGTCTCTGCCATCCAGCTCCACCATCGGTGTCTGTCCACCATTCTGAACTGCTGGGCCAGGGGTGGAGTTTGTGTTCGCAGGGCTCGAACCATTACCAGACCCACGAGCTGACACGTCGGCAGCCGAGTATGGCATTGAACCGTCGGCAGTCGATGCCCGCTGAGACGGGGAGTTGAAGACGGGACCTCCGACGACTCCCCAGTCGGTCTCGGGCTCCTTTGTTGCCGCGGCAAAGCTGACCCTGAGCCACTTTCTCCGCTTCCTCAGGATGAAAACGGTAATGAGGCCAGCAATGAGAAGAGCTCCGAGGATGGCCCCGACGACAATGCCGGCAATGGTTCCTTTGCTCAGCGAGGACGAGGACCCTGATGATGACCCCCCACCACCCTTTCCGTCACCAGTTAGGATTGGGACGATGTCCTCGGTCGCGCCCTGGTTCCAAACACAAGCCGACACATTAAAGACTTTATTCTCGTAGTCCACAGAGAGATATCTGTTGCCGTGTCAGCATTGAGTCAGGGTCGGTAGTATGCTTCAAGTTTGGCACTGACGCTTCCTGCAGAAAGACTCTTCCGAGTGTGTACTGCTTTGCGTTTTTCGCGCGCTTTAGAGGGAAATAGTGACTTGTCCCTTCCACAAGGGGGGATTTTGCGACAAGGTCAAAGGCGGCATATGGAAGGACAACTGTCACGGTCTCCCCGCCAGACTTCCTATCGGATAATCGGAAAGAGACCTCGGCATTGGAGTCCAGCAGCGCGTTCCGGTGCGAGTCGTTGATCAAGTACAGCCCAGACTTGGTGTCCAGTGTGAGACCAAAAGCTTCCTCAAATGCATCGCATGCGGCGTCGGGAAGCCAGATGTTGGGGTCGGTCGAGTCGATGAAGATGTCGATGGGTTCAGTAAGAAGGGTCACCGACTTGGACCCGCTGAAGCTGATGGACTGGAGGCCGACGACAAGGTCCCGGGTCAGGTCCTCGGCCATAGAGAATGATACCGAGTTCTCCCGGAAGCGTGACCGATCATAGCCCGAAAAGATGAGTTGACCATACACCTCCTTCAAGCCTGCATTGCACTGTCAGCATCACATTGCGTCCCGAGAGAGGAGCAGACTCACGATATTTGGCACCGGCGGTATAGCTCCAGCTGATATTGGGGATTTTGTTGGCATCTTTAAGAGCGGTGACAAATGCCGCAGTTGTTTCATTGCCAAGGGTGCTGAAGTTTAGGGGCTGGCTGTTAATGCCGAGGATGCCCCTGATTCTGTGTTAGAAACATTCCTGGTCAGATAATTTCGGACCACGAGACTGACAAGTAGAAGGGCTGTGGTGTTGCAATGGTGCCAACGATTTGGTCGTCAAACGCTGGCCCCATCAAGCCGATGCCGAGGTGGTCGGAACCGAACTGGACCCTCTGCGTGTACTCGAGATTGGCCTCCAGCCCAACTCCATCCTCGTTAATTCCGTAAAGACCAATGTGTTTCCAGCTGGACGATCTCTTGGGGTCAAAGAGGTCACCCCGGGACACCGCGCAGTCGCTGGGCACTGTGGCGAAGACTTCGTTGGAGCATGCTTGGCCGGATAGGGGCACCAGGGGAAACGGCGATGCTGTCGAGACCAGAACCCGGATGTACTGCTCAGGGGTTCCCACACGAATGTGAAAGGTGCTCCATGGCCCGTCATTTCCTTCACTGTCGCTGTGTCAAATGTCTGGGGATTCGATAATATGGATGCACGGGGTTCCTACAAATACTGGCTGGCCGGTATTACCAGCGGGCCGGGGG
Organism: Podospora conica; assembly: GCA_030685255.1. Lineage (NCBI taxonomy): Eukaryota > Fungi > Ascomycota > Sordariomycetes > Sordariales > Podosporaceae > Podospora > Podospora conica. Next base: position 489,474 of record MU839430.1, on the reverse strand, counting down.
AGTCGGCCCCCGATGTTGTGAGTGTGACAAGAGCCACAGTGAGGAGTGACACGACTCGATTCATGGCGTGTTTTCGTTTCTATGTCCAACCTTGAAGTGAAGCCGTTGTACGATATGGACAAAGACCCGAGTCCATCCGTCGAGACGGTGGCCAGAGGGTCGTGAGGACATCTGGGGCACAAGAGCTGATCATGACCCATGTTGCTCTCCCGAGCCCTGACGTCAATTCCCGCCCGCGAGCTCATTGAGTGTCTGTGATTTTGCCGGGCCTGGAGCTGCCGATCAGCGGCGAGAGCGGGGGGTCGTGTTGACGGCCACGACGGCCTGGTGGGCCTGCTTCGGGGGTCCCTCACCCCCTCTGATCTCCAGCCACATGGAAATGGACTACAATTGCCTCGCGACGTGGCGGGATTGGGGAGTAACGTTGGAACCGGGCCTGATCCAGCATGATCGACCAGGGCAGGGCTACAAGTCCAAGACGTCACTCCGCATCCTCGTCGACCCGACCAATCATAGCGCTAGGAGTTCCCCGGACAGCTTCCCAAAGCAGCTAAGATTAAGGAGACCAAGGCGTAAGCGCCTCGGTATTAAGAGGTTTTCGTAAGAAAACGTTTCTCGGGTTAATACGCCTTAGTAAGTCGATCGAGATTATACATTAGCGAGTAACGTAGCTAATAATTTATTACCCCTTACTCGTAACGATTTCGGGCTTTAAACGAAGTTACTATTATTACTATAATTAGAATATATATATAAATTAACGGTATTTTCTATTCGGCCTATTCCTAGTTATCTTTTTTACCTCCTTTCCTTCGCTTTCCCGTAATCGTCCCTTCCTTTCCTATAAAATTTACTAGTAACTTTTCTTTACTCGTTATCGTCCTCGATAATAACCGTGTACTTAAGGATATTAGTAAAGCCGTTATTAACGATATCGCGAATCTACCGGTATACCTCGAGGAGAGTACCTTCGGCTAGGCCGAAGTTTTTCTCTAAGGTATATTTAGCGTAATCTACTAAAGCTTATTACGATTTCTTAAAAATATCGTCGATCTTCTTCGCGAACTATATATTATAGATAGTTAGTATATATCTAAAAAGCTTTTAATATCTCTTATTTACGTTTATAATAGCTAAGCCTTAGTTAATTAAAGCTTTATTAATAGTAAAGCCTTTAGTGGAAGCTTTAGTAGCGAGCGTTTTACCGTTAGGAGTAGATACTATAAGATCTAGGTTAGTTTATTCTCGTAGGATAAAATCGCTATATAATATAGGAGAGGATTAGGTAGTAGAAGGCGTTTAGTTTCTTAAACCGTACTTACGATATCTCCCTCTTAGTTTTATAGTATAATCGATATTAAGAGAATGTATTTATATATAAGGGTATTAGTATATAAGGGGGCTAGTAATAATGTATAAGGGGATTAGGACTTACTTTTAAAAGTTGTAAAGGGTTATATAGTAGAAGATAGTTTTAAAGTAGTTAATAGTAAGGGAGAGGAAGGTTAAAGAAATCCGGAGGTAGAAAGGTAGTTTATATAGGATCCGGGGGTCCCGGACGGCCCTTAGGGGAATATAAGCCGGCCTCGGCTAATTAGGTACTATTAAATACCGGAAAAGTAGGGCCGGGCCCGGTATTCGCGGCGTAGGATATACGGGCTAAATCTAGGATAAGCCCGGGCTACTAGAATCTTTAAACCCTTATAGCGACGTTAAATTAAGGCGCCTATTAAATTAGGTTAGTATTTTAGATTCTATAGGCCTAGAAGTATTTAGATCTATACTTTTTAAAATCGTTACTATCGTTACGCGGTCGTAAGGGTAGTTTATAGGTTTTATTTAACCTTTCGCCGTCCCGCCGTTAACGATTTAGTCCCGCGCGAAGAGTTTAGTATTTTAGTACCTAACCTTTATAAATCTAATATAGCCGCCTTTATACTAGCTAACTATCTTTCCTATACCTTCCTTTAGATATATTTATTTCCTCTTATTATCTCCCTTCGCTACGGTAACTAGTTAATTCGGCTATTATTTCCCCCTATATTCCTACGATCTATTACTCTTACTTAAACCCTAGCTAGGTTACGATATCGGTTTTCCGTTAACTCTAATTACGGCTTTACGTTATTCGAATTTAGTAGTCTCGTTTATCTCCTTACGTTTAAAGCTTAACCTTTAGCTAATAAGTACTCGTTACTTAGCCTTCGCTTCTTTTCGCTAGCCCTCGTCGTAGCGGTTTTACTTATTCTAAGCGGTTAATCTTCTTAAATATCGTCTATACTACTATCGTTATATCTATACCGAGGTACGTTAGGTTATTAGGGAACTTTTTTTATCCTCGAACTACCTTTAAAGGTAATATTAATATAAATATAGGGTTTTAGTTATAATTACTAATAGTTATATACAGTTATACTATACGATTCCCCGTTTCTATATATCCGATACCTCTCGTTACTCCTAGTAACTAATATCCTCTCCCTATATAGCGTTCTTCCTCGGAGCTATTTATCGACGGAGTCGTTTACGGATTCTATCTACTACTAATTCTAAAGGAGATATTCCGGCGGGAGCTTACCTATCGTAAGCCTTGCGAGCGGGGTCTTCCGTTCTCCTTCCTCTCGAGGTATCGTAACTTAGACGAGTACGATTCTATTAGACTTACGACGCTTTATTTCCCTTACGTCTATATTAAATAGTAGTTAGCCGATCCTCTATATCCTAGTAGGGCTCGATCGTAAGCCGAGGTATTCTTTAATCTCTAGGATCTTTTTATTAAGCTCGAAGTAGTACCTATAGGCCTAGAAAGATAGCTTTATTATCGCGATCTCGAATTCCTTACTAGGGTTATTATTAATAATCTTATCGATAAGCCTTTTATTAACGCTTAAATCTTCTACTACCTCGATATTATAAGTTAGGTAAAAAAGGCTTACCTTCTTACTCCTACTACGTAGTATCGGTTCTTTACCTTTTTCGACTATATCGATTAATATTACTAGGGCTTAATTATTTACGACTATAAGACTCGGAATACCTTTCTCTAGGACTCCGTTATACTAACTATAAAGAAGGATAGTAGAGAATCGGTCGCTGGAGAGTTATATTTATACTTTACTCGATATCGCGTTAGTCGTTAGCGACGTTCGATAGAGGAACGTTTAAGGAATATCCTCCTAATTCTTTACGTCTACCAGACTAGACCTTATAAGTACTCCTTATTTATAAAGCTTTATACTATCTTTATCTCTAACCTAATATAAACTAGAGACTAGGAATACGGGTAGATTGCTTTAGGTAATATAGCGACCTTTTTTAAGTTTATAGGGTTTTATTATAGCGATATTTAGGTACCCGGGATATTAGAGGTTAAGTAGTATAAGACCTTTAATAACGGGGGTACTAGATTAGTAAATAGAACTATACTAGCTATATAGGCTATTATATTAAGGGCTTTATTAGGATTAGGTAGCGACGTAACTATATAGAGTATTCTAGTAACGGGAGAGGACTTTACGGCTAAAGAAAGGTACTATTATTATAGTAATTAGGACTAAGACGACGGTATATAGGCTCGGGCTCTTATCTAACTTTTAATACTCCCTTCTATCGCGATAGGGCTACGAACCAGGGTAAGGGTAATAGCTACTAAGTTAAATAAATAAGTTAAGGCTTTATCTCGTTAATTAAAGGGTAAATAAAGGGGTATTATACTTAAATAGAAGGGGGAAGGGTAGGCGGACTCGGGAAAGGATAAAGATAGCTAATAGGATTAAAGCTCGAGATATCTAATAGCTCGTTTCTTTTTACGTAAGATTTTATTTACTTATTCCTAATATGCTAGCTAGCTGGAATAGTAGTAAAATCCGTTTACGTTATTTAGCTAGGCGCTATCCTCTCTTTTCTCTAAAAGGGGCTTATCCTTCTATCCTCCTCTCTCCTTTTTAAAATCCGGAATTACTTAACCCTTCTACGTTAAGTTCCTCTATATAACTCTTATACTATAGATTCTTAGTACCTAATTATTTTAAATATTCTAGTTAATAGTATTTTATCCGGGTACTATCCTTAGCGAGCTCTTATCTCTATAGACTATTTTACAAGTTAGTTTACCTTAGCTAGTATAGGTAGTTTTAATAATATACTTATAGGTTATATATACTCTTTTAAAATCGTTATCTATTAAATAATATTAATATAAAACGGATACCCTCGTCTTTCTTAAAACGTCGCCGATCTCCGTCCGAGCCCGAATATTTCCCTACCGATAGCGACCTCGATAGTCTCCTTAGTCGACCTCTAAAGCGGTTACGTCTTAAACCCTTTACAAGACTAAAACTATTAATAACTCCTTAACTCGCTTTTCCTTTTATAAACGTCCGCTTAGGGGTTAGAGAGGCCTTGTCTTTTCTAAGTCAGATTTAACCCTTAGAATATCCGACTATACTTTTACCGCCGGCTAATAAAGGGCTATATATTAGCGATATTCTCTCTAAATAGTAACCGGATATTAGGGTATAGATTCAGCAACCTTTATATATTACTAGTAGTATATTACGAGATGTTTTATATAGTATAGGGGTAATAGTAGGGTAAAAACTAGCTTAATAGTAGGGCTTATTAACGGTCTCTCTTTCTTAGGAAGATTAGATAGGTCCTATAATTCGGTTACTTTATAATAGATATTAGTAGCGTAGGAAGCTTCGGGTTTTAATACCTAGAAGTAAATACCCTATTAGATTTTATTATAATAGGGACTATTACGATACGATTCGAGTCTTACCGGCGGATACTTAGTTATTCGATAGTTATCTTATAAATTTATATCCTTATAATCTTAAGTTAGGTATATAGCCCTTATAGAGATATAGTTAAGCTTACAATTCTCTATTCCCTATTATTCTTCTTTCTTTAAAGGAGGAGGGGCTTCCTTAGATTCTTTATTACAAGATCTCCGAGTATAAGTACTAATAAGATTCCCTACCCTCGATATTATCTTTTAGTCGAATTAATATTTTTTAAGGCTCCCTAATCTACTAACTTTATACTTTCCCTCCTCGGTACCTATTTTCTTGTACTACCCTTAACCTTTTTTTTCTCTTAAATCGGACTTTAACTACTCCTAAGCCTTCGTTCTCTTTTCTAGTCCTAATAATAAGCCGAAAAACCTCGCCCTTATCGAACTAAGGCGGTTCCAGCCTTTAAAAGGATCGTAGTTAGGGTCCTCCTATTTCAAACCGTCTTACGGAAGCTACGACTCGAAAGGTATATTCTTATACTAAACCGTTTAAGTTAATAGGATACCTTACTAACGTTCTTATCGTAGCGTACTAGCCGTTACGACTCCGATTCGGATAACGAGTACAATCTTAACTTAAACTTTAAAAGAAGTAATAACGATAAGGTAGTATAGCTTAATAAAACCCTCGAAGTCTTATACCTCGCTAGGAAAGAAGTCGAAAAGGAGCGATGTTAATTATATAGTAACTCCCTATCCCCTTTGCCGTATCTTAGTCGCCCCCCTAGCTATATACCCGTAATAGCTAATATCGAATTAAGTAAAGAAAGTAACTTAGATAAGGATAAGGAGTTATCGGGGGGAATAGATATTAACCCTTTTAATAAAGCCGTTAAAGATAAACGCTCTTACTTATCTTTACTTCCGATTACCCGGGTTATTAGCGATATTATCGGGTAAAGTAGTAACGGATCTAGCGAGGAGAACGGTAGCTCCGATTCTAATAGGGATACTTCTACTAAGTCGGGAATAAGCTCTCCTAAGTATATTAGTATAAGGGATTATACCGGCGTTAAGGACGATAAACTTCCTCCTTTATATCCTAAGGATATTATAAAGATCGATAAGTTAGTAAAGGAGTAGGAGGAGGACGAGTATCTTAGTAACGATATAAAGGATAAGAGTAATTAAGAGAATAGTAAATTCGGGGATAATAGTAGGGGTTCGTTTTATCGCTCTTACCCTTATTTTTCCTCCTACTATAATATTTTCGGGTAGCTTTTATACTAACGGGTAGATTATTTACTCTCTAACTATAAAAAGATTTATATTTCTAAACGCGCTTTCCTCTAGTTATTTCTTTTATTATAGAAAAACCCTTTTTACTTAAACTTTACTCGTTATTAGTACTACGTACTAATCCTCCTACCTCCGTAGTATCGCGAGTAGCGAATAGCGCCGCTATCTTTTATATTTTAGGTATAGTACTTTATTTCCTTAATTAATTTTCGTAGGATTAAATACTAACGTAATAAATAAGTAACGCGAAACCGTAGTTTCGTAAATCGATAGTAGAGGAGATTTGTAAATCCGCCGCTAATCGGGGGTCGTAGCTACTAATACTATAACCTATCTACCCCGCTAATTTCCTTTATCTTATAGTAAGTTTCCCTCCCTTTCCTCTCCTCGGAATTAGGGATAGTTACTAATACTATATTTAAGATCCGGTCTTAGAAAGCATAGTCCAAGATATATAGTCGAACCCCCCTCTTATAATAAAAGTAGGGAACGGTTATATACTAATAGCTACTATTTAATAGCGCGATCTTATTAATCTCGACAAGCCTCTCGAATACCTTATTACCCCTACTACCGTCTATAGCGATACCTCGAGTTCTAGCTAAGATATTATCGATAAGATTAATAATAAGCTTAATCTACCGTTAGGAGATAACCTCTCCTAATTAGTACCGCCTAGAGCTATTATTCGCGTATATTATAAAAAGTTTAGTAATTAAATAATTACTAATATTCGAACTAAGAACCTTAGTAGCTCCCGATCTAGCCGGCCTTTTAATAACTAGTTAAGGTATTATCTCTAGTATCGAGATATACTAAGGGAGTATTTATTACTAATAAGCGTAGGAATACTAAGTATATCCGGGGGGTTATTAGTAATACTAATATTATTACTATCCGGCCTCCTTCTTAAGCGTATATTTTTCTTCTTCCCTTTTTCGACGATAACTCGGGTACCTTTATATAAAGGCTTCTTTACTAGTACCCCCCCGATTTTTACACTCGGGGTATAATATACCTTTATCTTTACGGTATTATTAATATAGGGAACAAGAAGTATAGATATTACGCTTAGGACGGGTTTAAGCTACTTAATAGCTACTATAATATACCCGGTTACTACTATAGAGTCTATAGTAGTTATTACCTACTAGGAGATATATTAAAGGAGATACTAGCTCGTTATAATCTTACCGAATTTATCCCTTTTAGTAAGTACTAGTAAATACTATAAGATTAAGTTCCGTTCGGCGAGAATAGTATTATTCGGGGTAAAGATAGGGAGGAATTAGCCGCTTTAAAGGCTCTACTAAATTTTTAAGCGTTATTATTATTAGCTATTATTATTTAAGTATTTATTTACATTTTATAGTTAGGGAATAGTCGCTTCCCCTAACCCTTTTTACTATAGTTACTCTTAAAAGTAGTATATTTAATCGTCTAAATTAAATAATAAGAGCTTAAAAAAAACTAAGGAGATAGTAATATAATATATATTACTTCTTCTTCTACGCCCCCTTCCGCGCGCCCCGTCTAATAGGCGTAGCTAGTTTTTCTACTATAGTATCTTTATCTATACTCTCCTCGATCGAGTTTATACCTAGGAGCTACGCGGTTAGGGTTTCGTTATTAACTATAACTAGACTCCCCTTACTTAAATCCCCCCTTAAAGAAGTACCGTAGCCTTAAAGACCTTATTCGCTATCTATATTTATAGCCCTCGCCGGTATCCTCCTCGACTACTTAGTAAGACCGCCGCCCTTATTATTACTTAGGTTATAAATATTCTTATCCGGCCGCTTTAAACTATTTCTAATAGCTTAGGCCGTCTCGATAGAACTCCTTATCTTCGCTATAAATAACGATACCTCCTTCCTAATACCTAAAGAGCCCGTATTCGAGCTCAACTCTTCCCCGGCTAATATCGTACTACGAACGCGCCGAAGTCTCTCCCATTACATTTCGGTAAAGGTCCGGGGCCCCTTCCCCCCGGGCGATAGCGTAAATCCCTTCCTAGGCGTTAGTAAGTTACCGTTAAAGCCGGTACCGTCGATAGCGGTAATATCCCTAGGTTAGGAGAGTATAATAAGAGGGAAATAAGCTCCCTCCTAGTTAAAGTCCTCCCTTTTATTAGGACCTGGAGTAAGTTATTCGCCTCGGAAATATCTAATATATATACTATACCCGGAAATCGTACTTCTAATAGTAAGGCTTACGAACTAAGGTATAGTAAAGGTCTCGTTTCCTATAGTAGAGTCGAGAACTTAGCTAAACCTCCGATAGAATATAAGTAGTATAATAGTAATATAGTTTGTAACGATATAACTATTACCCGCGCTCCGAGTAAGTCCTAGGCGGTATAGTTAATTAATCTTTAAAAATAAAACATACCGACTTTAAATAGGGGTAAGGACCCTACTACCCTTTTTTAACTAGATACGCTTAGAATTAATACCTATAAAGTAGATAAAGGCGGTAGGTTTCTAGATTAAGGCTAAGATATTAGCTAGGATCCTATATACTATAATTAATACTAACTTAAGTTATTCTTACGTATATATAACTTACTAGGTAAACCTATTTTTTATTAACTAGAGTAACGACGTACGCTTCTCGTATAATATACCCGCGAAGTATGGTACCTCGAAAGGGTACTAAGTACTATAGATATATATAGGATAAAAGTACCTATATACTACTTAGGGGACTACTATATTAGGAATAAACCCGGCGAAACGTAATAAAGGAGGTACGTAACTATTATTTAAGTCCTTACTATTATCGTTAAATATAATAATTAGCTCCTAGTAGTTAAGTAAGTTAATAACTAAGTAGTCCGTCGTTATCCTATTAGTTACTATAGTTAGGCTATAGCTCGGGTAAAGTATAAAAGACGGGCGTTAAGACCTAACGGTATTATTATAGGAGGAGAACCGTAAACCCCCTATATAACTCTAGGTAATAGTATTAATATTACCTATATTAGCCTATATAGTTAAATTTAAATAACTATTAGCCCTTTCCGAAAAGTTACAGCGAAGGGCGATATACTTAGAACCGGTTTACTAGGAAGATATTATAACAGTAAAATAGGGAGGAGCCTGTTATTAATTTAGTTAAAAGAGTAGGTAACGATAAAAAGTTAGTAGAGATATTAGAGTTAACGTTATAGTAGTAGATAGTAATAAAGGTAGAACGGTTAGTTAGGTAATAGCGATTAGGAGTAGAAATTACTAGCGATAAAGGTAAGGATAGATAACTTACTTAGATAATATTGTAAAATCTTGTAATAAAGAAGTAATAGTTAGAATAGTCGCGCCGGTTCGTAGTTAAAAAAATCAGATAGAGTCGAGATATAGGAAAGAAGGATTAAGGAGATTTAGTAGTAAAAATTATCGAATAATATAAAATCGAAGTTAATAGTTACTTAGAACGAGTTAATTAGGAAAATTATATTTAAACTAGAGGACGTCCTACTATTTATAGTAGAATAACTAAGATTTATATAATATATTCTAATCCCCCCTTTATAATAACTTATAGTTATATAACGAGGGACTAGCCTTTCCTACTTAAATAGATAAACCTAGATATCCTCTTTAGTTTAAGGGTAAAGATAAACTAAACTACGGGCGGTAGTAGAATTCTCGGATATACCGGCGTAAACGCTCCTACTATACGATTAATATAGTCTCCTAACTAAGAATCCTCTAATCCTATTATAAGTTCTCCGGCCGACGACTTTTAAGTACGAAGGAATTATTACGTAGCGAAGGCTTATTAATCTAACGTTTATAAATATAAGTAGGAAATAATAATATAATATAAGCGTATATATCGAGGATTAAATATAGGTTAAAGTATTATTAATATATAGAAAATTACTATTTAACTCGTCTCTCGCTAGTCTACGGTAATAATAAAAAGTAAATATTATAGCTATTATTATCGTCCGTAGATAACGTCTTACTTATAAACCTACTATAGTAGTTAGATAACAAGGGCTAGGGCGTTCTAGGGTTACTATAATAGTAACAAGTACTAACGGCGTTTCGTAGATATATAGGACCTATATAGTATTAGGCCTTAAACTATACGTAGGGGCTTATATACGTAAACGCTTACGAGTATAATATACTAATCGTATTAGATAAAGATACAGGGTATATACGGAGTTAGTTACAGCGACAGCCTATTAGGAGTCGCTATCTAGGTTTAAGCTATAATTAAAACTTAAAACCGCTTAACGCGGATAATAGTAAGGTTCCTAATAGGAATATCTACCGAATAATAAAGCCTAAATCTCGTTATCTAGTTAAGCGATCGCTAATTTTTATATCGGCTAAGTATTTATTAACTTTATTAGGAATAAGGGTATACAGGGATCGAATATAATCTCCAGACTACCTCTCCTTCTAAGGTAGCTAGAAATTTTTATTTAAATCCCTAATAGTTATATTTTCCGGGAAGTATAGTATAACGAACTATATATAGTTTACTTTTTTTACTATTAACTTAGCTAAGGTTTAGGTTAGATAAATTTTAAGGGTATCTAATACTTCCTAGTAGTTTAGTAATAGTTAAGTTCTAATATTTTTATTATATAAAGAAAATTATAGTTAGTATTTAGTTAATTTTAACATTTATACCTATATTTTCGATACTTTATATAACCTAAATACCCTTTAGCTTAATTATAAAGTATACCCCCGAGCTATCCGGCCGGAAACGATCTCGGTCTCTAGATAATTCCTTAGAACTCGAAAGGCGGGTATCGAAACGTTAGCGAATAACCGGGATAACTCCCTCGATATCGACCCGGTATTACTAGTAACGTTAATATTTCGGAGACGAACCGGTAACCTTACCTTAAACGTAACCTATCTAGTAATAGTCTTCGATACTAAGTCGATTTTTATCTAGCCCGAGCCTACGTTAATAATATAGGGGGCCGCGATTTATCTATATTATACCGAAACCTATACCTCCCGGAGAGCTTAATATTTAAACTACCTAACTACTACCTTACCCTCGAACGATAGGGTAATAAGTTACCGGTTTATATTACGAAGGGCGTTAATTTATCTATATTATACTAAAACCTATACCTCCCGGAAAGCCTAATATCTAAACTACCTAACTACTACCCTACCCTCGAACGATAGGGTAATAAGTTACCGGTCTACGTTATAAAGAGCGTTAATTTATTTTTATTATACTAAAACCTATACCTCCTAAAGGGTCCGGAGAACTATCTAACCGACTATAATAGAATAAACTATCTACTACCTAATTAGTACTAGGTCCGTCTTTAAAGGGTTAATCTTAGCAAGCCGAACTTAACAAACTTCTTACCGGTATAATCGAGGTACGAGAATCGCGGTTACGGTAAAGGATAGATATATCGTTATTAGTAATATAGACGGATATTTTAAGTCGGGAGGCCGTACTCGGTATTATTAAAAAGTTCTACGGCGAACTTTATTCGACCTCGATATTAAAGACTAGCTATTATCGTCTATATTAAGAATTAACTATACCGGTTAATATCGAGGAATATCCGTATAATACCCTTTTCCCTCCAGGTAGTAACGTTTAGGATATATTCTAATAGATAAGGTAAGGATAGTACCGAATCTATATCCCCGGTCCTAGCTATATAATTATTATATATAAAACTTATCGAGATTCCCTAGTAAAAAAGTAACTCCCGCTTAATAGTTATTATAATTAAGCTATATAGCTTAGGTATAGATATTAAATCCTAGATAAACTCCGTAACCTATCTCTAGTAGAAGAACGCCTTATTAGATTAGTAATACCGTTTTCTTAAATCCTTCGATTCGATATAACGACGAATTTCCGGCTCTAATATAGAGAAAGAATTAAAACGAGGTATCCTAGTCTTAAGAAAGGCTATATTATAGTATTCCCGAATAATGTAAACGAGTTAGCCGTTAAGGTACTTCCTTATCCTATTATTAAGCTTACTAAGTTTATCGGGGTCGTTTTTATAGCCGACCGAGATCTATTACCTATTAATATTCGATTTACTCTTTAAGTTAGGCCCTAAAAGGTTAAGGACGTATTATCCTAGTTAATTACTAATAATCCTCTTTATAAGGATATCGCTATTAGCGAGAAGAATATTAATAAGTATATAAGCCTCGATAATATAAATATACCGAGATATTTATACGAAGGTACGGTATAGGAGGATCGGACTATAGAGGATATTATCTAATTATCGTATTATACCTCCGCCGTCGAATGTAAAGAGAAGAGTTCCGGGCGGTCGTTAACTATAGAAGAGGTCTTAGATAAAATTGAAAGTAGTTATTACCTACCTTTAGAATCTAGCGTCGACTTAAATGCCCTACCGGAACTAAGTATCTATTTTTTAGGGTTAGGGGAGGAGGAGGAGTATATACTTACTAGTTTCGCGGTACTCGATACCTCGGCGAACTTTTAACTAAGTATTATAGAATAGCTCTAATACCTTATAAATACCGTACCGTTTAGCTTATCGAGCTTATTTAGGATTTTACAACTACGATTAAAAGTATCTCGAAATAATATATAAGATACTAAAAAAATATATATTTATAACCGATATAGCCCCGATTTTACTAATAATAACGATATAGACTTTTTCGCGAAGGGGTTCCCTACTCTATTCCTATTTAGAAAGGGTAGGACGATATAGAAGCTAAGTAGTATTTAGCGATAGTCGGTAAGTTAAAACGATTTTATAATTAAGACTTAGTCTAAGCGTCTTTTAAAGCGATATAGTTAGTATCCCCTTATATATTACTTAAATATTATATTTTAAGCTTAACTTTAGCTAGATAAGAGATTCGCTAATTATCTCGTATTCCTATTCCTTATTAAGAATATCGAAGTAAAGTCGATAAATCGATAAATTAGCTATATTAGGATAAGTTAAGCCTTTTTTAGCTAACTTAAGCGAATTATTATAATACTTATACCCGAGCGACTCGGTACTACCGAACGATAAATATAAGCTTATAAGTAAATATTAAATAAAAATATCCGGACGTTATTAAAAGAAATAACTATATATAGCTATAGCTAACCGATATCGAACAAGGTAAGGATAGATTCGAAGGATAAGCTTAAATCGGCTTATTAGGAATATAGTTTACTAAATATCTAGTTTACTATTAACCCTAACGACTTAACGAACCCTTCTAAGATACGACTAGTAGCCGTACGTCTGGCTAGAGAAGACTTAAAGGCTAAGGAAATATTTCAGGAGTAGATAGACGTAACCTAGTCGACGATATTCCTAGCCTATATAGTCCGAGATATTATTAGTAGAGTCGAGTACTTTAAAAAAGAAATAGACGTTTAGTTTAAGTATTTTATAGAAGGTATTAATAGGAAGGGTAGTATTTTCGGGAAGATATCGGCTTACTATAGCCTAGTAGAAACTAATAAGCGTAGGGCCCTTTATACCTATAGGTTTATTTAGTTAAAAGGGAATATAAAGTTATATAAGCTCGGGAAAGAAGTTAAAAGGAAAGGAGATGACTTTAAAAACCTTATTATAGAGTAGGTAGATAGTATATTTAGCGAGGTTTATCTTCCTTCGAAATTATTCTAGTATACGGATAGCTAATTTAATTATTATATAACCTATAGGATATAGATTAGTTTAATATTAACGATATAATTATTCCTAAACCGTAGGTAGACTTAAGCGGTAAAATATAATAAGAAGGCTAGTTAAAGGATAATTTCGATAAACTTTCTAATATATTAGCCTAGTCGTTCTAACGCTATAAATACTAGCCTACCTACTTTAAATATTAAGTACGGAAGCCTTAGGATAGTATATAACCTAGGTCCTTACAATATCGATTCCGGTTTCCCCGTTAATATTATAAGACTACCTATTTCGACGAAAACGGCGACCTAAAGATCAAATATACTAAAGGGAAAATCGGTAATTAGAATAAAGCTATAGCCGTTACTTTCCGGTATAACTACGATATAACGTTCCTTAACTCCAGCTCTTAATATTTATTAATAATTTATTATTATATAAATTATACAACTAAACTCTAAACGCTAATATTTAAGCGTATCGCCCTCGTAGCGGAACTTATCGTAAGAATGTAAAGCTAGATAGGTAATTAAGAGTCCTAAGCCGTTAACCCTAAGTCGTAGCCCGCTAACCTAAATCGGCTTACTTTAAACGACCGCGTTATTAGGTAGAATAACAGTACTCGCTAATTCTTTATACGATAGTTTAATAAAATTTTTACGGACCGGGAGAAGCTAGCTTATAAGGTAGTTTATATACTACTTAGGTATAAAATAGAGTTTACTAATATTAAACTCTTTACGTACCTATATACTAACTCTCTTTTCTAAGCCACGGTAGAACGGATAGCGTACTACCTTATAGAGATATTAAACCGGTAAAGTTTATATATTTCCGTTAAAGGTACAGGCTATAATATTAACTATATTAATACCTACGAGAATCGGGGCCTAGTACTTACATCGCTATATTACTAGGAATAAAAAGGGTTAGTAGATATCCGTAGGGTAACGACTCCTAAAGCTAGTATACTACATCCTACCCCTTATCGGTTTTCTCCTCGATAAGTTTTATAAGTAAAGGGTTATAACCTTAGTAAGGATTAGTCTTAATACCTACAACCTATTAGAAAGTTTACGCTTCCTATAATTAAGGGCTTCTTTAACTCTAATATTAAGGAGGACGACTTATATTTAAAATAGCTATACCGGTATACCCTACCTCTTTATACTAAAGATTAACCTAAGGACTAATAATAAGACTTATCTAGTAACTCTACCTTACTACTTATAATATTTATCCCTTAGTAATTTTAAAAAGACGAAGAGGGCGACCCTATTTAAGTTTAAAAGACTTTCCAATCTTAAATTCTAGTATATATCTAAGCTATCGTAGATATAACGAACCTTCTTTACGTTACTAAAGAGGATACGATTAAAGATACTCGAATATAGGCCTTGCGGGGAAAGGATCTAGTAAAGTTCCTTCTCTAGTAGATAGAAGGGAACTAATTTAATCCCGAGCTAGTTATTATTAAGGATAGGTTTTCTACTATACTCGGAGTACTACTACGTATCTATCTTAAGTACTTTCGTAACGCTACCTTTAAAATAATAAATATACTATTCGGAGTAGTTCCTAACTTTACTAACCTACCCCTACTAGTTAATTACTTTTCAATATATACTAAAGGGTTAACCCTACTAGTTAGTACTTTTAAGGAAGAGGCGGCCGAGGATTATCTCTTTAGCGAAATAAGTAGGTTAGCTTTTTAGGGTAGAAATAAAACGCTCTTTACGGAAATTAAAAAATTAATAACTAATATCGCGGTAACTCTTAAGGAAGGAATCTAATCTGGTAAGGACCCTACCGAGATCCTCGCTTAACTTACTCGCTAGCGTTAGCTAGCTAACCCGGAGATAAGAGAGCTATCGGGAACTATAATATTTCTATACGATCTTTAACCTTTAAGATAAGCCGATATCGGAAGTAGTAATAATAAACTAAGCGTAACGGTATAACGGGTACTTAAAGGGACTTTATACCTTAGCGTTAGAAAAAGAGTAGCGGATTATCTAATACTAAACGAAAAGTAAAGAGTAGCGTTTCTTATCCTTATATCGGTTATAGATAAGTAACTTCGGTATTCGGCGTATAAGTAAAAGTTCCCTTAATACTTCTAATATATCGGCGGCGAGGGCGGGACTAGAAAGTCTCGAGTTATTAAGGCTATTAAATATATATTTAAAGAGATAAACGATTTAAGGTCGCTTATTCTTACTACGTTATTAGGTATAGCTACCGCGATAATTAGCGGCTATACTATTTATTCTACCTACGGAATTTTAATAGCCGAAAGCGTTAAGGATAACCCCGAGTAGGGGAAAACCTCGACTAAGGCTATAAACTAATCGCTTTAGCTTAGGAAAAAGGTATTCGTTCTTAACGAAATTAGTATAACCTTTTACGATTTTATTTATAAGGTTAACAAAAAACTAAACGCTTACCTTCCGGCGAATAGTAAAACCGTTAGATACTTTAAAGATATCCCTATTATCCTTTTTACCGGCGATTTTATATAGTTTAGGCCTATTAGTAGGAAATTACTTAAAGAAAGGTTTAGTATTCCCCCGGTAACTAATAATATCGTAAGGGATAATAATAACTATAGTCCGGAGGTAAGCTCGATAGGATAGATAATTCCTAGCCCCGCCTATCTACTTAATATAAAGTCTATAAGAAGGGTAAAGACTATATCGAAGAAGGCCTAGCTAAGTTAGTTAAGGGGTTATACGATTTTCGAACTCTTTACTTATATTATTATCCTTAATACCTAAGTAAGAGTATAAGTAGATAAAAAATTCCAAACTCTCCTCGTTAAAATCCGAACCGGAGCGTAAACCTAAAGCGATATAAAGGTTATTAATACTAAGGTTATCAACTATATACTAGAGAGAGACGCCCCGTAGGATCCTAAAAAGCGGATTATTACTCCTCTTAATTAATATAGGATCCCTTTACTTCTAGATAAAGCTATTCGGATAAATAAGATATATAAACTCCCCGTTACTCTATTTATCTTAACTAACTCTCGAGCGCCGAATAAGAAGGATCCTACTATAAACGGAGTTCCTCTTTCGGAGGAAGATATTTTCGATATTATCCTCGATAAAAAGGGTATTATAATTTTAATAGTATTCCCTTATATTACAGGAATACCCGTTATTTTAAATAAAAACCTATAAATACCTTTAAAAGTAGTAAACGGAGCCAAGTATATAGTAATAGGGATTATTCCTAATCCTAACATACTATTATATAAAGGACCGGACGGTATTACTATCTATATAAGATCCCTTCTCGGAATCCTACTTCGGAACGACAATACTACGAGTTTAGGAATCCCTTCTCTCCCTTATAAAATAATCTTTATTTAGTTAATAACGGAAACCTTATATATTAGGGACGAGATAAGAGCTAAATCTTATAAGCTATCTGTAAGGCGAACGGGTCTCCCCTATATACCGGCGTTCGCGATAATAAACTATAAGGCCTAGGGACGAATATTTTAAAAAATAATATTAGGATTATATAGGTAAAGTATAGTTAGATTTAAGTATATACTAAAGGAGGTTAACTTTAAAAGCTTATATATTTAACTCTCGCGCTATAAATCTATAATAAGGGTAAGGCTTATTTAAAAGATAAACGAACTTACTTTTCGCTAAGCTTAAGCTAACGAAGAACTAGTTACCGAGATATAATAGCTGAAAAAAGGCTTAGACTTAATATTATTATAATAGAACGAGAGTAAGTAGGATATAGTTATCGAGTTATAGGTAAATAAAAACGGAACTTAGGCGTTTAGTATTTAAAATAATTATATTAGCTAAAATAAATTATAAGTATAAGGAGATTATCTAAGTAATTCGTAATATATAGTAATAGAAATTTTAAAAAGGTAACGACGGTAGTACCTAGAATAAACATTTATAGTAAAGGGGCTTCCTTAATCCGATAAAGCGACGTTATATTAGTTAAATATATCGGAGAATAACTTACGGGCGTATTACGGGGAAGAAGGTAAAATAAGAAGGTTAAAGGGTTAATTATAATAGTACGATAAAGTCTAATATCTAACTAGATAAGATATTATAAGTAAGGAAAGAACTAAATACTTTAAGCGGATAGGTAGATACGGATTTAGGATAGAATAGTACGGACGGCTAGACTAGGTATTATCGCGACGAAAAGGGTAAAATACTATATATAGATAAGTAAAAACGACTTTAAGATAGAATAGGACGGACGGCTAGACTAGGTATTATCGTAAGGGAGAGGGTAAGATACTATATATAGATAAGTAAAAACGACTTTAGGATAAAATAGGATAAACGGGCGGATAAGATAGTAGGATAAAGTAAGTAAATAGTTAGGTAAGTCGATAGGGCGGGGTAGGTAATTAGATAAGATAATAAGGTAGGACGGATAGGTAGATAAGATAGTAGGCTAGGGTAGATTACTATTCGCTATACCCTTTAGCTATTCTATAAATCCTTAACTTCCTCGACGAGATATACTAGATAATAACGATCCGAATTATAACTCGAGAGATACCTCTCCTAGTACTAAAGGAGCGGACGGGTAAATTACTATTCGCTATACCCTTTAGCCGTTCTATAAATCCTTAAATTCCTCGACGAGATATACTAGATAATAGCGATCCGAATCCTAACTCGAGAGATATCTCTCCTAGTATTAAAGGAGCGGATAAGAATCGAAGAGTTTACCGCCGGCGATAAGAATAAATATATCGTAGGTAGCTAGGATATTAAAGAGGCTATTTAGGAGATTTTATACTTAAGTATACTAGTAATAAGGATAAAAATATCGTAAGTAGCTAGGATATTAAAAAGGCTATCTAGGAGATTTTACGCCTAGGTATACTAACGATAAGGATAAAAATATTATAAGTAGCTAGGATATTAAAAAGGCTATCTAAGAGATTTTACGCTTAGGTATACCTAGAAAGCCTAATAACCCTAAGGTTATTATAACGTTAATACTTAATAGCCTCTACTAAGTTACCCGCTTTAGCCTCCCTCTTTTTCGAAAAGTACCGGAGGGATATAGGATAGCTATTCGCTATACCCTTTAGCCGTTCTTTAAATCCCCGGCCCTATTACTTATTCTAGACGTAGGCCGGCTATATTATATATTCTAGATATAGGCCGGCTATCGGGCTAAGTCCTTTAAACGTACTTATCCGACTCGGAAAGTATCGATAAGGACGTAAGTAATCTTAAACTACCTTATAGGCGGATACCCTCTTAATTAATACTAAAGTCCTTTACTACTATTATAAAGTATCGAAATCCGGGAGTAAGTCGATCTTTTACTAATTACATTAGGGTTAGTTAGGACTACGCTTAGAAAGAAACGAAAAAAGGATAGTAAGTATAAGTTATTATAATTTTTAAGTTAACTATTTCGTTATAAACGACGTAGGGTATAGGGAAATATAAAGGGGTAAGTAATACGGTAAGACTTAAAATAACGCTAGTAAATACCCTAATAAAGCGATAACGAAATAATATAGTAAGCTAATAACTTAATATAAAGGTAAGATAGTAACGCGATTCTATAATAACTATAAAGATAATATCCTAAAATAGGGATAGCGAACCGTAGTAGTAACTAAATATTACGGAGACGAACCGAAATAAGGATCTAATATAGTAATAACCTACGAAATAGTAACGTAAAATAGCGATAACGACCCTAAATAGTAAGCTAAAATACAGATAATAATCTAAAATAGTAGCCTACGAACCGGATATTAAAATAAATTAGAAGGCTACTATCCTAATACTAAACTAAAATAGCAAGTTAAAATATAGATAATAATCTAAAATAGTAACCTACGAACCCGATAGTAAAATAAAATAAAAGGCTACTATCCTAATACTAAAATAAAATAGTAAGCTAATATAGTAATAAACCCGAAATATCTAATAAAACTAGCGATACTAAACTAAAATAGTAACTTAATAAAGCGATAAATATATACTATTATTACTTTCGTTAGGATATCGAATCTTTCTAAGCCTTAAATAGTAACCTAGGGTTTAGGAGTAAAGGAAGTTATATATACTAGATATATTATAATAGAAACTAAAAGGCGGCGACGTAAAGGCTTACAATATATAAATAAATCTAATATTAAAATTAAGACTTATTAAAATTAGGACTAATAAAATACTTTAGGAAATTTATAAAGTACCCCCTTTACAAGATATCCTTACCGTATCTTAGTATTATAGCTATAAACCCCTAAAAAGATAGTATAAATTCCCTAAACCCCTAGAACTCCTTATACTACCCTTTAACCTATATAAACCAGAATGGCTACTATTATATCTAGACTATAAACCCTTTTACCTAACTAATTAAATAATATTAGAACGAAACGATCCGATTTCCAGAAATCCTTATCGCTTTCGCGATAATATATACTAACTACTTTATAATTCTAGCCCGGCGGATTAAAACGTCCTATAACTCCTACCGAAAATAAACCGTAACGTTAAGAATATATACCGATAGGGTAAAGAAAGCGGGGTTACGGAGGTATAAGGCGATAAAGATACCTAGGACGTTAGTCGTTCTAATACTTAATCGGTAGGAATTTCTATTTCTAGTTTACCGAGTAACGACTATTTACCTTTCTAATTACGGTCTTCCCGATTAAGATATAAGTATTTTAATTACTAAAGTAAGATAGCGAGGTCTTCTTATCGGAGAACTAGCCCTATGTAAAGGTTTATAAGAATAATAAGGTTAGCTTTAAGGAGTATTTACTTAGCCTTACTAAGGTTAGTTAATAGGATACTTTCTAGTAAAGATAATATTATCCTTATCCTTTTTAATTTCCTTATTATCGCTACCGTTAATTAAGATAATATTAGGAAAAAGCCTATCTTAGGATATATAAGTACCCGAGATATTTAGGCTAGAATTAAAGCTACGACTACTCGTATTCTATAAGGGGGGGCGAGTAGAACTACTTCCTTAAGAAGTATTAAAACGAGATAAAAGGACTAAACTACTTATAGACGACGAAGGGGTAGCTTTTAAGGGAGACGGCTTAGAAGGTTAAGATAAGCGGGAGAAGTTAGGATAAGGGGTATTTAAACCCGTCCGGGCTTTAAAAGAAAGGGGATTTAACCGTTTATAGTTACTAAGTATAGATAAAGGAGGTATAGGAGGGTTAGAGTTAGCGGGAGGCCTAGTTTATATATAAGGATCGCCGAGAGGAAACTCCGGGAAAAATAAATAATAGTAACCCGCGGATAAATCTATAGGACTACGAGGAAGGTATTAAACCTAGTATCGCCTAATAATATAGGCGAGCTAATCGGGATTAAAGTCCTAGTATATCTACTCCCTTACCTAAGTAACGTCTTAAATAGTCGGGAAGTAGTTTAGGGGAAGGTTACGAACGCTATCCGGGTAAATATAGCGACTAGCGAGACAAAAGTAACGGTTAATATCTAGCTAACGTAAGATTATTATAGTATCGGGAATACTAAGAATATCGAGGGCGTTCTTAGGGATAGGGAAGTTAAACATTATAATATTCGTACCTAAAATAAAGATATATTAGATAATATAATTAAAATAAACGGGAAGTAAAGTATACCGAAATAAAGACTTATTAGGTAGGGAGGTATAAGAGGCGAGGAGGGAAGCCGTAAGGACTATTAACTTAGAGTTTAAAGTTAGTAATAGGTTTTAGGAAGAGGAGGAAGTTAAGGAGGAGGGAGATAGGAGCGAAATTACCTAAGATAAAGGTTCGAGGTAATAAGAATACTTAATTAAAAGAGATAGGAAAGCGAAGTAAAGAATAAAAAGGTTAAACTACCGGAAACTAAGGAGTAGGATTAAAGGTAAAAAGAAGGGACGGAGATATTAGAGAAAAGAGTAGTATAAGAGGTAAAGGACGGAGACGGACCTAGGTATAGGCCGGCTATAAGGTTAATAAAGCCGGGATCCTCGGGGCTTTAAACAGGTAAAGCCGGGGACTATGTAACTTTAAAAGGTAACCTTAACGGTACGGGGATAGTAAAGGACTTAAAAAGTTTATATAGGTATTAAATAGGAGGTAACGATTATAAAGTTATCTTAGAAATCGTAAATAAGCCGTTATAACGGTTACAACGGCTATAGAGAGATTCGGTAATCCTTAGCTATCCCGGAGTTACGGCGGGGGGACCCGGGGCCTGGAATACGGAGGTAGCCCTACTTTTCCCGGGCCTATACGGCCTCTTATTAGCTAAAGGTACTTAGGGAAAGGTAAAGCCCGGCTTTCTACCCCTAGGGGTATATATTTAAGTCTTCCGGGTTTAAACCTTCTTCTATCTTCCTCCTTCCTACTACCTACTACCTTTAATAACTTCGCTTACTATCTTTAAACTAAAGTAATACTAAGATTATTATATATCTATATTATTACGTAAGGTATATTCTTTAAGTTTATAATCTATAAAACTTATAAGCTAAAGCCCTTCCCTATCTACTTTCTATACTCGTTAGCTTTATTACTTTCCCCGAGGTTTATTATCTATAAGACTTATAAGCTAAAGCCCTTTCCTATCTACTTTTTATCCTCGTTAGCTTTATTACTTTCCCTAAGGTTTATTATCTATAAGACTCGTAAGCTAAAGCCCTTCCCTATCTACTTTCTATCCTCGTTAGCTTTATTACTCTCCTTAAGGTTTATTATCTATAAGACTTATAAGCTAAAGCCCTTCCTTATCTACTTTATATCTTCGTTATCTTCCTTATTTTCCCTAAGGTTCGTTATATATAAGTCCTATAACCTAGAGCCGTTCCCTACCTATAAACTAGGCCCTTATTTCTTATCTACTATCTAAAACGTAACTATATAACTTTTAACTTAAATATAACTTCTTATATTTTAAAGGTCCTAAAGGCAGCGTAATATCTAGCTTTAATATACGTAACGCGGATCCTTACTAGCTTTTTAAAAGGAACTAAAACTATAAATAGGATCGATATAGTTTTCTTAATTAGCCTATTAAATACCCCTAAACCTACCTTTTAACTATTATTATCGTAAGTATCGAACCTATAACGAATACTAACTAAAAACTAACGTAAAATACCCCCTTACCCTAAATCTTAAAGTAAGATAAGATACTTCTAAGGAACGTTTCCTAAGCTAACGTTAAGGTATAAGTAATATTATAAATATTATACCCCCCCTTATAATACTATAATATTTATATAGCTAATAATAAACCCTAAGCGACGAGAATTCCCGTATTATAAACTTCGTCGAAGACCCCGACCTTTTCGATATACTATCGAATATAAGTCTCGAGGAGCTAGTTAAAAAGAAAGGTCTTAATAAAATTAAACCTGATAGCTTATACATTAATTTCTACGAGGTTATATACTTATAACTTATATACTTTAAAGTTTAGAAGTTTAATAACGGAGAGGCCGTCGCTTTTATATAGGAGGCGAAGGACGGTATCTTATTACCCTTTAGGATTACGCTAAACGCTCTTATCTTAAACGGTAATATAACCCTTAATACGACCTTCGACGAGATATTTAAAATACCCCGGCGCTCGATAGCCGAGTACTACGTAGAGGCTATTTTAGTCGAATTTCTAAACCCGTTTCGGACGGCTAACGGTAAGTAAGGTAAGAACTACGATAACTATATATTATATAAGGGTACGGATATTTTTAAAGACTACTATTAGGCTAATATGTTAGGCTCCCTAGGATATAGTAATTATATTACTATAAAGTATACAACGATATACCCTTACCGTTTTAAGGTTAAGTCGCTATAACTTAAGCGGCCGGCTTAAACGGGTAGTAATAGGAAAGGTGGGATTTCGGGGATAAAGAAGATATTTATATTTAATAAGTTACCGTTTAAGGAGTAGGAAAAGGGAATTCGTAATAGTTTCGAGGGGTAGAATTAGGAAGTATAGATAGCTAAAGCGGTATAAATTAATTAAAAAGTATTAATTTATATAGTAACCCTAATATATAAAATAAGTAAAATATTTCGGCTATATATAAACTAAATTAAGATATAGTTAAGGAAACGAGGGTAGGAGCGACTACCGATAATTATAAAAGGCGTATTAACGATAAGGTTAACGATACTAAGAAAAAGGTAAGTATTAGTCCCCGAGTCGAATACGTCTAATAGTTAATATAGAATAATACCTTACTATAGTTATAGCTAATAGTACCTAAGAAAGCGAAGTAATAACTATATCCCTAAAGAAAGCCCTTAAATAAATTAATAATAATAAATACGGGGTACTACTAGTAATTAATATATAACTTATTTATCCCTATATATAACGAAGTCTAAGTTAAGCGAGCGAATAACGGAAAATAAATAAGGGCTAAGGTAGCCTATATAGTAACTAACTTAAGCGACGAAAGCTAGTAACCCTAACGAAGGTAGCCTATATATAAACAAGCTTAAGCGATAAAAGTTAGAAAAACCCCTAACTAGCTCGAGCGACGAAAGCTAGTAACCCTAGCAAAAGTAACCTATATATAAACGAGCTTAAGCGACAAAAGCTAGAGAAACCCCTATCGAGCTTAAGCGACGAAAGTTAGCGATCCTAGCGAAGGTAGCCCGTATATAAACAAGCTCGAACGACGAGAGTTAGAGAAACCCTTATCGAGCTCGAGCGACGAGAGCTAGCGAAACGCTAGCCTAAGTAGCCCGTACGATAACGAGCTCGAGCGACGAAAGCTATAGAAACCCCCCTAAGCTTAAGCGACGAGAGCTAACGAAACCCTAGCTAAGGTAGCCCGTATAGTAGGGAGATAAAGCGACGAGAGCTAACCGTTACGAGTAACTAGAGCTAATTATTACGAGTATCGAGAACTAATTATTACGCCAAGATAATAGGGGGGTCCCCTAAAAATCAGAGTGATGGATAGAGTTTTCTTACGAAAACCAACGTCAATATCCCGTTAGCCGGACCGGTCTTGGCCCCGAGAGCTTCTAAGTTCCTGGCCTGGCCCCGCCATCGACTTGCTGGTCGGGCTCGTCCATCGTCGCCGGATTGGGCAAACTGTTTGCGAAAGCAGGAAACGGGGTCGCAGAAACCAAGCTCCCGGGCTGGAGGCGGTGCATCAGCGACGATGGCTTGATGGACATCACCAATGTCAACGACAGGGGGGGGTTGGCATTGAAAATACCAGCAGACCCGAGCCAGCTTTGCTTCCCGGCGTTGTTTGAACTTCACATCGGTCCATCTGTGATCTCGCCAACACCCTCCGACCCGACACTCGTTCTCGGTCACTCGCTTACACCTTGCGTTCTCACCCAAGGTTGAACCAAACTCGACACGATGCTGCCGACAACGAGGTCTCTTCTGCCCCTCGGGCTGCTCTTTGGCGCCGTGCAGGCGGGTGGCGCCCCTCACGTTGAGATTCCCGTCACAGAATACGTGACAACTACCTGCAGTGTTACCGTCTACGAAACCAAGACCATTCCCGTCACACAGTACGTCGACGTCGTGGTCCCAGTCACAAAAACAACAACAGCTTTGTCCTGGACCACCAAGGTCAAGACTGTGATCCAGTATCACACCGTGTTCGTCACCAACACGGTCACAAACACCGCGACGGCCACAACAACACGGACAGACACAGACACGACCACAACGACCATTCCCACCACGACCTCAACCACGACCACGGTCCCAACAACCACCTCGACGACCCTGACAGTCCCCACAACGACATCCACGACACTGACAGTG
Organism: Podospora conica; assembly: GCA_030685255.1. Classification (NCBI taxonomy): domain Eukaryota; kingdom Fungi; phylum Ascomycota; class Sordariomycetes; order Sordariales; family Podosporaceae; genus Podospora; species Podospora conica. Next base: position 464,030 of record MU839430.1, on the reverse strand, counting down.
CCAACAACGACCTCGACAACTGCCACTGTCCCAACAACCACATCCACAACCACGACGGTCCCAACCACGACTTCCACAACCACAACAGTCCCAACTACGACTTCCACAACCCGGACAATCTTTTCCACCACCTTCGACCCCTGCCCCAAGGAATGCAGCGTGTGAGTATCCCCAACGCCCCCAGCCATTTGCCAGACATCTCTCTCTGACAGTTGCACCCGTCCTGCAGCTCCGCCGCGACGGTCAACCTGTACTTCTGGCCGACCGACAGACCCCATACCTACCCGACCACCCACGTCCACCCGACGCACTCGTACACCTTGTAAGTCTTGCCTCCCAGGAGCAGCTGCACCGACACCCGCTGACGTGCCACCCAGCACCTACCCTTCGGTGTACATGTTCATCCCCAGCGCCGCCGGCACCAACACCCTCAGCCAAACGGTTGGGCCCGAGACAACGAGCTGGATGCTGCCCCTGCGGCTGCACCAAGTCTCGACCATCGTCGAGGGTACCAACATCACGCGACAGCTCACTCTCAGTGACCTGCGCACCGACTGCCCGCAGACGATCGAGCCCACCGGCATCGCCACTCTTGACTGGCGGTGCAACCCCGTCCTGGCTGCCCCGAACGAGGTCAAGTCCTGGGCGTGGCCTTGCAATGCATGCGGCCGATTCGGTCTGTTTGACCCTCCTTATGCCGTGCCGACTCTGACCGGGCGCCTCGTGGAACCGACGTCGATTGTGGTTCCCACGGTGACGGCTGCCCCCATTCCGGCAATTCCGACATCCCCGGCGCCGATTACGCCGACGGAGGCGCTTCCGACGATGACGGGAGAGCCTACCGCGACTTTGCCGACTGTCACGGTGCCGACAGTGTCAACGACCGCTCCTCCAGTAACAGGCGGTGCATCGACTTTCCAGGCAAATGCAGCACTGGGTCTTGTCCTGACGGTGGTGATGGGAATGCTTCTTCTGTGAGACAGGGGAGTGCGGTCGTTGTGTGTGACGGAATCGGGAAGGCGACGGGGAGAAGATGTATAATGATAATGATCGCCAGCAATACCCTGATGAAAGATACCAACCCAACCATAACTTCTAATTCTAAATTCAATCAATGTTCCTCGACACCTTCACCCTCGTCCCCAGGCATTTGTCCCGCCGGTCGATCCCGACAGTTGCACAGCATATACCGTCCCGGCGTCGTGCAGAATAATGGGGAATACGATTGCCGTCGGAAGCAACGGGACACAACGTATGTGTCTGTACTACGGTCGGGAGGTGCGAGATGTATAGGTACCTCTTGGAACTTCGGGGAATTTAAATACCGAAGATGGACCTGCAAATTTCTTGCCCTGAATGTCCAACCTCTTCTCCATTCTCCTCCCACGTTGTACACGACAATCCAAAGTTAGCCTAGTCCCAACTGCTCCCCTTTCGACTCCACAACCGGCACAAGTCCACCATGGCGACACACACTGCTATTATCACAGCCGAATACAACCAATTCGCCGAGCAATATTCTCAGGCGAGCGAACATCTCCCCTCAGGCCGGCTCGAGAAAGCAGGTGTCCGTGCTGCCCTCGGCGACTGCACCGGTCTCTGCATCCTCGACCTTGGAGGAGGCACCGGGCTCCACGTCGGCACAGCCATCGACGCAGGCGCATCGCGAGTCGATGTCGTCGACATCTCCGAGGGCATGCTGCGAGTTGGGAAAGCAAAGCACGCATCCCTCGACCGCGTCTTCTGGCACATTGCCGATGTGACACAGCCTCTCGAGACGCAATCGCTTGACATCCTGCCACCTGGAAGCTATGACGTTGTGATGGGAAACTGGGTCATGGACCATGCCGGTACTGACGAAGCGCTGCGGGGCATATGGAGGAATATCTCGGCGTTTGTCAAGACAGGAGGGCGCTTCGTCGGCGTCCGGCAGCTCGCGGTGGGTAGCGTGGATGCTCGGTTTGTAAACGGGCAACGGAAATACGGTGCCGTCGCTTCCGACTTCGAGACGGTGGAAGGCGGGATTGAATACACCGTAACGATCCTGACAGATCCGCCTTTCAGTTTCAAGGGCTCGGCGAGGGACGATAGCATGGGCATGATAAATACGATCCCGGGGGAAGTAGGATTTGCAGAGCTGGAGCTGCTGAAGCTGGAGACGACGGATGTCGTCCGGGAGGATCCGGCATTCTGGGCGGACTTTCTCGAAGCACCGCACTTCGGCGTCGCGTTCGGAAGAAAAAAGAACTAAGAAGCTGTCGTAATTTGGGCCGAAGCTTCCCTCGGGATAAATGTCCGAGCCAGCGGTAGTTTTATCCTAATTACCTAGTTCATTGCAACGATAGGTTTACCGGCACCCGTAGGCTAATATCGCAACATGGGGTATAATGTACGCGAAACGGCGTTCCCCAGATTCTCCGCACAAACGATTTCCTCTTTGGGACTTGCAGGTGCTTGCACTGGAGAAGACACCAAAATGCTGGAACATACAGATGACAGACAAGAGTTTGAATTGAAGGTGTCTCAATGCTGAAATATACAAATGACAGACGATATATACAAGGTGTGTGCCAAAGCACCCAAGCCCAGAGATGAGGCTGAGTCCCGACACACTGGATCAGAACCCCTCCGTTCCACAATCAGTATGTACATGAATTTTAGCCTCGTCGTTGAACCCGTCTACTTGACCAGATGGGCGCCCTTGACCTTGGTCTGGATGGAGTAGAAGCCCGTCTTCGCAGTGATGTACAGCGTCGACTGGTCCACACCGCCAAAGGCCACGTTCGCGGGCTGCTCTGGCACGGAGATGAAGCCAACCTGCTTGCCCGTCGCAATGCTGACGACCGTGACGCCGCTCTGGCCGCCGGGGTGCGTCATGTACATGTTGCCCTGGTTGTCCATGGTCATGCCATCGCTGCCGAGCGACGACCACACGCGGCGGTTCGTCAGGGCGCCGTTGGCGCCGACGTCGTAGGCAAAGGTCTCGGGGGGCTGGATGGACGCGACGTACAGCGTCTTGCCGTCGACGGACGAGATGATGCCGTTGGGGCTGCCGTTCTGGCCGTTGGAGGTCTTGAAGGTGGAGAGGGAGCGGGTGAGCGTCTTGCGGTCCGCCGAGAGGTGGTAGACGGTGTTGACGTCCTGCTCCGACTTCCGGCCGTTGGCCCACCACCTGCGCGACCAGAACGGATCCGTGAAGTACAGGCTGTTGTCGGCCATGACCCACACGTCGTTGGGGCCGCCGAGCAGCTTGCCGTTGTACTTGCCGTCCATGATGACCTTGTACTCGGGCAGCACGACGTTCTGGCCGTTGCCGCGGTCGCCGACGCCCGAGTTGAGCGGCGTGGGCCACGGCACCGACTTGGTCACGTTGGTCGAGATCTCCCACAGCTGGTTGCGCTCGTCGGCGCACGCAATGAGCTTGCCGGCCTTGTCGAAGGTCATGCCGTTGGAGTAGCCCGCTGGGTGCATGAAGGTGGACAGCTTCTTCTCGGCCACGTTCCACTTGAGGATCTTGTTGGAGTTCTGGTCGACAAAGTAGACATCGCCGGTGGCGGGGTCGCGGGTCGCGCCCTCGGTGAAGGGCTGGTCGACGGTGTAGGACTCCCGGGGGAGGGTGGCGAGCTTGGTGACCCGGGCCGAGGAGTCGATGGTGGGCGGGAGGCCGTTCTGCGCGGCGGCGCCGCAGGCGAGGGCCACGAGGCCGGCGAGAACTTGTTGGGAGCGCATGGTGGCTTGCGGGTTGGCCTGTGAAGGGGATGCGAGGTGAGCTGGCTGGGAAGAAGGTGTTCCATCATGATGTCGGGCGGCTCTAAATATGAGTCGCCTTCAATGGGACGCACTCGGCGGACAGATCCCTATGGGGACGAGATTACGACGTGCTCCCCACGATCTCCGTAATAGCCGTTTTGCCGGAGCCGGCATTTCGGGACCTGTTCGCGTGCTTCCACAACCCCGGATTCCCCGCACTTTCGGTAATGTCCATCAAGTCGTAACCTATCGTTTCATGCCTAATAAGAGGCAATCAAAAGGCAGAGACTGCACTTATAGGCTCATATCATTGGACATCATCTTTGTTGCTCTTCAAGTGATTCAGGTCGTCAACACTCGCGGCCGAAGTCTTTAAGTATATAGTTGGGTGTTTCTAACTGCAAGCGGGCCTATCACCTCGGCGTCTCCCTCGAACGGCTCGAACCGTCGCCGCCCTCGTCCGACTCCTTCTCCATCCGCGAGCCGTGTTCCACCTTACCCAGTAACGGCGCCGGCACTCGGGGTCCGGGCCTACGGGATCTCGCAGCAAAGAAGAGATCGGCCCACGGAGTAGCACTGGACAGTGTCGGGAACTAGGTAACAGGTCAACATGAGCGACAGGTACAGTTGACAATGCGTCGAATTGAGGCAATTTGAACCGAAGGGATACAGCGAGAAGCACTTGCACTTGCAGTTGCAAGAGGGCGAAAAACAAGTGGGTTGGTAAAGCAAGAAGGCGTCCCACTGTGGAATCGGGTTGCAAGGTGCCAAGATGGCGGGAAAACAGTTGTATGAGGGAGAAACCTAAGGTTCTGGAAGCTTGCCCAAGAGGGCGCTTAAAGACAGGTACGAGGGGGTACCAGGGCGCCTGTTAACGCCGATGCCAGGTGGCACGGCACTGGTGGAACCCAACGCCCCGGCTACCTCATAACACAATGCAACTTCACTCGCGAGCCAACAACGAAAGGAAAGAGGAGGCATGAACCAGCACTGGGCAGGACCAGCTGGAGGCTCTTGCGGGGACAATATGCCCGCCTCAAATTCAGCTGCCCTGAAAGAAAAGACCCCTCTCCAATTGGCAATTTGTCTCCGATTGGAAAGATTCTTCAACTTACATCAGGCAAAACTCCGAGTCCCGGTTAACGCTTCACAGTCAACTGTCCACCACCCCAAGCGTCACCGGAACCTCCCCCGCCCCTCCCAGAACAGTAGGTAAAGGGGGAAATCCAACCTGTCCACCCTGCAAACCCTATCCGCTGGCGGCTGCACTCAGCCTCTATATAACTCCCAGCCGCCCCCGCGTTGTGGCATTATCACCACAGAGCGTGCGGGCAAAGCGGACGTGGACGTCCCAAAGCGGAAACTCTTATACCCTCACATATACACAGATATATTCTCTACCCGCTCGTCCCCCTCCCCGCCCCTCCCAAATCGTGCCGCAATCCGGTTTGACCAACAACCGCACCATCGCGGATGCCCGGCGTCCACCGCAACTGCTGCAGAGCGCAATGTACGTCCAGTCGTCGACTGACAGACCTGAAACACAACTCCTCCTTGCAGCTGCGTGCGCGCATGTCCAAACTGCTGGCACATATACAACTAAGCTTTTGTTCAAACTCTCCAGACTGGAATTAAATGCATCGAGAAACATCGCGATGCCGGTGCAATCCAACTAGGTAAAAATGCCCGTCCCGGCAGAAACACATTCCCACCAGCCGCCCGCAAAACGGCACACACACCGGCCGCCGTGATTTCGCCACCCCCTTCGCTCCCGAGTAAACAGCGCACGCCGACCGGCCGCGTCGTCAGGAAATTTCCTGCAAAACTCTCCGACTCGACGATATCATGAGCGTCGGGCGTTATATCATAATATTTACGGACGATTTCCAAGCTACTACGCTCTAACTGGCCGGCGAAATGTGCAGAACTGATTGGAGATACGTAGGTAGAGTAAACCCGGAGAGTCGCTGCGGTCAGTCGGTCGGTCGGCGGCTGTTTCGATATCGACTGTCAAAGCTAGCGTACGGTCTTTTGTTTCAACTTCTCCCCTATGCTCCCTGTCTTATTGGGTTCTGTGTTTGGGATGAGCTGGGGGTTGTTGGGGTTGGTGGGATGGAGGAAGGTGAGGGGGGAGATGGGGACGGATATAGCAGTGATTTTGTGAGAGCAGCGCTGTGTGAGAGGGAGGTGGGGTGCTGTTGGCACCCGACGCATGTTCAATGGGAGCTTGAGGGATGTGCAGTCTATCTGGCCGAAACCGATGGATCCGACGGCATCAGTCGATGCGAGGGAATGGTCTTTCATGGCTCCCCGCCGCAGGTCAACGCCTTCCACGACGTGCTGTTGATCGGTGGGTGAGTGTCGGGCCTTTCGACACTGAGGCGGAGATACCAACTCGGGTGTGGCCGACATGGCGTTACTCACGGAGCTTCCGGTTTGGAACTTTCCGACGTATCATTGAATCGATTTCAGTATCTCCCCCTTTCCCTACGGTGACCCTCCCTACCCAAACACCTCCATCATGAAATGATACTCAATCTTACTCCCATCCTCCCTCCCCCTCGCACTCAACATGCGGCACCGATCCGCCAAAATCTCCCCCACCACCGGCGTCCCGCAAAAGAAAACCCCCACCTTGAGCTCCTCGTCCTCCTGCCCCGGGTCCTCCCTCACCACCCCCGCCTTGTACGCCTTCATCTCCTCATAGTGATGATCCAGAATCCTCACAAAGTCCGGCCGCCCAAAGTGCGTCGGGTTGAGCAGCCCCGTCAGCGGCGACTTGGGCTGCGCCGCGGTGCGGTGCATCTCGAGCAGCCAGCGGTAGATGTGCGTCGTGACGTGGTCGCGCCCGCGGCCCTTGGTGACGTGCGTGTGGATGCGGATGTCGAGATTGCTGCGGGACTTGTCGCCGTGGTGCTGCTGCTGGCTGGACGAGACGCGGTTGAGCAGGTCCGACAGCCAGAGGAGGGCGTTGCGGTCGCGGACGGTCCAGTGGAAGTCGACGCGCCGGTGGGCGGTGGTGGGGGCGGTGCCCTTGAGGAGGACGTCGCGGGTTTGCTTTTCGGGGGCGGCTTCGGGGTCAGAGGACGGGGGGGTTGGTTGGGGTTCGGCGGGCGGGGAGGGAGAGGGATGCCCGGTGTCGACCTTTTCGGATGAATGCGAGGGCGAGTTGGCGCGGGCCTTGTCTTCCTTTTCCTGGAGATCGACGAGGATGCCGGAAAAGGGGGTCACGCCGATACCGGCGCCGACGATGATGGAGTGGTTGAAGTCGTAGAATCGCTGCGCTGGAGCGCCGAACGGGCCATTGGCACCAATCTCGATGGGCGTGGCAGTTCCTTCGGGTCCGGTGGCGAGATCCCTCAGCTTGGAAGTCCAGTTGCCGTCCGTCTTGATGTGAAGCTGAAACTCCTTGCCGATACAAGTCGACACGGTGAACGGGTGCCACTGGAATAGACTGATCTTCGGGACTTGGAGGAAGATGTACTGTCCGGCTTCGTATTGCCAGAAGCGCTCGCTCGGGATGGACCCCTTGATGAGGACCGTCTCGTCGTCGAGGATCTGGATCGTGGCCGGGACGCGGTGGCTGAAGCCGAGCAGCACCCGGACCACTCGCTCGGTGAGAACGAGCAGCGTCGGAAAGGCGAGCCAGTACCCAAACATGGGCCATTGGAAGAGGCCGGCAGTGCCATGTGCGATGAGGAGTCCAATGATGGGATACATGAGAAGGTGGCCGAGCTGAAAGACTTCGTAGTTCTTCTTGCGCACCTGAGGGAGACTCAAGAGGGCGAGGAGATAGAACAGGCCCAGCGCCGTGAGACCAGTGAATCCCGGGCGGGACCGGATGTATGCAATGTACGGTCGAGGCACGGCATCCGGGCCGAGGAGGATCGCGACGCTCTCCTCGTTCTCCTTCCGGCTTCCCCAGACGAACGAACCACTCAGGTGGCCGATGGCGTGCAGTGTGGCCAGCACCAGAGCCACACACGAGATGGAGATGTGAAAGGCCTGCGACATGTCCCAGTTGATGAAGCGCGAGATGTAGTACGACCGGCGCAGAAAGGTCGAAAAGTAGCGCGACATGCTGAGGATCAGGAAGAAAAAGGTCGGATACAAGGCGCCGGCGCACGTCTTGGCCAGGACCACGCCCCAGCCGAGCGCGGCCGTGTAGTGCTCGCCCGTCAGGTACTTGACAAACTGCCAGACGGCAAAGGCAATCTGCATCGACACCACCAGGGCCAAAAAGGCAATCTCGGGCCCGCGGACAGCCCAGTAGGACCGCACGCGTCGCACCATGCCGAGCTTGCGGAGGTAGGTGTCCTGGTCGACGGCCTTTTCCTTGTCCTGCTTCATGCTCGGGATCTTCCAGCTGCGCACGCGCGTCGCAAACTCGTCGCGGGGGATGCGGTTCTTGTCCGAGCCGACGAGCTTGCGCAGGAACTCGTGGCGGGCGCCGTCGCCATTTTCGGCGTGGTGCAGGTTGTGAGGCGAGGGGGTCGGGGCGATTTCCGAGTGCACTTTGTCGAGCCCGCGCTCGACCTCGCTGTAGTCAATCAAGCCATCGTCGTTGTGGTCGAGGTCGTCGAGGAACGTCTTGATCTCTTCGTCGGTGAGGTACTGGATGTCAGCCCAGGGCGAGGTGCCGTCGTTGTCGCCGGCCATAAAGGGGGATGGATTATCGTGGCAGCGTCAGTTTCGGGATTGGAGATGTCGGTGAGCAGACACTGCGCCCGGCGCGTCGCCCGTCCCTGGGCATCGTCGCGGTTTTGACGTCGACGAGCTCGAGCGGTTCGACGTGGACGCCAAGTTGTGCCAACACTTGCCAAGGATATTGGCGGTCGAGTGAAACTTGATGTGAAAGCTCAGCTTCTTGGCCCAGTGGGTGCCCAGTGGGCCAGACCGGGTACCCATATTCCAGCATTGGCGTTCCGTTAGTGAGAGACCTCGGGATAGGAGAGCGATAGCATATTGTGAGGTCTCGGGCTAACAAACAAAAACCCGGGCTGGGATTTGCTGGGCGCCAAACCGTGCCGCATCGGCGGCATCGCAGGCGAGGCAGGGTCTTCAGGCAACGTGGATGGGCTGGATGGAAGACACGGAGGCCCAGCTGAAAATATGTGCAAAAGAGTCCAGCTTGCTGGGAAAACGTCATTTGCAAATTCGTGGATGCACTTTCCGACTTCCTTCTCAATGTGGTTTCTAGAGCCGTCGTTTCCGACCAAATTCACATGGATCCTGCCCAGGTATCTTCTTCAATCCTCTTCCCAAAAGATTCCTTCCCGGCCGAGCCATGACGACACCGACCCGTCTCGGCTGTCCTTCCGCCGTCCCCACCGTGACAATCCACAACTTAAACCTTGAACCCCTGACGAAAGTAAACAAACCTGCCCCCCTCCTAATCCTCATATTCAAAAATCCCCCCATGCCTCTTCCTCAAATGACCATAACAATCGTCCGACGTCGTAAACGTCTCCCCGCACTTCCAACAAATATGAGTCTTGCACCCCCCACAAACAACATGATTGCACCCATCCACCTTCTCCATCGACGTACCACACTGCTTGCAATCCCTCACCCCCAGCTCCCTCTTCAGCTTCTCCAACACCTCCCCCCCGCCCTCCAGCGCAGCCTTGTACCCCGCGCAGCTCACCCCCCTGTGCCCCCCCGCCACGTGGCATCCCGTGCACGTCGCCGCGAGGCAGGCCGGGCAGGTAAACACCCCGCCACCGGCGTCGGCGGTGACGCGGTAGAGATGGATGCAGTCTGGTGTGGGACAGGGGCGGAATATGTGCGGGTGGCTGCGGACGTGGGAGGTGAAGGACGTGGCGAAGAGGTCTTCGAGGGTGGCGAGCGAAGGGAGGAGGTCGGCGAGGGCCGCCAGGGATATGACGGCGTGGCATTTGCCGAGGGCGCCTTCGCATTTGAGCAGGTTGGGCGGGGAGGAGGCGAAGCAAAAGGCCTCGAAGCACGAGGCGCAGTAGGTGTGGCCGCAGGGGGTGAGGACGGGGTTGTCGGCGGGGGTCCAGCAGATTGTGCAGTCCTGGGCTTCTTCTGCTGCGGAGGTGGGAGTGGGGGAGGAGGCGGGTTGTTTGCGGGCGGTCACGGCGGCCAGGGCGAGGCGGTAGTCGGCGTCGGTGCCGGTGACGAGGATTTGCTTCGGCGTGGAGGTGATGTCAAAGTTGACCTTTCGGCCGAGAAGTTGCATCAGGCCGCGGAAGCCGCCCAGGCAGGCCCATTCAAACTGGGGGGTGGTGAGGGCGATGGTGTGCAAGGTGGAGGGGTCCTCGGCGGCCAGCTTGGCGAGGGAGGCTTGTGCTTCTTTGCATTTGTCCGAGGGACCGAACAGCTGCAACCGGGAGAGGCGTTTGTTTCGAACAATGACGATGCCGAGGGTCTCCTCGAGGGTCTTCAGCCGCTGGAACACGACGCTGTTGGCGGAAAAGGATGGTGTCCAGATGTCTTTGCCTTGTGCGTCAACAGCTGTCTGGCCTGCGAGAATCTCTTCCAGGGATGCCTTGGCTTTGATGATAGCATCTTTATCAACACCCTCGAGACGGAGAACGGCGTGTCCGTTTGGACCAGACACCTTGTAGGGGGTGAAAAAGACGTGTTTGGCAAGCCAGGACGGACGCAGGGTGTCGATGGCCGCCTCAACCACCGAAAAGATGCGGGTGGTGACCTTGAACCGGGTCGAGTATATCGCCTGTATGTTCAGTTGGACATTTGCACCAGACCTGAACGGGATTTTCCATCCATCGAGTGCTGCAGCTGCCTCCGAGGCATCGCCTTCTTCCTGGAATCGTGCCTTGGCCTTGGCCCTCTTTCCAGCACCAGTCTTTGAAGCATCCTCCCACCAGTCGAGCGGCCCAAACTCGGCCAGCTTGGACTTGACGAGGGCATTCGCTGTAGCCATATCGTAGACTTGCCCGGTCTTTCCCAACTCGACGTGATATGGCCGCAGACCATAGACGATGGTCTTTTCAACCTCTGCCTCGGTTGCCTCTCCAGGCACCTCGGTAAGCATAACCGTCCACGACTGAGCTTCACCGATCCTCGTACCCCCCCTGTGGCGATGGCTCCTCACAGCCCCGACAGTCACATCACTGCTCTTGACTGTCCTTCCACAGATCGTATAGGTCCCAGCAGCAAACTTGGACTCAACCTTGGTGGCGATCCCTTTGCTCCGGAAGTTCAGCCACACCGTCTTGAGCGGACGATGCCACGAGCAGTGTACCTTTTTGCACTCGACACGCTGCAAGCTCGATCCGCGAGTCATCGGCGCGTTGGTAACGGCGACCTTGATCTTGGAGTCGGGAATCTTCCCAACGACATCGCAGACGCGCTTGGCAAAAGTTGGATTCTCGACGCGGACACTGGCGATGCAATGCGTTTTGCCCGGCAGCGGCGGAACTCGGATACATTCCGTCGGAACCTCGAAACCCAGATCGGCGAGAAGCTGGGAGACACTCGACGGACTGCTGTCAGGAGGGAGCATGCTGATGTGAATGGCGGAAAAATCCGACGGAAGAGATGTCTTGACGATGGCGATGCCGTCTCCGAACTGAACGAGGGCGCCACCAATCTCCCGGATCCAACTGTCCGGCTTTCCGGCCGGCTCCGGCTGCGATGCTGTCAGTTTTTGGGCTGTATCACGATCGGGGAACAACTTACATCGTTCACATCGGATGCCTCGACATCATCTGAGCCATTCTGATCTCGAGGCGGATGAGCGAATGGGCAGGCGGTACCCTTCAGACAGCTTCCCTTGAGGTAAAAATGGCAGGGGATTTGGGATCTCGAGTCTGTGGCGTCGACCGGGGGCGGAACTACACCCGGCGTTACATTGTTGTCCCCGGCTGTTTCTGCCGGGATGGTACCCGGAGTCGAGTGGGAGAACGAGCAAGCCTCGCCCTTTCTGCAAGCGCCTCGGGCGAAGAAGATGCACGGGGTTTTGGGTCCGGCCCCAGGAGGCTGCTTCCGGACACCGGGTCGCAATGGCAGATGTGTTTCGCCTCTTCTCATCTTGTAAACTCCGGTGAAGTGCAATACTGGCCTCGTTGGCGGATGTCTGAGTGAGCTGGTGACGGGGTGAGCAACTTAAGTCTGATTGAGAAAGTTGGAAGTTCAAGTTTGAGAAATTGTTCCCGCGGGGTCCCGGGTTAGGCATTGATGTTGGGCGTCCACAACAAACGCAAGCTGCACCGAGGCCTTCTGCTTCACGTGCTTCCATTCAGGAGCGAATAGCAGGTCAAACTCTGGTAGCACAACAGGTTGCATGCCGCAGCAAACATGTCAACACACCCAGATGAACCCTAACCCCCGACCCTTCAGGGGGGTTGTTGATACTACCCCCTTACCGAAGAAACATGCCATCTATTTTTAGCATACAGTTCTCTGGAGACGTAGTTCTCCAAACCATCGTTACATTCAAGGGGGTTTCTGCCCTCTACTCGAGCCTCTGTCGTCGATTAACCCAATGACACGTCGGCCCACAACTGCACCCAAGGGGGAAGTCCGGAACCCAGCAACCTGTCAAAGTGCAGCCTTTGAGTTTTGGCAATTCTGGCCACGGGTCTCGGCTGGGACACCATGTGCCAGAGCCTTGCCCATTGCGTGGCGATAGTAGAATGCAACACTGAGACCGGACCAGACGCCACTGGTCGTGGCTCCATATGGTTGCAGTTAACTTTCACCCATATTGCGGATATATATCGCTGCTCTAGACAGAGGCAAACGACCCGGATCACCAGATGGCTGGAGGCGATATCCTGACATGTCTTGACCACTTGGTGGAGTGTTGGGCGCTGGTTGACAAGTATTAATACGCCTACTGCCTGACAACTTGTACGTCTCCCGCTCTCGTCAACCCAGAACCCAACACAACAAACCCCCACCAATTCTTGATCTCCCCATCTTCCACTCCTCACCCAAAACCCCCCACTCACACAACAATGAAGCTCACCCTCCTCGCCGCCGCGGCCCTCGTGGCCCCCATCCTGGCCACCCCCACCCCCGCCACCTCGCCCGCCCTCGACAAGCGCGCCACCGTCTTCACCTCGCTCAACTGCAAGCGCGTCAAGGGCCACGGCGACTACGGCGTCATCGTCAACCAGGGCCTCACCAACCTCATGTTCAAGGCCGGCAAGCCCTCCATCGCCGCCGGCAAGACCGGGACCCCCCTGTGCGCCCGCGTCTTCTGCGACGCCGACTCCAACAGCGGCATCTTCTGGTGCAACTCGGTACGTCCCTTTCCCTTCTCCCTCCCTCGTGGTAGGAATGGCGCTGACAGCCCGGTGACAGAACACCAAGGCGCTCACGCTCGCCACCTACAACGACATCGCCGACGGCGTGCTCCGCATCGCGACGGACCAGACCTGCCTGACCAACTCGCTGGCGAACGTGAACAACGGGCAGCGGCTGTCGGGGCAGGCGTTTTACAAGGAGGGGTACAATGTCATTGTCGGCAGCTGCTGAGAGGGTGGTGCCGTGGCGACGAGGTGGTGGAGATGTATATAGTTTCTGTTCTTGTGCAGCATCGATTGCTTTTCACTTGTAGGCGAATAATACACGGAGTCGCCAGTTTCCAAAAGGGAAGAATGTTTGGGTCTCGTTGGGTGGTTCCTGTGATCTTGTCTGTGTCCGACAGTGTGCGTGTCAGTGAGGAACTGTAGAAACCAACCAGGACCACCTACCTGTAGAAAGACGCCATGTGAATGGCACTTGAGCCTTCAAGTTGAAGCCTCGTTCGATGCCAGTTTGTTAACCAGCGGAGGGGAACTCCTTGCTGGCTTGGGAGGTCTCGTGCATGCAAACAAACCAACACTCGGTTGGCACTTTTGCCTGAATCCAGCCTTGTCAGCTTCGCACAGGCACAATTGTGGCATTCGGGCAAACAGACATTGACAAGAGCCCATACATGTACATCCTTCATTGATCCCAAGCACATAGTATATACAAGATATCCGCGCCATCCCAACACCCCTCCCAGCCCTGCACCAGACGCAGGCCCGTCACTCCTCATGTAATTACAAAACAGCTACAAAAACAAGTCGTAGACGTCAAGTGCGCCACACAACACCCAGGGCCATGATGCTGTTCAAAAATGACCAAGCAGTGGTATCCCAACTTTTCTCAGCGTGGCTCGCATGCGTTTTGGGACCAAATGGCAGTGGCAGAGACCAGCAAATATCCCCCACCATCGAAACAGAAGAAAAGAATATGTGGTTGTGTTGTTGTTGTTCAAGACAAGCAAAAAAAAAGGGCATGTCCAAGCGATGTTCGCCACGCGCCGGTGCGAAATGCTGGGGTGTCGTGAGACAGATGCGACGAAAGAATGCAAGAGCTCCTCATCTAAGTCGGGCCGGGTCGGACCGTTCGTGGTCGAGCGGCGAGAAGGTGACAGTGCAAAGGAAATGTGTAGTCATGGGTCGTTATGGGAACGTGGTTCCCGTCGGTCGGGATCCCAGCCCGGGGGCTGTTCTCCTCGTCGAATGTGTCGTAATACCGTCTGAGCGGGCGATGACGTCGGAACCCGCGCCCGTCTGTCGTCGTCGCACTTCGCCAAATGATCCTCCCCGGGATCGTCAATTGGACAATGAAGGTTGCGCCCGCTTCCTCGGCAACCTGTCATGTCCCCGTGGCATGCTGTGCTTGGTGACACGGCATCCCCTCATGCTGCGCCGCCGGCATAGCTCATGCGCTTCCGCCTCCAATCTTGGTGTTGCTGGTGCTGCTGGTGGCGCTGCTCTTCCGAGTCGGAATCGGACGAGGATGGCCCCGAGGAGGGAGCGGCGTTGGACCCGAAGCCGGGCATCGACGACCACCGGTTGAGGCGCTTCTGGGCGGCGGATACCGAGGGTGTAGGTTGCTCATGCGGGGCAGAGGGGGACGGCAAATCGGCTGGCGGCTGGGACCGGCTCGTGTTGTACGACGAGCCCGTCGTGTTGGGCGAGTTGTAGATGTACTCGCCGTCGACGTAGGTGGCGTTGGACACAAAGGTGGACCGGCGGTTGCGGCGGCGCGTGTAACGCTGCTCGAGGCGGAACAGCTCGATCTTGGCCTGGATGCGGTCGAAGAGGTTGAGGCCCATGGTGACGGTTGTCTGCGGGGCTATCGACGGGGGATTGTGGTGGTCGTGAAGAGGAGATTGCTCGGGAGAGTTGGTGGGTTGGGGCGGAGAGGGGCCGGTTTTCTGGTCTGGCGGAAGGAAAGAAGCTGACGACGATGGCTCGGATGGTATCTGGTCGACGAAGACTGGAGGGCGGGGATGTTTCGGCGATCAATTGTCCGGTTGCTGGGCGGACAGTTTCGAAATGTCGCAGTCGAATCGGGGATCCTTGTTGGTGGTCGAGTCGGTTGTCGCGGTCGAGGCGGGGGGAGGGTCGGGTGGTCGACTAAAAGAGAGACTTTCGCAGGGAGGGACTGTCGACGTGGTCAAGAAGTTGGACCTGGACCGAGGGACGGGATGGAGACAGACTCGAGGGATCGTGGGGTTGCCTCGCGGAGGTTGGGGAAGGAGGAAGAGAGAAGGAGTCGGGTCGGGAAAGACGATGAGAAGAGGACGAGCTCCTTCGACGAGACCCACACCCGTCGCTTCTCCCCTGGCAGCTCGGTGGAGCTGGGGCTGCTTATCGAGGGCTGCCGTTGGTCCATCTGCTGGTCCATCCGGGCACAGACGTTTCTGCAGGACGAGCCTTTCCCCATTGGTTGCTAGCGGCCATGTCACACTTGGCATCCGGAGCATTGACTGAAGACCAGCCTGAAATCTCAGGGATGATGGATGGTGCAAGGGCCATTTCCTGGTACGTGTGTGGGAGCCTCTCCACTTCGGTCGTGTCGGGACGCAGGGGAATCAATTCGGTGCATCTTCAGAGTTCCATTCTCGCCATTTTCTTCTTCCTTCCTCACCACGTTCTTTGCCCTTTTTGCCTGTGTCGCGTCGCTTCTGCATCGTCCTGCAGACTCTGCATGAGGTGGGCAAATATCCCTCATTCCATCCAACACGACCACCTGTTCCCCGTCGGAAGATGGTTGTCCTCCTTGCGGCCATTTCTTTTGGTCGAATCCTTCGAGCCCCAAGACGGTTCGACGGGACGAGGGAACGGTTTCCCCAGTAGCTGAGTGACCCGTGGTGCTGGGTGGCTCTGGTGGCAGTGGACATCTTGGATGCCATTTTCCCCTCGCCCTTGACGGGCCGACCCCTCTTCTTCTTTCATCCCTCGACACTCGCCACCATGATCCCACCGTCCATCGTTTGAGATGACGGTCCTGCGACAGCGTCGACATCAGCCATTTTCCCAATTGTTTCCAGTGTCCACTGCTGGCTAATCTCTGCCCGCATGTCCTCAGACACGTCTGCCCTATTTTGGGTTGGGGCTCTGCGCGGCATTGATTGCCCCTCGCACTGAATCCGGGGAAGCCATCACGATTCATTTCAGCTTCATGCGCCAATTTCACCACCGCCGTCGCGATTATCCGTGCGACGCCAGTCACGCCCACGCCCCTCGGGGTTTGTCCCCACATTGCCGCGATTGCCGACAAAATCTTGTTTGGAGGCCAATTCTCTGGGTCAACTTGCTGTCACATTGTCCAATGCCGAGTCCTTCTTGGTTCTTCATTCCCCGAGAACACACGCGGTGACAGCTTCAAAAAGCTGCGGATGCAAATCGGACCTGCAGTCCCAAAAGAAATGACGGCCGCACTGATGCTTTCGCCAAGCATCCCGCTCCCGAGCCCGGGTCCGCGGTGCCACGTTGGCCAAGCCCCGACCCCGGCCGGGGATCGTGTGCTCGTGCACGGAATTGGGAAGACAACACCCCGGCCGATCTTTGGCAGCATGTCGAATCCACGTGAAATCCGACGTGTGGTGGACATGAACCACACTCCCGGTAAAGTTATATATATCGCGAGGAATCTTTCACCGCTCGCTCGCTTCAACAGGGTTGCAACACTTGATAACAGATAGAATACGGTGTCTGTGACCCAGACTCGTGTAACAGAGAAACGTCGAATCCGAAACTGCTATTCCCTATATCGACTATATCTGTCGCCGATCCTGAAGCAGACCTCTCATTCAGCCCCTGATACATCCATCCTTACATCAAGAGAGAAAAAAGGCATTGGACCAGTGTGTTCCCTTTCGAGGGTTACCGTAACCGTCTGCTTCCCCCCGATGCGCTTGTCGTCACCCCGAGCCAAGTCCAATGTCTTGGAAAGTTTGTTGACGGGGACGTCGCCTGCGCCCGACAGCGAACACCTTTCGAACTCAAACTGCCATGGCCAATCCTCGCCTGCCTCGAAGACATCGCACTCCCAAAACCCATGAGCAAATTCTCCAAAACCAAGAGCTACAAAGCGGCAGATGATGGAGAAACTGGAAACCTCTCGCGGGTTCGCTGTGACGAAATGCAGCGTCGTAGTTCTGTTTCTTCCGGGGGATCTCAATGGCTGCAGACATCCGTGCAATTGTAGTTGCGTCCTGCTTTCAAGGGGTTGGATTTCCAGAGCGCCCATGTTCTCAAGTGAGGTCAGCTGATCCCATGGAATCTTAAAGGAAAGCCGTCTCGTGATCCATGACTTTGACTCCCTGTCCGATAGTCGAGGAACTAGATAAACTGGGGTTTCTCCGCCCTGTTACGGTGGCTGCCAAAGATGGCTCTGTTGGCAATCGTAGTACTGTATTGAACTAACTATGAAGAAGAAGAGAGAAATAGTGGAAAGGGGAAGTGGGCGCCCCCAGGGTATACTATGGAGGCTAAGCCCTGGACGTAGGCTCTACTACGGAGGCCTTCCGCTAGCTATTACTTAGCGAGTACTATCGGGGAAGCGAAAGTAAAGCTAAGCTCTATATACTAGGCTAGACCTATTATATAAGCCCCTTACCCTACTTTTACTACCTTACGGCCTTATAGAGCCGTACTACTAAAATAAATACTAAAGGAAATCTTACTAACGCTCCTACCGCTATTTTTTCTTCCTTTTTCCCTTGGCCTTAGACTAACGCGACAACTATACTACTACTACTAAGCCGTAAGTCTTCCGATCGCTCCTACTCCCTCGTATACCGTTAAACTCCGATTAAAATAAATAAAAGAAAATACCGTACCTACCGGACGATAAGGGTAAGCTCGGCTCCCCTCCCCTTACTACGAGCCCTATCGCCGCTACCGTTACCCCTACCTCTGCCGCCGCCGCTACCCCCGACCCCGCTACCGCTATAGCTACCTGTATAGCTACCGATACCGTTTACGTCGCCGCCTATATCTTCTCCGGCCCTTATACCCCTATCTTCCCCTTTATCGAGGAGGAGGTCCCCGAAACCCTTACCGGTACTTTTACTCCCCTAGGTAGGCGGCTAGGCTTTACATATAAGTATAAAGCTTCGGTAAGTTTTATCCTATAATTAACCGACTTTTTTAAAGCTTAACTAACTTCTTTATAAGTTAACCTCGCCGACGAGCCCTTTACCGTATATATCGGCTATTACGTTATCGCTATAGAAGAGAGGCTAACTAGTTATAGAAGAAGGTTTACGACGAGGAGGGTAGGGCTACGGCCCTTGTTAAAGCTATAGTAATCGTAGCTAAGCCGTTAAAGTACCGCGCTTATATATATAAGGACTACTCGGTAGTAGGGATCCCTTATCTCGAGAAGGTTTAGAAGACTTTTTATAAGGGAAGCGCTTACGTCGGCTATACCGGTAATAAGAAGCTATATTATGTATTACCTTCGTGTTTATAGTCCTTCCGTACTATTTAGGAGGTAGCCGGAGGCTATACCGCTCCCTCTGAGGAGTAAGAACTATAGCTTACTTATATTAAGGTAGGCGTTTATACTATCGGAGAGGTAGTTATCCTAATAGTCTTAAGCGTTATCTTTACCGCGTAAGTAATCCCTTAGGCTTTATTAATTATTATTATATAGATTACTAATTCCGATAGAATACTTAGTACTAATGTAGCGGTTCTTTCTAACTCGGCTAGGGCGGTCTCTGCCGTCTACGGGGAGCCCGTCGCCGCCGACCCTACGGTCTTACTTATAGCCTTTAGGTTTATATTAACAGATTATATAGTCGAGCGTATAACGGTATTCGTTATAGATCTAATAAAGGCCTATGTCTAGGCTCTTTTAGTAGCGGAAGGGGTAGTAAAGGAGAAGGTAGGGGAGGAGGAGGAGGTAAACTTATAAATAGTATCGGCCGCCGCTATCTTTAACGGTATAACCCTCCCTTTTACTAAAGATAAGAACTCTTATATACTCGCTTTCTATACTTCTTTTTATAACTTATCCTTCTTCGCGTTATCCTTAGCTATATACTTAGCGAAGGGGTTATCGTTTTCCTTAGTAGGGTTATAAAGTTCTTCGAATATACGATAGGCTTCGTTCTCTTTAGGGATACTGGAAAGTAGCTTTTATATTAGAACCTACTAACCTAGCTATCTTACTAATACCTTTCGACGAAACTCCTATCCGACCCTTTTAATATAAACGTAAAGGACTTCCTAAACTATATAGTAGTCCTCCTCGATAGGGCTAAGCTACGGGTCGATAGTAAGTTACCTTAGTATAGGGTTTAAGCTAGCGCGACGGAAGAGCTAGATATAAAAGTAGGGATAGATCTTAGATAGAAGGTCGGCTAGCTCGACGATATATAAGTTAATTACCTTAGCGACGGTATACTTAGCGTAAAGGAAATCTAGCTTCTTCTTAAGGCGGCTAGAACCGTAGTTTCGGAGGTTTAGTTAAACCTTATTACTTACTCGGAATTACTTTATAGGAAACCTTTTATCGTTAGTATTACATTCGGCGTTAGCGGCGGCGGCCGTTATAGCCGCTTAGTAGAGGTTTAAGATTTAGGTTATCTTCTCTACGAACTAACGGGCGCGATCTTTTACCGATAAGGTTAGGCCCTCCTCCTCCTCGGAGCCTAGTACCGGGGTAATAGGATCCGGGTAATAGCTATAAGTCGTAAAGAAGGGAGATATACTTATAACGGTACTAGTACGTGTATTTAGGGCTATTTATACCGTAGGGTACTACTTAGCTTAGTCGTCTTAGTTAAACGATATATACGCTCTTAGGTATACCTAGATCTCTTAGTTTATACGCTCGGTCCCCCCGTTAGTCTTAAAGTAGTAGGCGGTACTTAGTCGTTACTCGATCCCTAAGATATAGTATAAGTACTACTAAAACTCGTTAGTCTAGTTCAACCCCCTATTACTTACGATCGACTTAAGCTATTAGTAGTAGTACGTCTAATACTATAGGAAACGTTCGGTATAGTACTTTGTAAATATAAACTTTATCGGTTTTAGTATTACCTCCTTACTTAAACGGTTCTTAATAACTTATAGGTAGTAGTTCCTATCCGATAAGGGGAGGTTTATAATAAAGTTTATTTAAATATCCTTTTAGAATCTATCGGGGACTAGTAGGGGTTTAAGGAGGCCTTACTTATAGGAGCGTTAAATCTTCGTACTACCGTAGATATCGTAGTTACAGAGGAAACGCCGGATATAGTACCTTAATAAGAGCTAGTAAAAGCTCCTTAAGACTATAGAGATAGTACTATTTCGGCCCGGATATCCGATAATATAGGCGTTATAAGCTTACTAGATAAGGCGAGTCCTTAGCTAGTTAGTATCTTCGTCGGAGGAGTTTTTCTCTTCTTTAACGTCGGCGGCGGAGATTACGGCTAAGCCTAGAACCTAGAGGCGTTTACGGTACCGGAGTCTGCCGCCTTAGTTAATAAAGTAGTTACCGAGTTATACCTTTAGCTATATCTCTACGTCTAGCTTATAAACCTTATCTCTAACGGCCTAGAATACCGCCTAGTATAGGGAGTCTTAAGCGAGTACTTCGTTCTAAAGGCGTTATAGTTTTAGATCTTAAAATACTTATATCTTAGGTATACTTAGGTCCCCCCTTAACGAGGTTACGCCGATAGGGATAACGTACTTCCGAAGTATATTATCGGGGATTATTTATAGTTTATAGGCTTTAAAGTCATTAACGGTAGGCTAGTCCTAGTTTTTATACGAGAGAGTATCCGGAATTATAGTATCTTTACCGGGCCTATATTAGATTTTAAAGTTAAACCGTAATAGGTACTTAGCCTACTATACCTAGTACTCGGAGAGCGACTAGCGCGTTATAAAGTATTTAAGGTTCCGGTAGTTTATTAGAATAGTAAACGTCTTATAGCTATAGAGTTTAACCTACTACTACTTTAAATAGCGGATAATAGCTAGTATCTTCTTATTATAGATAAAGTAGTTCCGCTTTATAGGGGTAAGCTTCTTCGAGTAGAAGGCGATAGGGTAACGGACCTTATCTACCTTTTATATTAAGGCCCCCCTTAAGGCGAAGCTACTATAATCCGCCTTAAGGAATATAGGCGAGTTATCTTTCTACTTTATAAGGATAGGCGTCCTTGTAAAGAGCGACTTTATAAAGTAGAAGGTATAATCTTAATCCTTACTCTAAAGGAAAGGAACCCCCTTTCCGGTTAGTTCCGTTATTAGGGCGGTTACTTCCGAGAAGTTAAGGATAAATATCCGGTAGTAGTTAACGAACCTTAAGAAATTATAAAGCCTTTTTTATATAACGGGGGCTTCCTACTTTAATACGGCCTTAACCTTCTTAGGGTCCGCCTAGATCCCTACGCCGGTATAGACGATAAAGCCGAGATACTTAACGGTTTTAATAACGAACTTATACTTCTTAAGGTCTAGGTATAGGCTAGTAGACTTTAACTTCTCGAGTACTTTATAAACCTTACGTATATAATCGGCTTAAGACCCTAATAAGTAAATAATAATATCGTTAATAAAGGTAAAGGCGAAGTTATTAAGGTACTCCCTAAGTACGTTATTAATATACCTTTAGAAAGTAGTAGGAGCCCTACTTAGACTAAAGGGTATTATATTTTACTCGAATAGGCCGTAGCGTATACGGAAAGCGGTCTTTTATTCCTTACTTTTAGCGATACAGATCTTATAAAAGGCCTAGACGATATCGATCTTAGTTAGCTAGCGGGTTTCTTATAAACGGCGAAAAGTTTCCGAGATTAGGAGGAGGGGGTAGTAGTCGGCCCTTATAATCTTATTTAACCCCCGATAATCGTAGTAGAATTATAGTCCGCCGCCGGGCTTCCTAACGAAAAGGATCGGCGATACTATATTAAAGTTACTAGGCTTAATAAACTCCTTATTTAGTAAATCGCGGATCGTTTTCCTTAAAACTAGGAACTCCTTTTTAGATATACTATATAAGCTACCGAAGGGAGGGGTAAGATTGTAACTCTAGTCGTCCTTAAGAAAGGGGATAAAATAGTTTACCCCTAGCTAATATAAATTTAGCTTATTAGCCTCGATCTTTCGGAATAACGGGAGGAGGTTATAATATTCCTCGGGGATTATCTTCCTAAGTATAGCCTCCGGTATTACTATCTTTTATCGTAACGCCTTTTTTATATTTACGAGGCTAACCTTAAAATAGGTTACGGCTTCCGCCGCCTCTCCTAACGTTTCCCGTAGGTACTATCGGGCCTTTTTAACCGACTTAACGAATATACTTATTATTACTAATATTACCGTCTTTAGTTTATCGATAAGCGGTATAGCTACGCTACACTTAGGGTTTATAAGGGGGACCTTCTTCCTTATAACTTTATATTATAATATACTTCTCCTCTCCTCTACGTAGGCGTTTATATCCTTTAACTACAGCTTCCCTAATATAATAGGGAACTTTATTATAGGGATAACGTAGGCCGCGATTATTTAGACTACTCCCGTTAGCTCTTTAACGAAGACTATTATACTAAAGATCGCTAAAGCCGTTATAGCCTCCGATACCTCTTTTAACTACTATAGGGTAATAGGGATAATAGGTAAACCTAACTCTTTCGCTATAGCTTTATTAACCGCGGAATAGTATATATAGCTACTATTAACGAACGCGTTAATTAAGTATTCGCTACTTACAATTAACGGAATAATAAAAGGAGTCTCGAATAACTTATCTTTATTTATAAACTCTTCTATAACTATATATACTACCTTAGGCTCTAGAACCCGACTTTACTTCGGAACGATTAGTTTTCCGATTCTAAGGTACCGGCGTTCTCCTCCTTAAGGGTAGGGGCTATATTAACGGCGGCTATATAAATCGGTAACTAGGCGTCTAGGTTCCTAGCCGGGCGATAAAGGTAGTTAGAGATAAAGTAGCCTATCGCGTTATAACGGAGATAATATCCCGTAGTATATCGAGCGTTCCTCTCTTCGTTAATCGCCTAGGCCGTACGCTAGGCTTTAGTATTAGCGGTAGTACCTCCCCTACCTTAGCTTCGGTTACCCTAGCTATCGCCTTAGCCCCTATAGCTAGGGATAACCTAAGAGGATATTACTATAATAGCGTTACCGTTATAGTTTACCTTATAGGAGGTAACTATACCGGCTCGTTAGGCGTTAAGGACGTCCTTATTATTCTTCTTATTCCTTAAGCGCTTACGGTACTTTTTTTCTAGGGTAGTACCCTTCGTCGAGGCTTAATAACGAGTTCCGATCTTATAAAGCTTATTAGTAAAGTCGATAAAGGTAGTAGGTATAGAGACCGATACAAGCTAATCGGTTAAGGAGTAGTAAAGTATAAACCGTAGTATTATTAGTTTAACTTTATCTTACTATAAGGAACCCTTAGTAGTATTAAGTAAGCCTTCCTAGCGATTAAAGAACTTACTAAAGGGTTAACTAGCTTACTACTTTTACTTAGGGAGGTACCTTAAGGCCGCCTTTTACATTTAGACGCCTCCGAATAATTACATTATCTTTTAAAAGAGGGCTATAGGGTCGCTCTTATTATCGTTACCCCCCTTCTATTAGAACTTAACGATCTTATACTAACGGCTCTTAGGTAGGGTATCCTTAAAAAGGATTTATACTCTCTACTTAGACTTTAGTATTCCGGACTAGGAGTTTAGGTTTTAACGGAATAGTAAGTTATAGAAATAGTTAGAGAAGGTATAGGCCTTACCGTCCTACTATAACTATCCGAAGCCTTTAGCCGGATCTTTATATCCAGGGGCGAGCGGAGTAATCGGGCCCTTATAGGGCTTTACAGTATCGAGGAGGCCGGTAATACCGGCCTATATAAAGGTAGGAATATTTACCGGTACTATATTAAGGGAGCGGATATAGGTCTCGATCTAGCTATCGATAAGGGTTTTAGCTTTAGCCGATAGGGTCTCCTAGGAGTAAATAGGAGCGGGCTAGGGCTTTAGCTACTACTACTAAACGCCGGCCGTTTAGGCTATAAGGTAAGTATAGAGCTAGTTAAGTTCCTACTACTAACGGGTAACGTAATCTTCTATCTAATAGTTCTAATTCTCGAGGTAGTCTTAGAGCTAGATTAGGTAGGCGACTTACTTTCGAGAGAGTAAGGGCGTATATTCCTATTCCGGCTCGAGCTACGGGGGAACCTCTCTAAACTAAGGGAGCTGCTAGTACTACGGGTAATCTATCGTAGATAGTTAGTATATTATAGTAGCTGTTAAAGATAGCTTTATTAGTAATCGTAGTACTGTATTAAACTAACTATAAAGAAGAAGAGAGAAATAGTAGAAAGGGGAAGTGGGCGCCCCTAGGGTATACTATGGAGGCTAAGCCCTGGACGTGGGCTCTACTACGGAGGCCTTCCGCCAGCTGTTGCTTGGCGAGTGCTATTAGGGAAGCGAAAGCGAAGCCAAGCTCTATACACCAGGCTAGACCTGTTACACGCCCGAACTCGTGCTCAGCAGAGGGCTAGGGGACAGGAGCGCAGGGAACGCCCGTATATACCGGGAACCCCCAACGTTCCAGAGATAAATCCCAAGGTTTTCAAGAGTTTCATCCAAGACGATAGGAGTCCATCGCATGCAGGGCACCCCAGGTCGGTAAGCCACGAGGTCAATAAAGAGATCCAGATTCGTCTTGATTCCTCGGTTCGAAATTGAAGTCTTGACGTCGACTGAGTTCGGAGTCCATGCAACGCTATCAATGATTCTTGAACAATGGGAGAATTCGCCTGGCGATGAGGCGAGGATTCCCGTGTACTGTTGGGTGTCGTTCTCCGCTGCCACCCATGCAAATAATGTCTGATCGGGAGTAGTTTTGATAATCTCCTCTTGAAGGCGCAAGAAGGCTTTGGGTCCTTCCCCGTAGAGCATCGGCATGTTGATATCGAAGATGCCCATTAGACAATACGCGACATCCTCCTCTCTGCTCGTCTCTCGACGGGACGCCCACGACATGCGTACTGCCACAGGTACGGTGGACAAGGGCCTGAGTTTCGTCAGGACCTCTTTCTTGATGCGGGAAACGTCGGAAATCTCGTTGTGGAGGCTGTCGAGATCCCCCCTCATGCTCCAGGTTCTGTCGAAAAACACTGTTTGGCGTGGCGCAACGAGCTCCTGGAGTGTCCAACCACGAGTCCACCACCGGCAGTGGTCAAAGGTCTGCTGATCAGGCTCCCAGTCCTCGAGAAAGGCGAAGCACACAGCGGCTTGCTGATACCATTTGAACATGGAATTGATGGCCTCGCTGAGCTCGGCGCTGCTTGTCTTGTCGATGCAGCATGTGTCGACCCAGGCGTATTTCAACCCGCGCTCCTCAAGGGCGATTCGGCATGTCCTTCTGATCTTGTCAAAGCCAGGCTTCAAAGCTATGGGCGACTCGAGGACGCCGGGCACCATCTCTTGGAGCGTGACTTCGTCTCCATCGCGGCCCCAGGTGTGCGACAGGATGGCGTACGGCGGCGAGCGTCTCAAATCG
The DNA here is from genome assembly GCA_030685255.1 of Podospora conica. NCBI lineage: Eukaryota > Fungi > Ascomycota > Sordariomycetes > Sordariales > Podosporaceae > Podospora > Podospora conica. The sequence continues at coordinate 438,474 of MU839430.1, read as the reverse complement.
GGAAAATTCTCCAGCAGGAGCGTCTCGGTGTTGATGAGTCTCATGTTTTGGCTTCGGAATGCATGTTGGTTTGGTGTCTTTCTTTGGATGGAGCCAATGTCGATGGGGGAGAATCTGGAGGATGTGCGTAGAGAGACTAAGAGCGGTGAAAAAGAGGGGTGCTTCCTCCGACTTGCGACATTTCTTCGCCCAACGTGATCAGGCAGAAACGCCTCGATGGTCACCCTGAATGGGAAAGTGGCTGAGCAGCTCTTCCATCTCCAATCAGGCCGCCGGAAGTGCTGCCTGCGGCAGGCAGTCTGCGGCACACTCTCAGCTGGAGGTGCTTGTGGCGAGAAGAGCGCAGAACCGCAACTGAAAGGGAACTTAAAAAGTCCAAAAGGGTATGGGAAGCCGAGCCATATCACCGTAGGGGAAAGCTGCGGTGTCAAGATGTAAACAAAACTCAGGGGTCAAGTCTCAAAATAAAAGTGGAACTGTCCCGTGCTCTCGCTGAACCCTCTGACTGTGCGCAATGTCCCCGTTGTTCGACTGGCCCTGGTTTGTTTGTGAGCGCGACACAGGTCGTGGAGTATCGGTGCCATGTCGTAAGCCCCACGGGAGGGAGGCTCTGCAAGATGTCGGAGGCCGAGGTCAGATGACAGCGATTGAACGAGGCAAAGGTCGACAGGCGGCTGTGAGAACGAGTGAACCGACGAGAGCTGCAGTCGGGGATGAATGAGGAAACGCGAGGCGATGTGTGGCACGGCGGCAGAGTCGAGCTGTTGGTCGCAAGACGCAAGGTTGCGGGCAGAGGGTTGGTGTTTGCTTGGCTCCAACAGGCAAGGCGACGGGACAAGCTGAATCAGTCGATGCCACGGCCATCGTGCAGGAGGAAGCAGCCTCCTCCGTGCGACTGAGTCTTTTTGCACTCTGATTTCTAGGAGATGGTCGTCCATTCACCTGAAAACCTTGGCCTAGGCACAGAGTCAGCACGTCGTCCCCATCTCTGCTGCTAGTTCTTGTGTCTCTCTTCTTTTCGGACTGGGAATCTTGCTCCCGCGGAAAAGAGTAGACGGAATTGGCCTATCCAGAGAACATGTCAACCCTGGCCCACGCTGCAAGTGGAGGCTGCTCCTCTTTCCCCTTGAGAGACCGTAGACGAGCACTTGCCGAGCATCGCTTGGACGGCGGGAAGGCACGGCGACTGCAGCTCGCTGCAGTGAATGCGTCTTTGCATAGCGCTACTGCTTGAGTCTTTTGGACCCTCTGGCGGTGGATCGAATCTCAGGAACCTGCATGAAATTGCGCGAGTGAGCCTCGACCCTTCCAGTCAGAGCCCGTCCAAGTGCTGACCACTGCAGTTTCCATGCCACGCAAGGCAGTTGACATTTGAATCGCTCTCACCCTCAACGGTTTTCCCTGCCGCCCACGGGGCACCTGACCTCTTTCCCGGTTCCGATTGGCAGGCGGTGGGCGAACTTTTGTCCCCCAAGGGCCCGTTTGCACCATCCACCAACATTGCTGTTTGAAAGTGCTGTTTTTCGCACACCAGAGTGCAATCCTTCCAATTCCCCCGCCGACCGCCGTCCATTGCCAACCCACCTCGTCACCCAATCTTGCCACCACCTCCGATCCCGTCCGGATCTCCCTCACAGCACACACTCATCATCAGCGTGCCAAGACGTTGCAACCACAAGGACCTTGTGCTCGACCCATCGGTACCCCGGACAGACGGACGGGACGCTCGGCCATGACGACGACGGCGCAAGCCATCTCCCGACCCGGCCCATCCTCTGGCCAGCCCCTCGCCCACCAGGCCGCGTTGACCTTGACCGTCGACCGTCGACAGCATCAGGTCCTCCCCGATGCGGCATGCTGTAGCTATCCGGCCCCCGCATATCTTCGCCGTCGGCCCACTCCTCGTCGACTGCGGCGTCCGTCACCGCCCTTTCAGTGCTCCGCTGGGCAGCAACGCCGCATCAGACGCAGCAAAGCATCCCGCGCAGAGAGGAGACAAGCCGACCACTCGGTCTTGTCAGCGAGCACGTCTGCCGCGGTGTCGCGCCGACTCGGCCCCTCGTTGCGACGATGCGACCTACCACCGCGCCGTGGCCTGCCTGCTGCATGACCATCTTCTGCCACTGCCCTTCGAAACAACCCGAATGAGAAAAAGAACATGATCTTGAGCGGGCAGGCTGGGAAACCCTTGGATCAGCAACAGATATTCCTCCGTATGGTCCGTGGAGAGGCCCCCCACTGAGGTTGTACTTAGGTTGTGTCACCATGCCGCCGGGACTCTTGGGTCAACCTCACGCAAGCCTCCCGTCGCATTCCCCCCCGCCCGCGTTGCCGTCTGCACGGGGTCGAACCAAGTTGTCGTGCCGCCCAATCCCCTCGACGCTTGTCTGCACCACCGCCCTCTGCGTCGAGCAAACTCAGCCTGCCAGACCTCGCATGGCCGGGCCTCGAGTCCCCTCCCCAACAGGACCAACAACACACGGACTCCATGCGGCCAGCAACAGGATAGAGCCCGACTCGTGGAACCGCCGACCAATCGAATCTGATTTGCCTCGGAGGCCCTTTTGGCGCCGAGTATCGCCCTACCACGTTGGGACACATCGGGATTTTGGCGCTCAGTCTCCGTCGCCTCTTCCAATCCGTACAGGCGTGGTCGTCACGGATATCCATGCCCGCTGCCGGGCCTCAACATTTGCAAAGCATCATGGAGACCTTCAACCGAGTCCTAGGCCCACGACCGACGGGTTCCGACGACAAGCAAATTGAAGTGCGGCGAGTTTGGTGTGACGGTGCAGTGGGCGGCACGGGAGACGGCATCGCATCCGTGCTTCAAAGACGGCTCGTGGACTGGGGTTGGGTCGCTGGCTAGGTGGCTAGCACTCGGGTGCGGTGTTGCGCAGAGCGATGCGGGCTGGAAGACGTCGACCTCGCTCGGTGGGATGGGCAGTGCTGGTTGTTCGTCGACATGATGCCAGGCCAGGCTGACGGCAGATGCCCAAGGTGAGGTCAGATTCAACGAGGGAGGCTCGGAGGCTTCAAAGAGCAGCCCGTCCAGAGCAGCACGGCGGGGGTCGGAACGCGGGGATTGGACAGCCTAGCGACCATTTGCCGGCAATGCCACCTCCGGCCCAATCTCCGTGGCACCCGGACGGGATCCCCAACAAGGGGGGGACGCGCCCCGGAATGGTCGGATGAACCGTCCGGGTGGGCCTGTTGCTGGGATGATCCCAGTGGGCAATGAGCATTCGCGCATTTCACCTCACCCACACACACCGAATTCTTTTCCCTTTTGTCCACGGTGCTCGGGTTTGCTGAGAGCGTCGTGTGTCGTCGTTGACTCGTCGTCGTTGGCAAGAGAGACGCAAGCCACGTCCGATCAAGCACCCCTATTTCTGGAAATGGCACCTCAACAACCCTGAGCCGGGGGGTGCGTCTGCAGCAACAACGTCTTCTGCTCCCCCGAATGTCGCGCGCATGGCCTGCAGCGTGGTGGCGTGGCCACTGGCCGGCCAGCTCTGACCGAGAGAGCGCTGGCCCACGCCTGCGCAACATTTTGTCACAAATCACATTTTGACCGACAGCGCCAGGCTCTCTCACCACGCTTCGCCGCCGCGGGGGGCGAGCACGCTGCGTCTTGGCCACGGAATGCAACAGCCAGCCGGTGTCTCTCGGTCTGGAGTCGGAGTCGGCCCTCTCGTCAAGACGCCCGCGCCCGCGCCCGCGCCCACACCTGTCTCGTCCATCACTCGCGTGCACCGCTCTGCACCGTGGCGTGAAAATGCAAAGCACTGCAGCCGGCCCATCCCGGTAGGGACTACCACGGGGGGGATCACACGACGGCCCGACAGGTTGCCGCCGAACCTCTGGGGACCAGTTCCGGGCACGCACCTGCCTACAGGGCAGATCTTGCACTGGTCCATGCGGAGAAGCCGCCTTGTCGTGCCAGTCAAGACTCGACACATGGTGGTCCGACTGCACTGCCAGAGCCATGCGTGTCATCCAGCGGCATGGCCCCCCGCCCCCGGTCGCCATTCGCCCGCCCCACCACGGCCGCGCTGTCTTGCCCCGGCGCACCGGGGCCCTGCCGAGTGATGGGAATTGGTCAAGACTCAAAATCTTGTGCCTGACCCCCCCCCTCCCCCCTTTTCCAGAATTTCCTGATCTTGTCCTGCTCCCCCTTCGCCCTCTTCTGCCTCTTTGGTCGTCGACTGTGTAAAAGCAGGACGGCAGCCCCCAGCGAGGCCAGACCGGATTGACCTTTTTGATATGATTCGACGGATTCCCCTCGCTCCCCTCCTCACCGACGACGAGCGAAGCCCCGGATCGACTACTATGAAAAGGCAGCCCAGCAACCACATCTCTCCTCCAGCTTTTGGACCTGCCGGCGCCCTTGAAACATTGTTGCCTTTGTCCCCTTTGCCAATCCAAGCCCGCAGCAGCACGCAGCCGCGGGACGCGACATTCCTCGCTTCAGGCCCCTGACATCATTGCTTTTTCTTCGTCCCCGGGTTGCCCGCGCCGGGGAACCAAGCCGGACAGCCCCCTGCTCGGCGATCAGCGGATCGGGGAAGGACGACAGCGCCAAATCTCGCCAAAACTTCGCCGTGGCGTGGCCCAATACTGCTTGGTCTCTTTTCACACAAAGGCCCTTCAATCCGGCACCTTTGGGGGATCCCCAATTTTCTCCCCGTCGCGTGAACAAAGAGCCCAAAGGAGCCTTCCCGGTGAGAAGACGCGCTCTCAGACCGCCCCCTCCGGAATTAAATAAGAGAAGCCCCCGAGCCTGCCCCCCCCGTCCCCCCGCTGTCGCGCCTCGAGAAAGCTCCTGTCGACGATTGCGCCCGCCACCACGCACCGAAACACCAAAGCACACTGTCGACTGCAATTGACACCATCCGGCAGCTTCTAGGCTCGGGTCGTCAACGTAGGCATCACCAGTCGAACTCTGTCAAGATGGATCCGGTCGAAGACGCCGACGTTGCATCCGCCGTGGGGGTTGCATTCCCGGCCGGGAACGACGACTTCCGCGCCGCGCGAGACCGATGCTCGCAAGCATGTCGCCGCTTCAACGAGACGCCCGAGGACTCGCCCGGCGAGATCAGGAGCAGCCGCTTCCTCGAGTTTGTGCCCCGCGCTCGATGACCAGGTTTCCACCTTTCTGACCACTTTCCAGCATCATCCGCCCAGGGCGCGATCGCGCCGATGACGCCGGCGCCGCCATCACGCACGACATGACGTTTCGCAACCCCAACCTCGTGGCGCAGACGCCGTTTGTCAAGCCGCCGTTCTTTGTCGACTACGGGCTGCGAGTGCGCATCGGAGGCTCGACCTTTATCAACCGGAGCTGCATGATCATGGACACACCGGTCGCCGATGTGACGATTGGCGAGCGCTGCAACATTGGCCCCAACTGCGTCCTTGTCAGCGTCAGCCACGCCCTCCGCGCCGAGGACCGGGCCGGAAAGCAGAGCAGCATCGGCAAGCCGATTACGATTGGCGACCACGTCTGGATTGGTGCCAACGTTACCGTCCTGTAAGTCCCACGCCCCCCCAGTTCGACGGCCATGCCGCCTGCCCCGGAGAGAGCTGACGTGTATGCAGTGGTGGTGTCACGATCGGAGACGGCGCCGTGATTGGGGCCGGGAGCGTCATCACCAGGAACATTCCGGCGAGAACGGTGGCTCTCGGGGTGCCTGCCCGCGTAACGCAGGACCTGAGCGAAGCCGGGGTCGGCGCCTGCGACTACAACGAGGCGGTCAACAGCCTGACGGAAGCCATGATGCACGGACGCCAAGTCGACCGCAAGCTGGAGGCCGAGCTGGCGCGGCTCTCGGTGAAGCTCAGTCTCCTCCAGCAGCAAAAGCTAGCACAACAGCAGCAGCAGCTCAAGGCGGCCGAGGCACAGCAGGAGGAACAGGCGTTGCAGGTCCGCCGGGGGAGTGACGCGCCAAGTCCGCTCGAGTTTCGGCATCCGACGCAGCAGCCGTTGATGCTCATGCTTGCCGCCATGCTGGTGGCGTTGATGACGTCGATGGCGACGGTCCACCTGTACAGCGTGTGAGGGTGTCTGGCCGTTTGTTTTCTTTGCTTTGGGAGCGTGCTTGGGACACAAAAGAGATGGGAACTGGGAATTCGGCAAGGGGCTCGGAGTTCGTCTGCGTTCAAGACTTGACATGAGCCACGAGGCTCGCGGGTAGGAGCGGGGGGACAGGAGGAAAATGGGAATACGGTCGCCAGGAAGGCTTCTAGGCTAATATCTAATCTCGAAGGGATGGGCGGGCCGGGATGGCAAGGGTCGCTGGATTCCATTTGTCTCTGGCTTGGTTGGCTTGCGGGGGGGGGGATTACTTGGTGCTGGGGACAATGGAGGAAGGACCATGGCAGGGGAAGAAGGGGAACCCCGATCAGCAGGAGACTACTGCACATACGTTTACTGATAGACAGGTCCCGATGGACGCGGGCCCGGCGGGTGGATGGGCTCTGGCTAGCCGTGCATCGGACCCGGGACGGGACGGTCCGCGTTTTGGTGAAGAGGCGCGGGTTGGGGAAGACAGATACCAATATTATAACCGTACACGACTGCAAGCTGGTTGCCCGTTTGTGTCTCCTTCAGCAGGTGAATGGATGTGTGGGGGTTGTCTTTGGGGGTCCTCCCCCTCGATCTCGAGCTCCACATTGTCCATCATCATCACCACCCCTCTGCAGCCAGGCAGCCAGGTCTCAATGCCATGCATTCCGGGTACGCACATGTTATCCACAATAAAATAAAAATGGAGCCTTTCCAGCGGTCGGGATCGACTTGTTTGTCAAGGCCAGCGGGTTGGAGGCGGGGCAGACCGTAGACCCCCAGAATCAAAAGTGGTGTGAGCTTCGACGACGTCATCGATGCCAAGTTTCCTGTATTCCCTTGTACTCCGTACCTTCTTTGCTCTTTCACCACCCCAAGGTGTTGCGATTCTTGCAGGAACGATAGTAATCCAATTTTTGCATCTGTATTTAAACACTTTTTCTGGCCTGGGCTCGTCTGACAACCCAAGAAAAACAACACAAACCGGCAATTTCAGGCATTCTTCTGCCAACCACTTCAGAACAATTCTAAATTTTCTTTTCTTGATCTTTTCCTGACCACAGACCGACCGGTTTTCCAAATCATCTTCCAGAGTCGCAATCGCAATCCATACCAACATTGACCACGACGACATTGGCAACAATGCCCGCCCGAGAAATCCCCGTCGCCAACCCGGGAGCACTCCCCTCCCACCTCCCCGACGAGGTCCTCCAGCTCGCAGCAAAGTTCGAAAAGAAACCGCTCCCCCAAGATGTCCAAACATCGCTTCGCAGCTTCCAGCGTGCAGGCTGCTACATTGCCGCCGGTGCGTCCCCCTCCCTCGACCCCTCCATCTCCAACTAACACCCCCACAGCCATGATCTTCCTCCGCGACAACGTCCTCCTCGACCGCCCCCTCGAGCCCTCGCACATCAAGCCCCGCCTCCTCGGCCACTGGGGCACCTGTCCCGGCCTCGTGCTCATCCATTCGCACCTCAACCTCCTCCTGCGCAACCACTCCCACTCGGACCTCGAGCTCATCCAAGTCATCGGCCCCGGCCACGGCGCCCCCGCCGCCCTCGCCACCCTCTGGCTCGAGGGCTCCCTCCAGCGCTTCTACCCCGACGAGTACCCCGTCTCTCGCGATGGCCTGTTCAACCTGATCACGCGCTTCTCCGTCCCCGGTGGGTTCCCGTCGCACATCAACGCCGAGACCCCCGGGGCGATCCACGAGGGCGGAGAGCTGGGGTATGCGCTGTCGGTGGCGTTTGGCGCGGTGATGGATCGTCCTGATCTGGTTGTTGCGTGCGTGGTGGGAGACGGCGAGGCTGAGACGGGTCCGACGGCGACGGCGTGGCACGCGGCCAAGTATCTCGATCCGAGGGAGAGCGGGGCCGTGATCCCCATCTTGCATGTCAACGGGTTCAAGATCAGCGAGAGGACCATCTTTGGGTGCATGGATCACAAGGAGCTGGTGACGCTGTTTAGCGGGTATGGGTACCAGGTGGCGATTGTGGACCGCGGCGATGACTGGGAGGCGGTGAATGAGGAGCTAGCGGCCGCCATGGAGTGGGCGCTGGCCGAGGTGAGGAACATCCAGGGGCGGGCGAGGAGGGGAGAGGCGGTGGTGAAGCCGAGGTGGCCGATGGTGGTGTTGAGGACGACCAAGGGGTGGGGAGGGCCGAAGAAGCTGGATGGGAAGTTCATTGAGGGGTCGTTCCACTCGCATCAGGTGCCGCTGCCCAAGGCGGGCAACGACGACACGCAGCTCAAGATGCTGAGCGACTGGCTGGGGAGCTACAAGATTGACGAGCTCATCAAGGATGGCAAGCCGGTGCAGGCGGTCCTTGATAACCTCCCGCAGGACGACGGCAAGAAGCTCGGGCAGCTCAAGACGACGTACCACGCGCACATTCCGCTCAAGCAGGTGGGCTGGAAGCAGTTTGGGGTGGAAAAGGGGACGGAGCAGAGCTGCATGAAGGTGGCGGGCAAGTTCCTCGACCAGATGTTCCAGGAGAACCCCAAGACGCTGCGCCTCTTCTCGCCCGACGAGCTCGAGAGCAACAAGCTCGACGCCATCCTCGACCACACGCAGCGCAACTTTCAGTGGGACGAGTACTCGCGCGACAACGGCGGCCGCGTCATCGAGACGCTGTCGGAGCACGACTGCCAGGGCTTCATGCAGGGCTACACCCTCACCGGCCGCACCGCCCTGTTCCCCAGCTACGAGTCCTTTCTGGGCATTGTGCACACCATGATGGTGCAGTACTCCAAGTTCATCAAGATCGCCAACGAGGTCCCCTGGCGCGGCGAGCTGGCGTCCATCAACTACATCGAGACGAGCACCTGGGCGCGCCAGGAGCACAACGGCTTCTCGCACCAGAACCCGTCCTTTATCGGGGCCGTCCTCAACCTCAAGGCCGACATGGCAAGAGTAAGTCCCCCGGTAAATAATGACGGCATCAACTGACATCCCAGGTCTATCTTCCCCCCGACGCCAACTGCTTCCTCTCGGCCCTGCACCACTGCATCCTCTCCAAGTCGCACACCAACCTCCTCATCGGCTCCAAGCAGCCCACACCCGTCTACCTCTCCCCCGAGGAAGCCGACGCCCACTGTACCGCCGGTGCCTCCATCTTCGAATTCGCCTCGTGCGACTCCTCTGCTCCCCCGGACGTGGTCATCGTCGGCCTCGGCGTCGAAACCACCCTCGAGACGGTCCACGCCGCCTCCCTCCTCCGCGAGCTGTGCCCGTCGCTGCGCGTCCGCCTCGTCAACGTCGTCGACCTGATGATCCTCCCCATCGAATCGCGCCACCCGCACGCCTTGAGCGCGGAGCGGTTCGAGAAGCTGTTCACCAAGGACAAGCCCGTGCTGTTCAACTACCACGGGTACCCGACGGAGCTGCAGGGGCTGCTGTTTGGGCGCGTGGGCATGGACAGGTTCAAGGTCAGGGGGTACATGGAGGAGGGCAGCACGACGACGCCGTTTGACATGATGCTGGTGAATGGGGTGTCGAGGTTTGATGTGGCGAGGTGGGCGGTGGAGGTTAGTGGGAGGGGGGAGCTGGTGGCTGAGGTGGAGGAGAGGGTGGGGGCCGTGAGGAAGTTTATTCACGGGGAGGGCAAGGGTGAGTTCCAACCTACCGTCGTGATGGGTTCGGCTAACATGGGTGTGCAGATCCGGATGATATTTATGAGGTTCCCAAGTTTGAGTAAGGGGTTTTGGCCTTGCAGAACTACGACATCGGCCGACGTTGCCGTCTGCGATCACAACGACCGAGGTTTTAGCACAAGCTACATTGGTATTCGGGGCTATTTACATTTAGGACCCTACAGTTCCCTTACAGCCAGATCCCTGAGTGCACGTCATCTTGTCATCCATGCTCCATTACTCGGACGACTTGACCCCCACCATATCCCCATAATCCTCCTTCATCTCCTGCCCGGCCACCTCCAAAGCCTTGACCGGCTGCAGCATGTACAGCATCCGCGCCCACTCCGTCTCACTCGTATTCCTCCACGCATGCATCGTCGCGCGCTGGACGCAGACATCCCCCCGCTTCATCAGCCGAGTCTCCCCCGAATCCAGTATCAGCTCAACCTCCCCCTCCAGGACGATTCCGTAGTCGAGGCTGACAGTGCGGTGCATGGGCGACACATGAGCCGGGGGAATGTCGACGTAGCGGAGCACGGTCCCATCCGAGACGGTCAGGCCCGGCGGGCTCTTGAGGTAGTCCTGGTAGACGGCGACGTCGCGGTTCGCGTCGAGCGAGGTGGGGAAGCCGCTGGTGACGTAGCACTGGGCGAAGGAGACGCTGTTTTCGCCTCCGGCGAGTTGGTAGAAGGGGAGGGAGGGGGGGACGGTCGCGTCGATGATGGCCTTTCCTTGGTCGTCGTGGGTGGTGACGAACCGGTTGGGGTGGGAGAGGGTGCCTTGGAGTGCCATTGTGATTCGGGGGGTGGTGATGGGGGAGGGTTGTTGTTGTTTTGATGGGAAGGGAAGGGAAAAGGGGGGATGGGAATGCATGCGATACCCGTCTTACAAAACCCGGTCGGACCCCTATTTAACGACCGAATGTTTATCCCCGCACCATGGTTGAACTCTTGGCTGTCCCCCTCCCTCCGGAGAGGTGGGGGTGGTCCGGAGCGGGGGATGGTAGCCTTTAACACTAAGCCCGGAATGTGGAGGTTACCTCGACGACACTCCCCCTCGACTCTCATCCAACGTCCGAGGAGGCATGCTCGAGCACAACTTTGTATTCTCTGACTTCAAAATCAAGACAAGATGACACCGACAGGCTACGCCCATCACTTTTCCGCCGACAATGTCCCCTTTGGGATTGCCAGCTCCACGACCCACGCCAAACCCCAAGCCGTCACTCGACTCGGCGACGACGTGATCTTCCTCGACAGCCTGGCATCTCGGGGTTTCTTTTCCGGCGTCGATGGTCTACCCGCGGCCATTTTCCAGCATGCCACGCTTAACGAGTTTGCGAAGCTCCCGAGAGCAATTCACACGGCCGTGCGGGAGACGATCCGCAGCGTGTTTCGAGAAGGCGGAATCGATGCTTTTGGGAAAGATGCCGTGGAACCCGTTGAGAGTGTCACGATGTCCTTACCGGTGCACACGGGAGACTTTACAGGTAGCATCTCACCCTCTCTATACGCCGATGAAGCCATCTGCTTTTCTGACTGAGATTTGTAGACTTCTCCTGCAGCCTAGCCCACGTCCAAAACGCCCAACGCATCGTCACCGGCAAAGAAGGCACCCCGCCCGCCTTCTACCACTACCCCGTTGGCTACCAAGGCCGTGCTAGCTCCCTAGTCGTCTCGGGGACGGACGTCGAGCGACCTCTGGGACAGTACCGCGTCAGAGGAGCGTCGACCCCGGAGAATGAGGTTGTGTACGCCCCGACGGCGGCCCTAGACTACGAGCTCGAGTTCGCCGCCGTCATTGGCAAGCCGCTGCCGATGCGACAGCGGGTGACGGCGGTCGATGCCGCGGAGCACATTTTTGGGTTTGTGCTGCTGAATGATTGGAGTGGTGAGTGTCCCGTTTTTCTTGAGGCAGGATGTATGTCTGACATTGCGGAAATTTGTGCAGCCCGGGACATCCAGGGGTTTGAGATGGTCCCTCTTGGCCCCTTGAACGGCAAGAACTTTGGCACTTCCATCTCGCCGTGGGTCATCACGCCGGATGCCTTGGAGCCGTTCAAGACCGCGGGGACGGTCCAGGCCACCAGCACTCCAGCCCACCTCAAAGCCTCGGATGCGCCAACCTACACCATTGACTTGCAGGTTGAGATTGTCGCCAACGGTACCCCGACCGTGACGTGCGAGTCGAAGCTGCAGACCCTCTACTGGACGGTGCCTCAGATGATTGCCCATCTCGTGACTGGCGGCTGCGGCTTGCGCACGGGAGACATTATTGCGACGGGGACCGTGAGCGGGTTCGAGGAGGGGACGCATGGGTGTCTCTTGGAGACGACCGAGGGTGGGAGAAACCCCCTGCGGCTGACGGACGGTGCGACGAGGGCATATCTGCAAGATGGGGACGTGGTGAGGATGACGGCCGTGGCGGGGGGGAAGAGTTCTGGGGTGGGCTTTGGGGAGTGCGTGGGGAAGGTTTTGGCAAGCAGGCACTGATGTATCCATTCTATTTCGAGTACAAACTGGGGAGATGGTTCAGCCATCTTCTATGCTGGCTGGGTTCCGATCTCCCAGGGAGCAGGACAAGTATAGATTAGCGACCTGCATTCCTCCAACTGTCGCTTGACATACTCCCTATGCAGCTGGTCCTCTTTTTGTTCACGCCGTTTGTGGTACTTTGGCAGGTACGCATACTCGTATAGGTCCTCAACGCCATTCTTCTCCCGCGTAAACGGACATGGGACGTGTTCGCCTGTTCGGAAATACTCGCTGATGGCTTTCGCGATCGGCCCCGGACCCCAGTAGCTTCCCGGCATCTGCAACTTCCATACCTCCCGGGCAGCTACATCGTCCGGTTCCCCGTCTTCTTCCGACCTTCCAGTCAGATGGCCACTCATCTCCACTGTCCCGGTCCTGGTCCAAGGCAGGGCTTCCTTCATGTGTGGCAGCAAGTGCTGCCACGACGTCGTCCCGATGTCGATGCAGACCAACACCAGTGACGTAAGCTTCGGCTGGTTCTCCAGGAAGGCGACGAGCTGGTGGCGGTCTGTCGAAACGCCTTGCAAGAAGAGGGATTTCAGGTTCAGCCACGCCTGGCCCGGCGTGAACAGCTTGTCCAGAGTCGTGGGAGACGGGGGTATGTCGGAGTACTCGGGGGTGTCCCTGATATAAGCGTGCCACACGTGGCCTATCTCGTCGAGTTGTAGGTGGAGCTCGACGAGGTTGGTCATGCTCGCGATGGCGGCGCCGAGGACCCCGTTGCCTGCGACTCTTCGGAATTCCCTGAGTCGTTTGTCGACGACGTCCTCCACCTGCTCATCGTCTGGCACATCATCGCGGTGAAAGGGCACGACGTCATCAGTCAAGCCTTGGACGCAGACCTTGAACTCGGTGATCCCCCCAAAGAGGTGGGCAAGGTCGCCCAGGCCGATGCCGTCGTGGTCGAGGAATTCGAACGGCATCATGCCGAGACGGAGGGCCTTGAGTCGGGTGCCGGCGGCATGGAGGGCCGCGAAGATGGCCCACGCGTTCCGACATGCTCCCTCGCGTACAGTTGGCAGATCCATATCATACACGAGATTTGGAATGGCGCGAGGCAGGTGAGCAAATGGCGTCTTTTTCGCCTGGTACAGGTGGTCTTCAGAGGATACGGTCACCTCGGATAGGTTGGGGAGCCGTCCAATGGCTTCCTTGATGGCCTCGTAGTCGCGATTTTGTTCGAATAGCTCATCCTGTTCGTCCCAGGCTCGACTGAGCATGTCGTACCAGTGTAGAACGCATTGTTCCTCCGCGTAATCCGGCCCGGCGACGGCGCGGCCGTCCCAGGGTATAGGAGAATTGAGATAATAAGTATTGTGGACATGTTCTTCCACAGCCCGGAACGAATGTAGGAATCCAGATGTACCGTTCGAGTTAGATTGGGCTGTTTTCTTGGACATGGGCTGGACATTGACGTAGATAAGTGACTTCACCTGCTTGTGGTACACTGGGTGGCGGGCAATTTCTTGCAGGTGTTGTAGGTCCCGTCCCTCCGGATAGAAGACGACGTCTCGCATGGCACAGGCGCTCGTAACGGGGTAGACATGTCGGCAGACGAGACGGAGATTGCGGGCGTCGTTCGGGTCGAGCGACTCGGATATTATGTAGAGCAGCTCCGCGGGGAGCGTGTCGAGGCTCATGGTGGCGGTTGTGTTATCGTCGAGTCTTGGTGACTTGGGTTTGGGTGTTGTCGAGTCGGTCTTGTCGGGTGGGTATTGTTGACGAGATTGAATGTGCTGATGTTGTGGTGGTGACTGCAGCTGGGTTGTTCCTGGAGATAAAGTAAGCTCGGCCCAGGGCCATCCCGGACTTGCAATCCGACTCAATGGGCAGGTCAGTGCTCACCTCGATGGAAGGTGAGCGTAGATGCCACTGGTATTTCTGCCAGATCAAGTCGCCACTCGGTGATGAATCTGATGGCCACATTGTCTGTTGACGGTTGTTGAAGAAGAGAAAGAAAGAGAAATGGGAGAGAGAATTTGCAGTAAAGCTGGACCTATATATGTCCTGTTCAACCCTACTGCATGCACATAGCCCTACCTATCGATAAGAAACCCAAGAAAGTCCGGGCGAGGTGTCAAGATGGACTCCAGCTGCAACACCATGCCCGATGACGCGCCATGACGAAGTCGTCTGACGGCACCTCACGCACCCACGCAGCAGCCCACTCCCCATCGACAACGGTCAACGCCCTCCCCCACGCCGGAACCGGACACGCCGAACCGAACCACGCATTCCCCGGCCTTCCGGATAAACAAGATGGGCGCCCGCAGTCGGTATGGCTGTGCGGACCACCGTCATTGGCCTCGCCATCTCCATGCCCCTGATCACGACTCTCTTTATTGCCATGCGCATCTACACCCGGAGGCGTATCAAGCGCATGAAACTCGACCCCGACGACTACCTCGCCATTGCATCTCTGGTGCGTTCCATTCCTGTCCCGCTCCTAGCTCCCAAGTCGCCCCCCGCTGACCCCCCCCGTCCCCCGCAGGTCTTCTCCTATATTCTGTCCACTTGTGTGCTCATTGGCAAGTCTCCCAGGTGGTGGCACCACGTCCCACAACTGACACCTTGGGCACAGCCGTCTTCCTCGGCGGCGTTGGCAACCATCTCGAGTTTGACCTGGCCGGCCAAGTCCAACATCCAGACTACTACCAAACCTTTGCAAAGGTTGGCCCCCGATGGTTTCTTCCTCCCCAGCTTCCACCTAACTGACACCATGCAGACAATCTGGGTTATGGATTTCATCCTGTTCCCAAGTCTCGGCCTGACCAAGCTGAGCATCTTGTGCTTCTACAAAAAGATATTCTCCATCTCCCGCCGCTTCAGCATCTTTGCCTGGATTTCCATAGTCCTGACCATCGTCTGGACCCTTGGCTTCTTCTTTGCCAACATATGTATGTCCAATGTCTCCCTTGCCATGCGTATCACTTCTACGTCTGGCTGACCATACCCCAGTCATCTGCGTCCCCATCGAGACAAATTGGTGCCTCGACCTCTTTCAATCAAACGCGGGAAAGTGCGTCGACAGAGTCAAGCTCTTCTGGGCCACCGGCGTGACCGACATTCTCACCGACCGCAAGTCCCGCCCTTCCCCTTTGCAACGCGAACGTCCACGGTCTAACACATCACAGTCATCATCCTCGCCCTCCCCTGGCCCGAAATCTACGGCCTGCACATGTCCCTCTCCCGAAAGCTCCAAATCGCCATCGTCTTCATGCTCGGCTACTTTGTCGTCGGCGCCGACGTCGCCCGCCTGGTCCTCTCCCTCCCGGCCGTCCAGTCCCGGGACTACAACTACGATTACACCTGCAAGTCTCCACCCCGCACAACCTGTCAGGTTGCTTATGGCTCACAATGTCAACGCAGACACCCGGGCGCCCGTGATTTACTGGACCCTCGTCGAGAACAACGTCAGCCTGATATGCGCGTGCCTGCCCACCCTGCGGCCGCTGCTGGTCAAGCTCCGGATCCTGGCTCAGACGGTCAACACTCCGCTGTCTGGGTCCCACCCGTCCATCGGGTCCCGGCCGCATCTCGTGCATTCCAACTCGTCTCCGGCCGATGGTCGTCCCCCGCCGCGGCCTATCTATATTCGCTCGGTATCTGCGGCGGTATGACACTGGCTTTGTTTGTCTTTTTGTATACTCCAGCTCTGTTTTTTCCCCAGTGTGAAACATGCGCGATCGCGAGGGTCTCTAGCTGGTGGATTCACTTGATTTTAAAACGGTATATAGGATGCAACTAGAGCTATCAAAGTCTAAGCTCCGTCCAAGATCCATTCCATAACAGCGTCAAGATTTGTCCCCACTCCGATGTAAGGCCCCTGGCAGGATACTTTCCTTCCCAGTATATTCTTCAGCTCGAGTACGTTCACCAGCTCGTCGACGCTCAGGCTGTCGGGATCGTAAGCATAAAGGCCAAGCACAAGCAGTGGAATTCCGGCCAAAGAAGGAAAGTCCACCAGCTCGTGGATGGCCTCCTTTGCCTCGGGCATCAAATGCCGGTGCGAACTTGAAAGGTTGACAGCAAAAACGATGGCGTTGACGCCGCGACAGTACCGCTCCCACAGGGACCGAAACTGAGGCTGCTCGCTCAGGTCCCAGAACTTGATAGTTGTCCTACCGCGTTGGACTAGATTTATCTCGAAGCCCGTGCTGCCCATCCTTTGGAAATTACTGGCCCCATTTCCTGCCAGGCTCCGGAGCAGGGCGGTCTTGCCACAGCCCGACAGGCCAACAAACGTGATGTCTATCTCCTCCTGCTCGTCTTCAAGGTCTCGGTAGTATTCAAGGCGTGGGTACGAATGATATGTAGACTTGACCGGTGTGGATATGTCACGCAAGCCGGGACGGCTGGACTCCGCGACTGGCGTGGCCTTGGCTTCTTGTTGGGTGGGCGCTCTTTCGGTTTGTCGTAGCACAGATCGCAGTTGCCGTTCGGCTTCACCACCGCTTGCGGGTTCTTTGATGTGTGTGGTAGACAGCCCGGCAGAATCGGTTGCGCGCTGCCTGGGGCCATAAAGCATTTCCCATGGCTCGTCTGCATCCATACCGTCGATTATGACAAGCCCTTCCACAGTGCGGGCTTTCCCACCCTTTGTGAATTCCTGACCGGCCCTGTTGGGCTCAAGTCCAACGTCCAGTTCAGCCTCAGCTCGGGGTTCTTGCCACACATCGCTCTCGCCTGCGGCAAGGTCTTGCATGTCTACCCTGGCGTCTGGCGGGATGTCTTCGAATATGAGCAAGGAAGATTCCGATGCTTCGTCGTCGGTTCGGAGGCTCGAGTTCTGGCTGATGCATTGTCCTTGGGCACTGGCATTTGATGTTGTCTCATCTTCGCTGGCGAGGTTGCGGATCGAGATGAAAGCAATGCTTTTCAGATGTCTGGCAATGTGCCTTTCGAGCTCCTTTTTAAAGCTTAAATCCGTGTCCGAGGTTTTGTGCTGCGGTTCGGCCGACACTTCATCTTTGTCAGGCAAGTTGGCTCCCACAAACCTCGTCGATCGAGAGGATTCCGATCCAGGATTAGGGCTGTTTCCACTCAAAGCTGCCGAGGCCAAGCTGCGTATAAGTTTTGGGGCACGGGGAGCCACGGTCCCAAAGCTGAGGCTTGCAGTGATCAGCCTGCTGAGTCGATCAGGCACGCAGTTGCATAGCGGGCAAACGTGACGGTCTCTCTGGGTAGAGACGGTGTTCTGTGACAAGACAATGGGGATTTGGTTCTCGTTGAAGGTGCCCGGGTGCACCTCGCGAAGGTGTTGGGCGAGTTCCTGCTCCTGGGAAAAGTACACGGTTTCTCCTTCTGGATGGTCAATGTCACAGAACCACTGGGTGGGCTTGTGGACGTCTCGAGGCCATTCCGCCCCATGGGCGTCGGCCATGTGGCTTTTCCAATCAACCTCGCTGCTGAAAAGCTTGTGTGGCTCTTTGCACTCCTCGGAGAGGCATGCAAACGGTTGCAGACAAGAGAGAACGTGTCGCCTGAAACAAGGGGCTTTGTAAGTTTGACTCGACCCGCTATCAAAAAGGGAAACGGGTCTTCTCACCTCCACCATCTGGTATCAGTATATTGCTCAGACGTGTGTTCCTGAAAGCACCAGGCACACGATGCTGACGTGGCGTCTTGCGCTGCTGGAGGACTGGGGAACGGAAGGTTTCCATACTCGATGACGGTCGACCCACTGCTCATGACAGAGGGCGCAGTCAGTGGCTCGTGGCCCTGGGTTTCCGAAGGCACACTGGGAGGGGCGTTGAGATGTCGCATGAAGTCTTTGGCAAGGAAGGTGGAAGCACTGGTTTGAGAGGGAGCCATCTTGATACCCTTGCCATCATCCAGGGTTTCATCGGCAGCATTGGGAGGACCCGGTGAGGAGGGCAATACCAACGCTGGAGAGTGCTGGTCGGCGACGATTCTCGCCAATGACTGCAATTTTGACTGGTGGCGGCGTTGGTACCGAATTTGTTGACGGCGGAACTTGATGGTGGCGGCCAGGTGGGCACAGATGACAGCATCAGCGTCGGGGAATTTCATTTTCAGGATTTCAAGGGCCAGGCTGAAGAAGTAGTCTTCGTCGTCGTACTTGTCGGAGAAGGCTTGGATCCGGGATGACAGTCCGACCGTCGACGACTTGCGGATGGCGACGCCCACCTGGTAGAGGCGGTCTACGCCGCCGCGTAACGCCTGCAAAGGTCCGGCGAGGTCCGTTGTCCCCGCGTCCAAGACTGCATTGTGCGAAGAAGTGTCAGCCACGACATGAAATAGAGCAGATCAAGAGAATGGTCCTTTCACCTGTCGATAGATTTCGCTGCAACAAGAGCAGCAACTCGGCAACCATGGAACGAACCTCGGTACTGAACCTCAACCGATGATCCAGTGAGCCATGGCCGGGGGCGAGGGCGCCGAGATACGAGATCCAGGCGGTGAAGCGTTGATGAAGCTCTTCCAGTCGGGTGCGACCTGGAGCGAGTCGCGAGTCCGAGTGAGATGAATCCGATGCAGTTTGGCAAAACAAGACTTCGCAACTGTAGCTGAGGTCGAATATAGTTGGAACCCTATCTTCCATATCGCCATCGATGAGTGGGTAACGTCCCCAGACAACAGATGGACCGCGTCTGTAATGCAGTGATGTAGATGAAAGAGGCAGCCCGACTCGGAAGAAATGGAATGGCCGCGGACCTGGGATGGGAATCATGGGATGCGGGGTTGACCAGAGCCTGCTCCTTTCGCACCCCGCCTTCCAGCCCGACGATGGCAACAGTTCGAGCTGGACCTGCTCTCCAAGTTGGGCGCTTCAAACGGGCAGGACACAGTCACGTGGCATTTGCTGTTTGGCATTGGCTATTTCGAAGGGCAGGCAGCAGGCGGGGAAATTCTCGCACCTGCACACCGTGTTCTCCCTCCCTCAGCTGGGCAGGCTCGCGCAACATAGCTGGTTTTTCACACTCGGACGGCCATCATTCACTCCTGTTTCCTCGAAAGTCCCGAAAATCCTGCTCGCGAAGGACATCCCATGACAACAACCAGCAAAAGCGGCGTCGGGCTCCAGTGACCAGTCCCATCACGGCACAATGACCACGGCCCGGAGCCCCCTCGAGATCTGGCGGGGTCTCGAAGCCGTTCAGAATCTCTTCGCGGCCAATCTCCCCTGGTACGAGTCCAAGCTCAGCCGAGCCGGTCTCTCGGACGCATCGCGGTCCTCCATCCTCGACTTCCGCACCTTCCTCCGCTTCGACATCCGGCAACTCTCCATGACACTGGGGTCCAGTGTCGACCTCGCCAGTCTTTCCACCAACCACGCGCAGGATTTATCAGTTCGACTCGCCAAGGTCCTGCACTTGCTGGACGCTCGGACAGATGAATCCGTCCTGGTCCTGCTCTCGGCCCTGGACGGCGCCGTGTCCAAGGTCACGCCGAGTCCCAACAAAGGCAGTACCAGTATCCTGTCCAGCTTCTGGTCCTTTTCCCGACTTTCAGCCCTGCTTGCTAGCAGCAGCTCCCCACCTCAGTCCAACCAGCCCCCGAGTGCTCTGTTGACACCTGATTCCAACTCTCCCTATCCAAATCTTGAAGCCCTGCAAACTCTTCTCAGCCGCCTGGACCATGACGCCGACCCCGTGTTCAAGTACGGCCACCTCATCAATCTCGGCAACACACGGGAAGAGTATCACCAGGTGCTCCACGAAATAGAGCAGCTCAACGAATTCCTCATGGCTCTCGGTGACACACAGGAGACCCAGGCAAGCCCTGTCCTGAAAGCACGCACCACGCCGACAGACATGTTGGATTTGACTTTCACTCGGGAGGCTTCGTCTCGTCTATTCACAGCACTGGTACACTCGCCGGTCGAATGCGGACAGGCTCACCGGGGCTTGCTACACCTGACAGGCTTTCGACGCAGTGACCAAGGTCGCACGAGGCCGCGCTGGGACATGTTCCTGTCTTGCTGTTTGCATCCACTGGGCTGGCTCGAAACACGTTGCAATGTCTCGAGGTAAGCAGAAAGAAGTCCACGGCCCCCAAAGATCTCCGGAGAACCTAACCACGAGCTGACGATACTATCATCCAGTCCCCGCAGGTATGCGGAAACTGCCACCGATGCGGAAAAACTCGATGATCTCTGTGGCTCGGTCCAATGGCACCGTCAGCACACAAGCGATGCCCTTTGTCTGAGGCTCGGGGGCGAGCAGCTGTTCCACGTCCGTGGCGACGGTGCAAATCTCGAATATCCAGACTTTGACCGGCCACTCTCACTAGATACCCTACTTGAACGAGGATACTTCAGGAGCGCCTATGACGGTGGCCTTTTCACTCCCAGGAGCAAACGACTGCTGGTGGCGAACTTGGCCAGATGTCTCCATTCCCTCCACGACAGCAGGTGGCTCCAGAAAGAATGGAATGCCTCCGATATCATGTTTCTCTTTGATTCAGAGGGCGGCCGGATTCTCGACATGCACCGGCCATACCTTCCCGCCACTTTATCCGTCACAATCCCACGGCTGAGAGAAGTCCGAAAGGGGCCTGGTGTTCCGCATCATCCCGGCATCCTGTCCTTTGCCAAGCTCCTCGTCGAAATCGAGCGAGGCCGCAAGATCGGCCAGGACGAATACGAAACATCGAATGGCTGCCAGAACGACTGGCTCTCCATCAGCACCATTCTAACGCGACAGCTGTCGGGATCCTTGACCGGGTACTATCTCAGTGCCGTGAAGGCATGTCTCGATTTCTCCAGGCCGACGGGGCACGGAACACAAGATCAGGCCGAGTACATCTACAAGAAAATCGTGACGCCTCTCGAAACCGAACTCTCACATTACATTCACGCAGACGCTGAGATGGAGAGCGAGTCCGCAGTGGTGCTTCCCCTCCCCACGTCCCAGGATATGGCTTTTAACCGATACACCCTCCCCGACTTCCTCGCGAAATCGGTTGCAAATGTAAACAACAGCGTCAAGGTCAGAAACATTCTGTCTCGCGCTGCCACCTCGGCGGGGCCGCGTTCCGACCGAGGCTCGCCTCCACAAGACTAAACCATGCGACCAAGTATGATCTCATAAAGATCCGTCGCGGCGCTCCAAACACAGGAGGACACGGGCAACCAGGACGACACAACAGGACGGCACCAACCAGGACGACATCAATATTCTTAGGGCAATCACAAACTGTCAAGGAGATGATTTCATTCTTCTCTGAGTGCCCATCATCTAGCCATGCGACGGCTGGTTCCGTCCTCCCGAGGGCGCGTTCTGCCTCTCGCCCCGCTCCTTGCCGCCACTGCGACTGTACTTCTGGCCAACATCCTCGGGCATGGCTCCGCCCGCGCTGATGACCTCGCCGAAGCCCGTGATGTTGGCAGCGTTGTCGGCGGCGTCGTGCAGCGACGCCGCGCCGAGGCCGCCGGCGGTCTCGGAGCTCTTTTGGTCGGGGCGCGCGACCGAGGGGATGATGTTTTGCTTTCCGGCGTCGCCTGGGACTTTTGGGGGTTAGATTGGGGTGCTGCGAAAGGATGGGGCGAGGGCAGACCTTTGGTGCCGTCCTTGGCCATGTCAAAGAGGTCTCCGCCTTGGTGGTGCTGGTCGGACATGGTGATGGGTGTTTGATGAAGGTGTAGATGAGGTCTTGAGAGATATCGAGGGGGCTGTGAAAGGCGAATAAACATTTGTTCCTTCATGTCGAAAGGGCGTCGGACAATGGCCATATTTGAAGGGTGGTGATGTCAAATACGTCATCTGTCAGAGCCCACATTTCGTGACATCACCATCAGCTCAAGCTGCGAGCTGTGCCGTCATGATGCAAGCAGCGCTGATCGGATCGCAGATCCCATATACAGATATTGGACCCCTGAGTGGGAAATCGGTTGGTGTGGAAACGGGTGTGTTTTCATCGTCTTGATGTAAAAGGGGTGCGGAATTAAGTGGGGCGCTCTTCGGTTCGCTGCTTTAATCCGAAATCTCAACCAGCCCGGGCAGCAACTGGTTTTTCTGGTCCAGATATTGTGCCAGAGACAACTTGGAATGGTAGAGGTCAACGAAATGTGTACTGGTCCTATCGTGCCTGCTGCCTGCGTTTTGCCATGTACCTATTTTTCTTGTCAAACAACCTAGGGACCTCCGAGTCTCCCTGACAAACGGGCAGGAGCTGGCCAGATTGCACGCTGGGCAAGTGCAGAGCCTTCCTTGCTCGTTCCAATCGGGGACGGCAGGAACCAAAAGAGGGGTTGGGCCCCTTTGCTGCCTCTCGATTCTCAGCTTCTCACCGACACCTCAACCCTCATCGATTTTCAATTTTCCCCGACCGCGACCGCAACTGAACCTGAGAAAACTCGACAAATACATCGCGCCGTCGATAAAGCGCAGAGAAACGTCACAAAACCCGCCCGGAACGGCCCATCAGCAATGGGTAACTCGCTCACCACCCTCTACTCCCCCCTGGACCCCTCGAAGCGCGAAATTCGACTCTTGCACCTTTCAAAGCACCCCCGCAGAGGCAACCTCGACAAGTACCGCCTCTCCGTCTTTGCCTTTGAAGATGCACCCCCGTTCTTCGCCCTCTCCTATGTCTGGGGCAGCAGCGAGGAACGGACCGAAATCGGTGTCGAGGGGATTCCGGTGCCTGTCACGACGAACCTGGCGGCGGCCCTCGACCACGTTTGGAACGCGCCGGGTTGCGAATACCTTTGGGTTGATGCTATTTGTATCAACCAATCCGATACGGACGAGAAGAACCACCAGGTTCCTCTCATGCGACACATCTATGGACGGTCGGCCAGGGTTCTCATTTGGCTCGGCGACGCATCTGCTACCAGCGATTTAGCCATGGACTTCTTACGACACTGGGCCCATGCCATCCGTACGGCTCTCGACGAGCTGCACAGGGCCGGCAATCCTATCAATCTGGCCAACCATGTGAGGCAGATTGCGTGGACTCGGACCGAGCAAAGCAAAGAGGGGCCGGTGGCGTGCATAAGAGATATGAAAACCGTCTTCGCCCAGCTCCCAGAGCCTTTTGCTGCCCGAGCCTTTGACGACAGCCCCTGGAAGGCCGCTGACGCTCTGTTTCAACGCAGCTATTGGAGACGCGTCTGGGTCGTCCAGGAGGTAGTGCTTGCCAACGCCGGCACCATTATGTGCGGGGCCAAGACACTGGACCTGGACGACCTGATTATCATTTTTCCCATGTTCCTGATCATGATGGTGCAATTCATGTACCTGGGGCCGAGGGACACCTATCTGTCATTCAATCCGTCCATCACACCACCAACATGCTCAGCTTTATGGTGTTTGAAAACATCCGGTTCATGACTCGAGAAAACTTTACCAACAGGACTTTTCATCTCGCGGACCTGCTGGACGAGACGGCGAGCCAACAAGCGACAGATGAACGGGACAGGGTGTTTGCCCTACTGGGCCTTGTTCCCAACGAGTTGACGTCCATCACCCCCAACTACTCGCGGAGCGCCCAGCAAGTCTTTACCGACGTAGTAATCGACCACTTGAGCCGCGCAGAGCACCTCTATATTGTTGCCGGCGTCGGGGAGAATGCGGCAACCCGATTGCCGGGGCTGCCCTCGTGGGTGCCCGACTTCAGCATCAATTCCAGACACGGCATCAAAGAGTCGTGGTCGATGTACGGCGGCCAAGACAAGACGACGCTGAGCCTCGGAGCAAGTGGGACAGCGACGGCTCGCTTTACAGTCGTTCGAATGCCGCCGGACCAGTGCCTGCTGCGGATCCGGGGTTTTGTCTGCGACCAAGTCGCCGCCTTGTCAGACGCCTTCCAGCGCGACCGATGCCCCTTTTGCCAGGTTCGACTGTCTGTCGAGGACATGGCATCCTACACCACACGGGACCAGTCATCCATCCTCGGCACAGGGGTTCCTTGGTTGTTCACCCTCTTCCGAAGCCTCACCGTCAACGTTGCTCCAGGGCGCAACGAACCCGACCGGCTGGGTAGACTGGCGCTCGGGTTTCTTCTCCTGCTGGGTTTGGCAATGGATCCCGGTGAGCATGCTTGGGTATGCAAATGGGGCGATTTCTTCGCCTCCTCCGAGAGCAGAGAGGCTGCATCGGCCCGTGTCCAGGCTCTGATTACCAGGGCGCGCACAACTCACCCGCACCTGCGGCCCCCGATCGCCTTCCTAGCCCGTTATCTCGAGATAAACGGAGCCAGCACCGAGACAAAACTGACTGAAGAGGCCATCCTGGCCAAGTTTTGTGGCGTGGGGTACACCCGTCCGCGCGTACCTCGGGACGATTTCAGCGACGCCGATTACGCCGATTTATTCCAGGGCTTCTTTCTAGCCATCCTCAATCTCGCGGATAAGACCTTGGTTCTGACTCAAGGCGAACGCATGGGCTTCGCGCAGCCCGGCCTCCAGGTCGGTGATGTGATCTGCATCATCTTGGGCTGCTCGGTGCCCGTTGTGGCACGGAGGGTGGAGGAGGACAGGCTTCTCATGATAGGGCCAGCCCGCATATGCGGCATGGAGCAGGGCGAGATGATGAAGAAGCTGGAAGAGGGAGCGTTTGAAGAACAAGATCTGGTGTTTGTTTGAACTTTGAAGAGTTGAAGAGACAGTCTTTGAACTTTGAAGAGCCAGTACTTGACCGGGACCGGAACCGGACCGAGACCAACACCTGAGAGGTCAAAACTCCGTCGGCGAGTGAGCCCGGTTCTCCGTGACGAGACCCGACCATACCCGATGCGGCCCCAAGATTCAGAAACGCCCATGCTGCCGGCCCGCGACACCCCCTTGCCCCCTCTGGCCGGTCGAGACAGAAGCCGGGAGCGTTGATTGGACCACGTCCGTACGGGCGCCCGCCGAAATCTATCTCTGGGAGCTGTGGAGCCCAATGCCCGGGAATGCCTCGCTTGTGGGTAGCCCTACGGCACCCGGGCCTATCACGACAGACAGGTCGGCGACTTGGCGATGGCTGTGGACGAGAGCTGGACAACAAGCGCGGAACAAGCGCCTAGCCGCGCCCAACACGACGCGACCTGAAAATTGAAGGATGAGACTTGGAATCGGTTATCCTGGAGTAAAAAGAGAAAAAAGAAGAGTGAATGGTCTGCGACCCGGGGGTCCTCGACTCCTGTCTTGATCCGAGGCCGACTTGCAGCAGCACACTGGACAGCAAACAGCGATCCTGATGCAATCTCGGACGCCCCCCGATGTCTTGGTTGACTGTTGCGCGCACGGCTCAGCCCTGGCAAGCGAGTGCCAAGAGCCAAGCAGGCCAGGAGTGTGTCTCGCGAGCTTCCAAGCGTTGAACCGTTCCGCTAGCGTAGCGGGAGGGGCGAAGGATTCAGGGCATCTCGCCTGATTTCCTGTGCTCTTGGTCCTCGTCTCTCAAGATGGGCTCGTCGCCTTCTCCTCGTCACAACAAAGCAATGCCGCTCGCTCACCTCGCCGGCGTCCAGCGTCTCCGCCACCCATAGCGACAGCCACGATGGCGACACCAAGCGCGAACCCCGACGCGGGCCGCTACAACACGCCAGATTACTCGGGGCTGCAGTTCGATGACACGCCGCGCTCGGCTCCGGGGCTCGAGGTCGACTACCGGGCCCACGAGGCCATCCCCGAGGCCGTCCACAAGGCCGACCCTTTTCACGAAAAAAACCCCAACGTCGGCGTGTATCCCATGGCGCCACCATACTACCAGGTTGCAGCCGACTCACATGGACCCGAGGTCGTGCCAGAATCGGGAATGCCACCGACGGGGCAAAACGGGCGCTCCAAGAAGTTCTGGGTGCTTTTGGGGACGGGCGTCGCAGTGGTCGTGATCATTGCCGTGGTCGTGGGATGCGTTGTCGGCCTGGTGGTGATTCCAAATAACAACAAGGCAGAGTCGTGAGTAAAACGCGCCCCTGGTTATGTGGGAGTCTGCTAACCAAGCCGCCCTGTCTCAGTAGCACAAACCCAGAATCCGGGTCCTCGAGTGGTTCGGCATCGTCCTCTGGGAGCAAGACCTCGGGCTCCAACGGCGGCACATCGTCAAAAACAAACACCAACAACGCCCCAGACCACGGCGTCACCCGCGCCAGCGTCTGCCGCGACACGGTCTGCCCGCAGCTCCTCTCGGTGGTCCAGGTCGACAGCCGCGCCATGGTCTTTGCGCGGGGCACCGACAAGGACATTTGGTACAACACGGCGTCGACTGACGCCATCCCGGCGTGGCCCGAAGGCCAGCAGTGGGAGGCCCTCCGCGGCGGCCCCTTTGTCAGCCAGCCCACGGCCATCAGCTGGTCCGTCAACGACACGGCGCGCGTCTCGGTCACGGCCGTGTCGGACCCCGAGGGCAACGCGCTCATGCGCCAGTTCATCGCGCCGTCCTCGCGCTGGGACTCGACCTGGCAGAACCAGCTCGGCAGCTTCACATCCCCCATCTCGCTGTGCATCGTCGAGGACCGGCGGCTCGACGGCTGGGCCATCCAGGGCGGCATCGTGCGCCACAACTACTACATCAAGAACAAGGACAGCTTCCTCTCGCCGGCCGAGAGCAAGGAATGGCAGGACCCGCTCGGCATCGGCGAGAAGGACCTCACCGCGCAGCCCGGCATCACCTGCCGCTACCACTCCAACGTGCACGACGTCTTTGTGTACGCGGCGGGGACCGGCGCGCTCAAGCACACGGCGTTCGGCAAGAGCGGGTGGCTGCCCATCGCCACGTACGCCAACGGGCCGCGCGACGGGTTCCAGGGCAGCCCGACAGTGCTGCAGACGGGCGACAAGCGCACCGACGTCTTCGGCATCGGCAAGGACGGCGCCATGTACCACGGCTACTACAGCGAGGACGACGGCCACCCGCCGCTGACGAACCTCGGCGGCTCGTTCCGGAGCGTGCCGGCGGCGGTGCGCACGGCCTCGGGGCGCGTGGACGTGCTGGCGCTCGGCGACAAGGACACGCTGATGCACCGCGTGCTGATTGGGAGCCAGTGGTCCGAGGAGTGGGAGGACCTGGGCATCTTTGGGGACAGCGCGCCGACGCTGGCCAACTTTACGACCAAGCCCGAGACGGTGGGGCTGTACGTCTTGGGGACAAACGGCGAGGTCAACCAGACGGTGTGGACGGTCGGGGAGGGGCTGAGCTGGAAGGGGCTCAAGTGGAAGAGCATGGGCGGGAATCTGACGACGGACTGGATGGGCATGTGAGGGGAGTCGGGGGCGGGGGGTAATGTCGTAGACGGCAAAGTGTACAGCTATTTCTAGCGAATGTTTCTTTTAACCTTTTAACCTCACATGTAACAATTGGGCGTCCGCCCGCTATATCATTTATCGTGGCGCGCCATTTTCACCATATTTATTGACTCTCTCTAGGACCATCTCATTGGGTATCTCTATGGAAACGACTGATCTTACACACCAGAACCCCCTATCACATCAGAAAGCCGCCCGCGACATCCGCTGGATCTTGGGCTTCTCATCTGCAAACTGAATGACCGTCGGGTTCATCGGGTACGTCGGGTTCGTGGGGTACCCCATGACCACGGGCAGCTCGGCATCGGTAAAGACGGGGCGCGAGAAGCGGTTGTACGCGATAAAGGTATCGCGGTCTCCCACGGCGGCGTTGACGGGCGTCGCCACGCGAACCGACTTGCGGCGCATCTCGATGGCGTCCTCGGTGATGGGCTGGACGCCGCGGAACTTGTAGAACATGTTGAGCGCGGGGATCGACAGGCCGTGCACGACGATGGAGAAGAGCACCAGCCAGTAGACCACGGGCACCAGGGCGCGGACGAGGTCCGTCTCCTCGGCGTCGCCCTCGCCGAGCTCGGGGAACAGGTGGCGCGTGTGCTCGGCGTAGAAGACGGCGCCGATGCCGATGGGGCCAAAGTAGCCCATGAACAGGGCCTCGCGCCAGTCCTTGACGACGTTGGGCATGAGCTTGTAGGTCATGAAGATGGCGGGGATGCGGCGGAAGAGGAGGACCATGACGCCGAGGCCGACGAGGCGGCCGTACGTCAGGCCCGTGGTGTCGGGCTGGTGGAACTCGGACCACGGGATGATGGTGCCGATGTACATGAAGCCGCCAAAGTTGAGGAGCACGTCGATGCACGAGTTGACCTCGTCGTGCCGCTCGAGCGTCTCGCGGAGGTACTCGCCGTCCCAGTTCATGGCGTTGCCGGCGACGAAGCACGCGAGGAGGTCGTTGGTGCCGAGCAGGCCGCAGATGCCGATGAGCCAGAGCTGGGGTACACTGTCAGTCTCGCGCCGAGGACGTGGATGGGGAGGGGGGACTTACACCGATGGCGGTGGGATACAAGAGGTAGCTCTCCGAGTCAACCCACTTGCTGTGTCATGTCAGTTGCTGATCTGGATAGAAGGATGAAGGAGAAGGAGACTCACCGTTGCAGCGCAAAGTGAAGCGCCTTGGCCGAACCAAAACCAACCATGGCTCCAATGACAGTCGACATGATGATGGTGTAGAGCCACGTCTCGAGGGCCCACTGGCCCAGAGCCACTCCGACACCACCACCCAGCTTCCCCACGTCGCCTGCGCGGGCGACGAGCACCGCCGCCGTCTCACCGTGATCGGAGACACCGTTGGCATGGCGGAGGAGGTACGTCGCCAGCATGAGAAAGGGGAACCCAAACCCATCGTTGGCACCGGCCTCGGCCGAGATGATCTCACGCAGATGGCGCGGCACAAACTTGTCGGCAAACGGCCCCTTGGCGATGGCCTGCGACAGGATGGGATCGGTGCAGGTCACGCACGACCCGATGACCAGCGCCGCCAGCAGCGTGAGCTTGGGTACCGTGGCCAGCATGCACAACGTCGTGCACAGCCACATGATGGTCATGATGGGCAGCAGACACATGGCCAGCTCCTTCCACCGGAGCAGGCCGTATTTGGCCGGCAGCTGGAAGCCGGCGATGACGAGCTGCACGCCGATCACGATGCGGGCCATGCCCAGGGTGATCTCGCTGGTCTGGCCATTTGCGGCTGAGCCCCAGCGGGAGCTGTCGATGAACTTGGCGGATATGGGGCCGAGGAGCACGCCGATGAAGACGGCGGGGACTGGGGGTGTCAGATATGACCGAGGGACAGGTGGAAAGGAGAGATGCTTACACGCTTCACCGAGGAACCATTTGTTCTTGATCTTGATGGAAATGATACCAAAGAGGAGGATAAAGGCGCCTATCGGCCCTTGTGTCAGTCGTCGTGTCTCGACGAGTTCCCCCTGCCTCCCTCTGGTGCTTCCCATCGCCGGCTCATCAAGATGACGGTTCGAGGCATACCTAGAACAGACACAACGATGTTGAGCTCGCTGAGACTGAGGCTCGGCATCCCGGCGATTGGCGAATGGGGTTGTTGGATATGATTTTGGAGTTGACGACTTGTTGCTCTCTACGTGACGAGAGCTGGGAGAAAAGGAGGGCCGGCCTGGAGGGAATCGAAGTAATAATAACACAGCGGGAGAATAGAAGGCCTCGTCAAGAGAGAGAGAAGAAAAACCGCGCAACACGAGCTTCCAGAGCACGCTACACACACACTATCCCAAAGACGACAATGGGAACGGCAAAAACAGGAGACGAGATCGTCGGGTCGAAATTGAGGCAGGCGCCGCGTCAACTTAATCCCTCGGCCAGCCGCGCCTTGGACCTCATCAGGATCGCCGGGCCCTCTCCGGCGGACCGAGATACCCCGTCGACGTGTCGCAGCACGGCCAGTCCCCCACGGCGACTCGCCGTCCTCGCACACGGTCGAAACACGTCGGCCTCGACCACCCTGGAGTGCGGCCAAGAGCGCGAGAGCATCTCTTGCACATCCACAAAGCTTGTTTTCCGCTGTGCCAGGTCCGTCGCAGCTTGCCGGAGGGGGCCTCGAGGCGACCATCGTGGAAAGACCGTCAGGAGAGGTGCGGCAGGCCGTGTTTCGATGCTCGCCGCCGAGGGCCGCCGAGCCTCTTGGCTTGGGCTGTGATTTGGCGAGGCGCTCTTGGCGATGCCTCCGGCTGGGACTTGGCGGAGTAAACACAGGGGCCGGCCGGATAAGACGGCACTTTTGCGGCCTTGGCGGCCGAGTCGGGGCCGACGCTTGGCGATCGGGTATCACCTTTTTTGGGATTCAGGCGGGGCGGTGATGCAGATTGGCAAGCTGTTTCGAGATCGACAGGAACGGGGAAGTTGAAAAGACGGTGGTGGTATCGACGGAAAATGGGAATGTCGACACGATGGGTTGTCCAAGTCAGAACTGCCGGAGCCTCACGCGACTCTCTGCAACCTTGAAGTTGGTGTGTTGGCTGGCTTATACTTGGCAGTGGAATCAGCAGAGCGGTGCAGAAAAGACGTTGTTCTGCCTCAAGTGGCGCGCCTTGGGTTGCCAGTGGGATGATGTCTCTGTTGGTCGGCTTCTCTTTTACATGCGGTTCCCAAAGACACAACCCCATATCCGTATCGAAACCTGATGTTGACAGTGGGTACCCCCACGTCTCACGATTTCCCATTCGGGATGGGATGCATGGGAAACACGACCATCGTTTTGTCTGTCGCCGCCATGGGCTTCCTGTCTCGGGGGCATGGACATGTCCACCCAGCCACCCCCCGACCCCTCCCACCCAGAGGAACAGTTCTTTGCGTTCCATACTTCCCCCCCTGCCGATATGAGCGTCAATAATGCATTGTGCTACACCAGCGCCCGCTTCGACGGTTGACTGCATCGGCAAACCTTTCCCCCATCACTCGCGTCAGACTCGGATCTTCGTTGGAGGCACAGTCGGTAACAATTGACGTGCAGGTACGTACAGGCCTACACAGAAGCGACGAGCAGAAATAGATACCATCATCGGTGCCCTCCGCTTTTACCGCTTGCACCCCCTTTTCTTTTTGTTTTGTTCTTGTTTTCTTCACCCCTGAACCCCTGAACCCCTGACAACTGTCACCCCTCCGTCACCTCTCCCATCCAACCTCACAACGGGCCCCTAAAACAACCCTCCCCACATGGGCATCGCCATCCTCCCCGCCCCAGCCGTGACCACCGGTCCCCTCGACGTCGTCGTGCCCCCCACCGGCGGCGGCGGCCCCCTCGACGTCGTCGTGCTCCCCCCCGTCGTCGTCGGCTTCGGCGGCCCGGCGCTCGTGCACGTCCCGCTGGCCGTGACGACCGAGTAGCTCGTGGTGCACCACACGCCCTTGCAGTTGTCCTCGCACGGAAAGTCGAGGTAGACGGTCGGGACGGCCGACGGGCAGCCGCACGACTGCGTGACGGTGGCGAGGCCGAGGCACAGCGGGATGGCGCACGTCGCGCACAGCTCGCGCGTGGCCGTGACGGTCGGGCAGCCCGTCTGCGTGGTCGCGGGCGGCGGCGGGCCGGTGGGCAGGGTGACGGTTGTCACGGCGCGGTCGTTGGGGCCGTCCTGGGCGAGGGCGGGTGCGCTGAGGCGGGGGTTAGTGGTGGTTGGTGGGAGGTGGTGAGGGGAGGGCTTACATGGCCAGGGCCAGGAGGGTGAAAATGAGTGACTGCATGGTGGCGGTGGTGTTGGTTGGTGTTGTTGATGGTGTACTAAGCGAGTGTGGTTGATGATGATGGTGAGGTCAAAACAAAACCCCGATGGATGGGATGGGTTCCTGCATTTCATATATGCGCGTCGTCCATCCCCGCGTTCTCCCCCAGGTCCGGCATTACATTCCACAGAGGTGGCGTCGAGTTTCCAGGCGTTCGGGTTGGTCGACGGCCTCGGACCACTCCGGGCTCGGTCCAAGATTCGCCCGTCTTTCATTCCCAACCGCCGTGTGACAGCCTGCTGATTTGCTGGCCAAGACTCTGACAGCTCTGACATCTCGTATTCTCCCTTCAGTGTCTGCAGCAAGCAGGCTCTGTGCGTGGAGTTGAGGCAAGTTTGAGTTTTGGTTTGGATGATTCGGGATGGCCATGTTCCTGAGAAAATGGAGTAGCAGAGCGTGGGAGACGAATCGGGATAGGCGTGGTCTAAAGATAGTTCTGGGTTAGGGGAGATGCCATTCAGCTCCTCTGCCAAGACTACCACTTGGGAACAGATATCCGTACCTAAACGGCGCTTCTTGGCCAGGCAGCCATATAACTTTGGGCTATGAGCAACACAGGAGGTTGGTATGGTGATTCATGATGCAGAAACCGCGGAATAAGGTCAGGATGGCGCCCCGTGACTTTCCTGGATTTCCTATACGAATATTGTAGAGCAGGCGTAGTTGGGCCCTGCCCCCCTCCCCGCCCCCGGGGAACGGGCGATGGACGAGGGAGATTGACACGCTGCGGGAGCAGCCGGTGATGGCGGCTGGCCAAGCCCGCGGAGCTGCCGTCCTCATCTCATGGGTTCTATTTTGAGCTCATGTTTGTGGACTGATGAAGACACTCCAGGGCCAAGGGGATCATGACCGTCCTCTCGAGTCTCCACGGATGCATCGTATTGATTCTCCAAGTTTCATGTGCTCGGTCTTGACCGGGGACATCTGCTGCCCTTGGAGTCATTTGAAGGTTGTTCCTGAATGGACCAACTCCAAAATTAGAACAATGGGAAGCTCCGGGAAGTCCGGGCGATGACAGTGACATGACAACCACGATGGAGTCGGGCATTTGTCTGGGCTGAGATGACATGGGAGGAGACAGCTCGAACTGTTTCTCATCCTGACAAATTCCGTGGCTGTCGGGCGAACCTGATGGTGCTTGTCAAGGACAAGAAAACATGTCTTTGTGGGGTGGAGTGCTATAACTCTCTCGGTCAACCTGTCACTCCATCGCCTGTCCCAAGGGTTCCCGATAAGGCGAAAGCTGGGCCCATGGATTAATTGGCATGAGGGAGCTAATTCACTGATACTAGTTAGGTAGGTGGGTTGTTCTGGTCTTGGATGGGGCACTTCTTTTCTTTTTCTTTTTGTAGTTTTTCGCCTGTGAAATCTTTCGTCTGACGTCAATGGCCCAGTACCTAGGTGGGTTCAAAACTCCAACAACTGCGAAGTTGAACAAGTCTACGAACAACAAATGGGTTCTTTTGGGCAAGATCTGCATCCATCCTGCCAGATTTGCACCTGCGAGAAACTCGACGAGTTCCCCTCCGAACATCTCCTCGATCCCTCGCAGCATTCAATCCCACCTCAACACATCCATCGTCAACCAATTTGGGGCCCCAGGATACATTGGTATTTTATAAGAGGCCAGCAGATGGATCAGAGATGATCTGGCAGTGTTGCATCTGCATCTGGACGACAGCTGGGCCGGTGCAGATCAACACAGCAGATCAACACACCCGACTGGCTGACGATGGCCTCTCCCTCCCGTTTGGGCGCCCCGCGTTCGGGGCTAGACAACAGCACCTGCAGGTCTCGGATCCGGCCCGGCAGCTCGCCTCGCCACTGGCCGGCGGCAAGCCACGATGCATGCACCGACGGCCCTCCGGCGCTTTATTGGCATCGTCTGCGGGAGTGCAGCTGCTGTGTCTCACCAACGCCGCCCATCTCGACTCTGTACGTCACGCAAATTCCTGCCATTGGAATACAAGACCGTAGCTCCCAGCCCCTTCGTTTACGCGCTGCGTTAGTTCTGTGTCCATCACCGCCCAATTCCCTTCATAACCACGCCATGCCGCGCTGATTCGGAGCGACGGTTCGACCTCAACCGCCCAAAATGTCGACTCCCATCCCTCAACCTCGCGGCCTCCCGCTGCTCGGCAACATCCGCGACATCGACCCCAACAACACCTGGTGGTCGCTCAAGACGCTGGCCGAGAAGCATGGCGAGATCTTCCAGATCAACGTCCTCGGCCACAAGATTGTCTTTGTCGCCAGCGCCGCCCTCGCCGACGAGATATGCGACGAGAAGCGCTTCCGCAAGTACGTCGGGGGGCCCATCGTCCAGATCCGCGACCTCTGCCACGACGGCCTCTTCACCGCCTACGACAACGAGGCATCCTGGGGCATCGCCCACCGCATCATCGCCCCCATGCTCTCCCCCGACAACGTCGCCGCCCTCTTCGCCGACCTCGCCTCGACCACCGACGAGCTCATCGCCAAATGGACAGCCCTCACTCCCCCCAACAACACCATCAACCCCTTTGAGCAGCTCCAGCGCCTCACCCTCGAAGCCACCACCCTCTCCCTCTTCGGCAAGAAGCTCAACAGCCTCGACGGCCCCCCGCACCCCGTGATCCAAGCCATGGAAGACTCCACCTCCGAGGCCATGAAGCGCCCCTCCCGCCCCAAGCTCCTCACCACCCTCCTCTACGCCTCCAAATGGAAGAAATCCATCGCCGTCCAGCGCGCCTGGGCCGCCGACATCCTCGCCACCCGCGCCGCCAACCCTCCCTCCCCGGAGCGCCACGACCTCCTCCACGCCCTGCAGCACGGCATCGACCCCGTCACCAACACCACCCTCACCCCCTCCCAAGTCATCGACGAGATCGTCACCATGCCCATCGGCTCGTCGACCGCGCCGTGCGCCCTCGCCGCCATGCTCGTCTTCCTGGCCCAGAACCCCGCCGCGCTCGTGCGCGCCCGCGCCGAGCTCGACGCCGTCGTCGTCGTCGACGGCCCCCTGACCCACGCGCACGTCGCCGCCGGCGGCCCGCTGCCCTACCTCGAGGCCGTGGTGCGCGAGACGCTGCGGCTGTCGAGCGCCGCGCCGGGGTTCAACATTGAGCCGATCCCGCGCCAGGACAAGGGGGATAAGTCGCCGGTGTTGCTGGCGGGGGGCAAGTACGCGATCGCGCACGACCAGGCCATGATTTTGGTGCTGCACGGGGTGAATCGGGATGC
This sequence comes from Podospora conica, assembly GCA_030685255.1. Taxonomy (NCBI): domain Eukaryota; kingdom Fungi; phylum Ascomycota; class Sordariomycetes; order Sordariales; family Podosporaceae; genus Podospora; species Podospora conica. The sequence goes on along the minus strand of MU839430.1, from coordinate 403,511 downwards.
GGCGGTGTTTGAGGCGCCGTTGGAGTTTCGGCCGGAGAGGATGATGGGGGAGGCGTTTGCGGCGCTGCCGGCGGGGGTGAAGAAGTGGTTTGGGAATGGGAAGCGGGCGTGTATTGGGAGGAATTGGGCGTGGGAGTTTTTGATGGTGGGGGCGGCCAAGATGGTCATGGCGGTGGATTGGGAGGTGGTCGAGGGGGGGGAGATGAAGCAGGATGGGTGGTTCAATGTGAGGCCGGTGGGGTTGAAGGTGAAGGTGAAGGCGAGGGGGGGCTAGTGATGCCATTGACCTGGGAGCCGGAAACAAGGCTGGGGAATTCCGAGGCTGCTGCTGCCTCTCCCCACAATACCGAGTAATGACGTGTGTTGGACAGCGTCCTCTGCAGGCCCGATAGAAAATGCAGGAAACAGGTTTTGGGACAGGTGCTGAATTCGTGTTGGATGTTTACTGCCCCTGCATCGTGGACCGTTTTACTGGATCGCAGATGTTGCATTCAACGCATGTGAAATCTTGGAGCTTGCCATGTTTCGGTCCCGTGAAGATGATAACGGATCGTGAAATGTAAGTGCTCCGTTTCATCAACCCGGTATGGCCTGAGGCTTGGGCGGCCTGCCTCACCCTGCCTCACCAGATACTTCAGGACTTAACACTCCCCGTTATGGCGGTTGCAATAAAGCTATCGGAGAAAACTATAGCCGTGCATGGCGCAGGAGCCTCGCAGCATGGAGCCTTGAGATATCGTCGCCAGAGTACTAGGCACCTGGGTACAGATCAGTTAAGGCCGTTTCATTAGACCAACGAAGTCCTGGACGTAGCTGAATGCACGCATTTCCCGACATGGACAGATACGCGCCAACACCATGAACAAACCATGAAGTTCCCGTTCTTTGCATGTAGTCGTACCCTGCCGCGCACACATGTGCAAGTCCGGCTCCTGGCCACCCGGCCCCGAACCCTGCCGGGAACTTGTCGTCTGCCCGCTCCTGAGCCCGTCACATCTCCAAGGCTACCACGGCATACCCGGTCCCACGTCACCGATGAAACGCCCCCCAACCCCTGGCCGATATCAACACCCCTTTCCTTCTCAGCCTCGCCATCATATATACCAGCCGCTCACCACCCCTAACAACCCTTCCAATCCTCATCCTCATCAGACGCTTCACTCGCTCCCGTCAACACAAAAGCAACAAAACCAAACCAACTTTCCACACCCGCTCAACCCACCCCTCGCTCAACCACCACCCCTCGCTCAGACACTCCTCGTTAAACCAACCGCCCGCTCCATCACCCACACGCACCCACCCACCACCGCCAAAATGCAGACCGTCTTCGCCCTCTTCGTCGCCGTCATCGTCGCCATCACCCCCGCTTGCGCCATCACCATCTCCCTGCCCTCCGGCGTCTCCATCCCCTCGGGCGTGACCGTGCCCTCGGGCGTGGTCGTCCAGACGGCCGGGGCGACTGCGACCACCACCACGACCGTCGCGGCATCGTAAGGGAACCGCGCGACTGCGGAAGCGCGTGGCTGTCCCTCGCCTCTTCTCCGCACCCCGACCGACGAGCACCCGGGCTCGATGACATGGCTGAACCTTGGCCCCGAACAGCCGCCTCCCGATTAGACTTGGAATTCTCCCGCGCAGCCTTTTCCTAGAAAACACACACGATGGAACCAACCAAGATTGCCGTCCGCACCACTCCTTTTGTACATCACTCCGCGCCACTGTACTCCACTGTACTCCTGCACCTAGGTGTTCTCGACGAGATGGGTCGGTACATGTAAACCAGGAGGGATCAGAGAGACCAGGAGCACGCGATAATGTAGGCGCCTGCCACCCCTTAGTTCTTAGACGTTCGGGATGGTGATGGTGGATCATTTGCCTTCTTACCACTACATGTAATCTTTCCTTTCAACTTCAACCTGCTCAGTTTAATTCATTGTTTTTTTTGCAACCCAAATACAAACTCTCCTTCTTCGCATTCGAGTCCATAAAGATTTGATCAACTGAGACGGTGTGCATTCGAAGGCTGAGCAATGATCAGCATGTTCCATACGGGCAATGGACAAGAGCTTCGTTCCTGCGGTGAATTTGTATCGATGTTCCATGGCTGCGACCCCTGACAGCAGAGTCAACAAACGCACAGACCACCCCCTGGCAACATCAACAACTCCCACTTCATCCGCGAAAGAACAAGACAATTTCAACAATTTCAACAATTTTACAGATTAATTACACATACTACACACCCACCCCAGCCCAAACCCAACCCAAACCAACCCAAAACCCAAACCCCAAAAGCGCCAACAACACCACGCTACCATCAAACCCCCCGGGTATCAACACACCTCTCAAACAGCACATCCACAAACGTCGCCACCTCGTCCCCCTTCCTCACCGTCGCCACCACCCTCGACCTCCCCTGCGCCCCGAGCACCTGCGAAATGTCCTCGAGCTCGATCCCCCGCTTCGACGGGCCGCCCGACTTGTGGTAGCTGTGACCCCGGTGGTGGTGGTGGCCGTCCCGCGGCCCCACCTCGTCGTCGTCGTCGTCGTCCGAGCCGTACGCCGGACTGCGGACCTGCACCGCCGGCGGCGTCCCGTCGGCGCTCGACGTGCGCGCCATGGCGTCCGTGTCCTCCTCCACGACCGTCACCTCGGACGAGATCATGATGCCGCCGAAGCTGGCGTCCTGGCCGGGACACAGACCGGGACACACGCTCTTGTCCGTGACGGTGTCCTTGAAGGCGGGCTTGAAGGCCTCGGGGGGCCAGACGCCGCTCTTGGGGCTGATGGAGCCTTGGCTGGGGTTCGACCACGTCGTTGCCATGGGTTCTGTGGTTGGGGGCTCGACGACGGTCACGTCGCTGGACGGGTTGAGGGCCGTGTCCGAGGTGGTCGGGCGGTGGAGCATGTGGAAGCCCTTGCGGCCTCCGGTCGGGGAGAGGCGAGATCGGCTGGGGACCGAGGGCACGGCGTTGAGGACCGGGACGATGTCGCGGTGGACGGACCGCGCAAAGGCGGCGCTGTGCGACAGGTTGTCGTTGACCGTCTGCTGGACCTTGTAAAACTGCAGCGGCGTGAACCGCAGCTTCGAGGACCGGATGTTGGTCCCCGCGGGGAGGGGCAGGGTGAAGGAAAGGAACGAGCAGGTCGATTGCTTGGACGTGTCCGAGGCGGCACGGCATGGCACCTGCACCGGCTTCGCGGCGAAGATGGCGTCGTCGAGGATGGGGTCGGGGATCAGGCCGTGCAGGTTCTCGATGGCGTCGCGGAAGATGGCGGCGAATCGCTGGTCCTTCTGTGACTGCTCCTCGGATCGCCGAAGCAGCTGGCTGATCTCGGTGAGGGACTTGCCGTGGAAGCGGCGGAGGTACTGGAGGTGGGATGGCTCGAGGCGGTCCAAGGGCATCCAGACGCTGGGCAGGAGGTTGTGGGCTTGCTCGCGGACCAGCACCTCGTAGGTGAAGGTTTCCAGCACAGGTCGCACCGCGAACATGCCGATGTGCACGCCAGGGTCGAGCAGGGTGGCGTCGGTGTGGCTGGCCATGAACCTCAGACGGTTCTCCAGCCCGCTGGCTCTGATCTGCATGGTCGCCTTGATGTCGGGCACGACCTGGCGGAGGTCTGCGAAGCGGAACCCGGCCGCTTCGAGATGGTCGACGTCGCGGGCGGCCTCGACTTTGCGCACGAGAAAGAGGAGGGAACCGTGGCGTTGTCTCTTGACGGAAGCCATGCCCTTCTCTGCGAGGTCTTCTTGGGCTTCCTTGAGGTCCAACTCACCATCTGAGCTTCCGAGGCGGGCTTCCTCGGCAGAGGTGCGCGGACGCCCACCACCGGTTGTATACATCTCGTCCCACAAGACACCGGCGTCCTCCAGCCTCTCGCCCATGGTCTCGGCAAGGGTGGACGCTGCGAGGCAAAAGAGCTCTCGGAACACGGTGTCGTAGTTGTCGATGATGTGGCCCTCGCTGTCCACTAGAGAGATGTCGGTTCGCAGATTGCGACCGTGGTGGGGAAGCTGCGTGAGGTGGTCCGTCATCTTGGGGATGAGGCTCGAGATGGCGGACCAGTTGCGAGAAGCCTGGAAGATCCAGTGGAACAAGGGGTGGGCCGTGTTGAAGATGTCGCGGTGTGTCTTTTGCATAAACGTCGCCGTTATCTCCTCCTCAGGGAGCAGCCCGTCACGCGTCACCAAGATCCTGCCTTGCCTGTCAAAGTAGGCAGCCGCCAGGGTGATCCGTTGGGCCTTGGTCTCGTAGCCCCTCCGGACTCGGGCCGACGATATGGCAAAGAGGGCTATCAGGAGGCACGAGGCGATCGACTGGACGAGCGACAGTCAGAACACGGCTCTGCTCGGTAGGAAAAGAGAGCATCTTACCAGAATCGATACAACAATGAGTGTGATGTTGCGACCGTCGGTCTCCCTCGGGGTGTTGATGTGCACGAGGCGGTAGGTGGTGCCCGCGGCAGCACACCAATGCATGCCTGACACGGCACCAGTCAGGACAACCGAGCATCCCAGCCTCTTCCACCAGGTGCTGGTCCACGTGGTGCGAAAGACAAAGAAAAGCGACAGGGCGATGATGGAGGCGAGGATGGCAATGGCGCCGGCGCCGATGATGTTGATCCTCGCATAGGTGCACTGGTAGTTGGACATGGAGATATTGCCGATGAAATGCATGCCGCTGATGGAGCATCCGGCGACAATGCCCGATACGCCGATGCGCCACCACGAGGCCTCGGCGCTGCTGCTGACGACATAGAAGGCGATGAGCAGGGATATGATGGGCACGAAGAACGAGGCGACGGTGATGGTGGTCGAGTACGTGATGTAGAGCTGGCTTTGGTTGTCGAGGAAGCCAATGGCGCGGTTCCCAATAAAGTGCTGCAGGGGAGAGGAGTGTCAGGCGAGCCTTGTGTTGCATCGGGGAAACCGAGGGAAACGTACCATGCACCAGATGGCGACACCGCCCATGGTAATGGCGGAGCCCAGCAAGAGGAGGCTGTTGGGACGTCGTGTTAGCCCGTGGATGCATGGGGGTTCGGGCGGATGGGCAGGTACTGGTTGTAGAGCCCCTTGCGGGAGGTCCGACGGTTGATGAGCTCGACGGTGGACGCGGCGCCGACGAGGCTGACGGCAAAGCTCAGGGCGAGAATGGAGTTGCGAAAGTGGAAGGGGATGACCTCGCCCAGATACATGGAGAGGTCATCGTCGGTACCGGAGACGGGTCGCAGGGCCATGTCCTCGGCGTTCATTGGTCTTGTGTGTCTTGGGGTGGTCGCCTTGAAACAGTCGAGACTCGAGACAGTCCGACAAAGGTCGAGTGAGACAGTCAGACCACCTCCTCGTGGCGACCGGGGCGCTCGGGGGGTTGTTATGTCGGCACCGGCATCTGGGCGGGACGGGGGAGTCGGCGATAGGAGAGATAGAGTAGGGAGGGAGGGCGGATCGGACAAGGGCTTCCAAGCGGCGATGGTGATGTCGGCGGGGCGTGGACCATGCCGGTCAAGGCCTGGTATGGGCCCGGTGACCTGGGAGATATCCCAACAGGAATCCAATTTACCCAAAGCCAGATGGACGGCGAGCACGGGGGTGGATACAATGCAATGGGAAAGGCAACAAGATTTGGCCAACCTGGAAGGAGGAAGAACAAGAGTCCACTGTCGAGGTCGGAGGATTGATAAGGTCGAGGACAAAACCTGGCAAGGCCGTCCACGGGTCCGTCTGGAGCGGACTAGCTGTCACACGTAACGGTGGATAGCAACTGATTGATTGATGTATGTAGAGAGCCGTGGAACCGCAAAGTCGGTTCCATGGCTGGAGATAGGGGCCTAACCCCCTACAGGGGGGGTAGCCCGTATACCGCGCTAAGAGGTACGGAATAATACGGGGAGATACCCTTAACGCGTAGCGTAGGTAGCTAATAAGTAGTAGTCTAGTTAATATACCCCCTTAGCCTATAACTATAAGGTATTAGCTAAAGTTATTACTATGTAGACTATAGCTCTCTAATCCTAAAAGCTATAGTATTTTTAAGTACTATCTAATCCTTTAAGCGCTTTAGCTATTCCTCCGATACCTCCTTTAGGGCTCCCTCCCTCTCCTTTACTTATTTCCCCGCGTTAACTACCCCGATTTACTCCCTAAACCGTATAAAGTCTCCTTCCCCTAACGCCTTTATAAGGCTATCCGTTACTATCTCGTAGGACTTGATATATTCTACTATAATTATACCCTCCCTATACTTCTCCCTTAACTAATAGTTATAGATATCTACGTACCTTAACTTAGTTTATAATATAGCGAGGTCCTTAGTAACGAGTTTAATCGTTTACTTGTTATTATATAGGAGCTTTACGGCGTACTTATCTATCTTTATACCTAGCTTACGGATAAGGCGGCTCGCGAATATACCTTCCTTAGTAGCTTAAGTGAGAATAAGGAGCTCCGCCTTTATAGTAGATATAGTAACGGTATCTTACTTACTAGCCTTTTAATTAATCGTACTACTAAGGAACTAAATAGTATACCCTTAACTACTCTTATAGTCTAACGTATTATCTCCGAATAAGGCGTCGCTAGAGATTATAAGTACCTCCTTACCTCCTATCTTAAGGGTATACCTTACCGTAGTAATAAAGTAGTTTATTACTCGATCCGCGGCCGTATAGTATTCGTCGTTAGGGTTAAAGTTAAAGCGCGTAAGTTATAATACGGCGAAGGCTACGTCTAGGCGGGTAATAACTACGGCGTAAAGTAGGGTTCCGGTCTTACGTTAATATAGTTTTACGGAAGTAGGTCTTACGTCGCTAGTATATAACTTAAGTTCCTTCTTCGTTATAGGGAAACGCCTAAGGATCGGAGCTCTCCCGAGGAGCCCCTTTATCTTATAAATATAATCGGACTACGAAAGGTAGATAGTTCGCGTAGTATAGTCGTATAGGATCCCTATCCTTAGGAACTACTAGAGTTCCTCGCCTCCTTAAAGGTTATATTTACTTTTAATAAAGGTTATAGCCTCGTCGGCCTTATACCTCTTACTAATAAGATAGGCTACGACGATATCGTCGACGTAGAAGAAGACGATAATACCGTTATATAGCTAGTAGTAAGGCTCGTAAGGTACCGTTTAAAAGCTAGCGTTTACTAAGTTCTTAGTAAAGTAACGTTACTAGAAGAGGGGAGACTTACGGAGCCTATATAAGGCCTTCTTAAAGAGGAGAACGTCGTCTTTATACCGGTACCTAAGGGGTATCTTTATATATACCTTATATAATAGTTTTATATATATAAATACGTTAACTACGTCCTATTAGATAAGCTTTAAGTCGAACCTAACGGCGATCGCTATTACGATTCGGAACGACTTACCGGCGAGGGTAAAGGCGTACGTATTCTTAATCCCCGCCTTAAGCTACTAGTCGCTACGGATTACTAAACGTACCTTATACTTAAGGAAGTACCCGTACTTATTAAACTTATATATAAATACCTATATATAGTCGAGGATCTAGTAGCCTACGGCGGCCTTCTTCCTTATAGTATAGAACGAGGCTATCTCCTTATAACTTTATATATACTAGTTTATAGCTATGCGGAAGTACTATCTTATCTTATAGTTCTCGAGTTAGCCGAAGTAGTCTAAGGTTATAAGGAGATCCTTACGGTATAGCTTCGGGGCGCTTAGGCCTTACTCGAGGGGGATCTCTTCTCCTACCCTTAGAACTAGGAAGGCTAACTTATAGCGTAGGGCTTATACGATTTGTCGTAGGTTAATATAGCCGAATAAAGCGTATTAACGGATTTCTAGCCGAGTAATTAATCTCCTTTTAAGGGTTCCTACGAGTACTATAGTTTTACTAGCGGTAAAGGCGTTACGCTAAGGTATTCCGTTATCTTCTAGAAACGTTAGCCCTAGTAACTCTTCCTACGCGCGAATCCGCTCCTTTATAAAAACGATCTACTTATTACTCTTATTAAATACCGGTACTTTAGTAATTAGTATATACTAGAAGTTTATAAGGTTACCGTTATAACTAAACTCCCGTATACTAGTAGTTAACTAAAATAGCTACTCGATAGTAAGTCGAGGATTAGCCGGCTACTTAATAAAAGGTAAAGCGTTAGGTAGCTACCTAATAATAGGTAGGGCGCTAAGGTATTAGTCGGTAGTAGTTCGCGATTTAACGGCTTCTAGGATATTTATTAAGAAGTAAGTATATAAGGCCTCGGTAAGGAAGGAAAGGTCCTCGTATATAGTATATATCTCGTATTCTTTATCTATAATCCTCGTATATATAAGGAACGCCGTTTACTAACCCTAACGCTCTAGTATAAAGTCTAGCGAGTAAAACGTAGCGGCTAGGATAACGGATAGTAACAGTAACGTAACGCCTAGCGAGAGGAAAGGGTCGAGGATTGTCTCTCTTTCTCGTTACTTCTCCGTATTATTTACTTAAAGTACCTCGTCGGCGATTATCTCGTTAAGGGTTATCTCTACCCTTAAGGGACTTACCTTTAGTAACTCGTCCTCCTTAAAAGGGGATTATAGTAGACCGTTAGTCTATATAGTAACTTTATAACGTACTAGAACCTTTTTAAAGTCCGTCCTACTTAACGTATAAAGCTCGTTTTCTAGCCCCTTCTTCGTACCGTTAAGGAACTCCGTCTCGATAAAGGTAACGTCCCTAACTTTTACGACCTTATTAGTAAAAAGGTTTTATACCTTAAAGATAGTACTAACCTTATACTTAACGAGGTATCTAATCTATACGTTCGGCTAAGTCTTATAAGTCTTATAGTTAATGTAGAGAATATACGAAACGAGGATATATACCTTATACCTAAAGGCCTTAAGGTATTCGAGGTATAAGCGCCGGTTTACTAAGGCGGGGATCCCTTCTTTTAAGGCGACCGCGGTAAAGAGTACCTCGTACGGGGTACGTTACGAAAGGTACTACTTCGGCGTATAGTTAAAGAGGTATATTACAGAAAGATAAAACTCCGGTTAAAGGAACTCGGGGAAACGACCTTATACCTTAAAGGCCCTCGCGACTTACTTTACTACCCTTATAAATTACTCGGCACCCTTATTCTAGTCCTATAAGTAGGCGGCTAAGCTATTTAATACTATTCCGTACTTAGCCTATAGCTTTATTAGGATATTAAAGTCCTTTTCCTTAAAAAAGTCCCTGTCGTACTCGACTTTCCGTAGTATAGTACCGTACTACCGTTAGAATCTTATAAGGAAGCTATCGAGGATCTTAACGACTACTTAGTATATTTTAGTACTAATAAGTATCCCTTATAGGAAGTAGCTAATCCGGTAAGTAATTATAAGGACTTATTTATAATCTTCCGGCCTTTCCCTAGTAAGCTTTACGAAGTTTATAGCGAGAGTATTTCCTACGTTCGGGGGGACCGGTTTCTTAAGGTAGCGGAATATCTTATATACCTTAGTTATACTATATATATCGTATTCGACTATCGTCGGCCCTTATAGGTAGCCGGAAATAATTACCTTATCGGCGTTTTAAATAAGGTTAACGATTACCTCGGTACCTATATATCCGAGGCGTTAGTACTAATGTTTTACCGTAGCTATCGATATCTTATAATCCTTCTTCTAAGCCAAGAGTGTAACGGCCGATAAGATATATACGGCTTACGCTTTCCTTAGTAAAAAGGGGTTACTCTTTATAATAGTTTAGTTATACTCGTCTCGTAAATAGTAAAACTTATACCCTACCTTATCTCGGAGTACTAATTTATTTAATTTTTATGTTAAGCCTTTCTTAGTAATTTATTAAATCGAGATAATATTATAAGCGAAGCCTTTATAGTAAGTAATATCTTTAAGTAGGAGCTTCCGCTTACCCCGGTCGTTATTAACATATAGTACGACGTCTTTATACCTAAGGATAGGTATATCTACGCCGCCGGCGACTATTATATCCTCTTAAGGCGCCGGTCGGATAGTTTAAAAACGGCGTAAGTCGTAGAAGATATATATAAACGCCCTTAAGTCGAGGATAAAGTAGTAGTATAAGGGAAAGGTACTAACGTAAAAAACGTTCTTAACGAGGAGGGCCGTTCTTATATATATTTTCTTTTTAAATATAAGAACTAGTAGGGACCGCGGTCCTTCGTTAAGGGCCTTTAGTTATTACTATTACGCCGCTTTCCTTACCGTAGTATACTCCTAGATCTTCTTACGTAGTATAGGGTCCTCCTTAATACACTTCCTTACGGTACGGACTATCCCTTCGGCCGGTATAAAGTAGTCGGGGATTTTAAAAAAGTCCTAGGTATAGTAGTAGTTCTTAAGCTTATAGTTATACCCGTATACCTTATATAAGATACTAGGCTTCTTTAAGTCTAAAGTTCCGGTATATAAGATACTTAACCTTTCGCGTTTACCTTAATAACTTACCCTACTGGCTCCTCTACCTTACTAACCGTTATAGGAGGGCCTTATTACTAGCTCGGACGATTCGCTATAAAACGTAGGGAAGGCGCTTATCTTATATCGTATAAGGAGAGTTTAGTAAGCGAACTACTTCTCTAGCTTAACAGCGATATCGTTATAGTCGAGGAAACTTTTAAGTACCTCGTCTTCCTTCGTAGTTAACTAACCGTTAACGTATTCCTTTACTTTATCGACTACCTTAAAGGCGTTTATAAGCTCGTTAAACTATATAATAAGCTCCGTTAGCTCGATAAGGCCTTTATTTAAGCCGTTATCGATAAGGCCCTTCTATACGATTACCTATAAGGATAGCTACTTACTAATCTCGGCCGGCTTTATAGTAAGATACTACCTAAGCTTACTACGGATCTCCCGTACTTTCTCTAACTTATACGGCTAGTATTACTTTTCTAGGGTAATCTACCTCTTATATAGGTTAAACTCGCCCTTTAGTATCTTCTTATACCTCTCGGCGACCGTCTCGTTATACTAGGTATCGAAGTAAACTCGGTACTTATTAAACTCCTTATATTCGGCGGCGCCGGTAGTCTAGACTTTCTTAACGTAGTCGAAGTTAAGGCGGCCCTTCGTAGTAAGGTCGGAGTATTACAGGGATCGCGGTAGCGTATCCTCGTTTATCGTAATAAAGCCCTCGTCCTCTAGCTCGGGGGTCCTTAGCGGCTCGAGGGGCGGCGGGTCTAGTCTTAGTTCTTAGACTAGCAGACTCCGTATAGCAGCGCCCCCGCCGCGGCACTACTACTACTACCACTACCACCACTACTACTAACCCTAACCCTGCACATATGGGGCGCCGCTTCGCTCCGTTAGCTAGTCTGAGAACATCGCGAACATTTTGGCTTCGGTTAGTTATAGAGCATACTAAAGAGCGCTTCCGCGAAAATACGCTAAATGGCACTACAACTGCAGTTGCGCAGATCCTTACAAATGGATAATTTTCCTATATACAGTACGGTAGTGCGATTCTAATAGTATATTTCATTTTCCAATTACTTAACTACACGCGTCTTTAGAGATTACAGAGTCTGATTCTTCGGTTGGCTTTTAGCCGTTTAACGCCGACGATGCCGACGATAACCCTAGTCTCCCTATTCTACTATAACCTGTAACCTGCTATAAAGTATATACTAAAGATCCTCTCCTCCAGGCGAAACTTATTATACCTTCGCATCCCTCCTTTTCCAAGGGCGAAAGGTTAAAGTCGAAGGAAAGGTAATTTTAACCTTGCGACGGCGGTATCGGGGCCGGTTGCCGTGCTAATTTGTACTGTTGTGGTGTTTTAACCGGACGCGCCGTTATTGTAATCTAAGGAAACGCGTCGACAGAAGGCCTGCGTCTGGACCGAATTTAATACCTGTAGTACGGTTAGATAGAGCTTGTCGAGGGGAATTAATTAATATACTTACCTATCGAGTACAGGCGATGGTTGCTTTTTAGTTAATAGTTCCGAATCTTAGGTATTAGAGGTATTTAGTTAAAAAAGATACGAGGTACGAGGTTATAATCTATGCTAGGCTTCTGCCTTTGCCTACGGCCTTACGTCGACCGGCGCTAACTAACCGAAGCCAAAATATATATACTAGCCTCAGACCCTCTGGAAGTTAATTAGGTAGGTAGTTTTAATTAGTTAAAACTTTTAATTAGCCAGAGGGTCTAAGAACTAAGACTAGGCGGGTCGCCCGTATTTCCGCCGGCTACCTACTTATAAGCTCGCGCCTCGGCGGCGGCGCGCGCCTAAGCGTAGGTTTATTAAGCGAGTACCGCGTTAACGGCTCGGGCTTAAGTACGTAAGGCCGCCTTTACGGCGTAACGCTACTCCTACGAGGGCTAGGGCTTTATCTCGAAGTCCTTATATTAAGGCTTTTCTCCGCGGTTAGGGAACTTCGCCTTACCCTTAGGGTTTATATATTCCTATAGGCCGGAGTTAACCGCGTAGGTCTTAGCCGCCCTTAACTACTACGGCTAGTCTTAAGGCTTGTCGAAGCGGACCTTAGAGTCGGCTATCGTAGGAGCTTAGGCTTCGCGTTAGGGGCTTCGGAAGAGCGGTATCGGTCGTCGGGCTCCAGTTAGATAGGAGGCCGGAAAATAGGGGAGGGTATTCGTATACTTCGGTAGGTTAAAAGTCGTATATTTATATATAACTAGCTTACGGTATTTAGACTATTAATTATTATATGTAACGGTAGATAGTAACTAATTGATTAATGTATGTAGAGAGCCGTAGAACCGTAAAGTCGGTTCTATGGCTGGAGATGGGGGCCTAACCCCCTGCAGGGGGGGTGGCCCGTGTGCCGCGCCAAGAGGTGCGGAATAACACGGGGAGATGCCCTTGGCGCGTGGCGCAGGTGGCCAACAAGTGGTAGTCCAGTTGACACTAGCACACCGGGCAAAAGCAAACTGCAAGGGGCGTCCAGGGAAGAGGGCGCCGGGGAGGACGACCGGAGTTAGCTCCTGGCTCGCGGAGAAAGAGTCCGTGGGTATGGATGGGCCAGGCCCCCGATGTCATCCATGCGCCGGGCAGGCGGATGGCCACCAGGCTGGGCAGACTCCAACGGTGCGCATTATATCTGGTCCTGGGAGCATGTCGATTTCCAATCTTCATCGGGGACCATCTCTCGTTCATCAGTGACGGCTCCTACCATCTCGTTGGGCATGGACTTCCATGGACTCTGAACAGAATAGATGGAAAAAAGGCCATGAACCAAAGTCGAAAGGACAGGCAACGTGGGAGAGGGGACCACCTCAGGCATTGTTGCGCGCTCGGTCACCCAGGCTGAGGATGAAGGTGGTGTCCAGTCCCGTCATTGGCTGTACACAGAGTTGGTCCAAAGTCCCGTCCAGCTCGTGTGGTTCTCGGGTTGAGAAGGTTTCCTCTCCACACTCCAGCTGGCCCAGTCAACGCACCCCTGGATGGCTGGCTTGGCCGGGGTCGCGCTGAGCTTAAGTTGACAAGTGTCGCTCACTGGATGCCTGTTTGAGGAGGCGTGCTGCAATGTTCGCATGGTTTGAACTGGAGGTGGATCGGAAAGGGTCAGTGCGACATGGAAGCAGGGATGCGCATCGTGGCCGGGAATCTGAAGATTGAAGACTGGGAGCGACCTGTCTGTTTTTTTTCTTTGGATTTTCTTTTTCCGTGGGAAAGATCTCGGGTCCGAGCTCGGGTTCGATCTGGACGCGCCCACGATCGCGATTATCCCTGTCAAGTGGACCCTTTGTGCTTCGGCCCTGCAGGAGCCAGGGATGACCTGGGGAAGAGGAAATCACGTGGAGCTGGCAACGACATGGAGCACAGTGACGAACCATCAGTCATCGCTCTTCCTCATTTGAACTTTGGAAGAGGAAAGGTGTCTGGGTTTGGGACGGGGGGCTTGCTTTGTAACTTCCAGGCTGCCCGTCTGCTGACGTGCGTTGGGCTCCTCCCGTTCGAATTGCACTGCCACGGGGACGAAGGGAAGGAAGGAATGGAAAATGAAAATGGAGATATCGCGGGGAGCAAGCACGGGCCATTTGACCAAAGAATCAAAGTCAGGGTCGTGCAGGGGCGACTTTCCCCGCTGTTTCAAAACTCGAGGGTAAAAAAAAACAGGCCGGAAAACAGGGTCCGACCTGGACGATGGACGCCCCAGAGCCCGACCATCTGGACCACCCGCGCCACACAACGTTAACCTGACATCACTCATACGTTGATATTGCGGTCAACTGGTTGGCTTTGTATCCATGAGAGCGACGATGAAGAAAAAGTGTTGGCTGGGCCACGATGTCCATTGGAAAATTGAAACAATGGAAGTTTCTCGTATCTGCTTCTGCCATGGCTCTGGCCCAACTCTTGATGCAATCCAGGCGAGCAGGGAACAAGAAGAAATAAAACAAGCAACTGACACATGTCATGGGAATTTGTGCCAACTCCAATGCCCATGAAAAAATCGATCGAGTTTTGCTCGGTGCATGATGCTGGAAACTGGGAAGGGTGCTGGAGCTGGAGTGGGAAGGAAGGCTCAAAGTTCAAACGGGAGGACGTTGAATTTTGCTCGTCTTCCTTTTGGCTCCACTGCCGCCTCCGCCTCCCCCAACTGTCAACATCGACGATGCATCGGCCACCTCGATCCCCTTCCCTGCAACATCTCGGCGCCAACCACGCCCAGACCCGCCGAGTCATGGTATTTCATTTTCAATTTCACAAGAGACGGCACCAAAATCCACCTTCGACACCATCAACCAATCCATCCTCGCCGATGCACACGTGCCTCCACCACGGACAGAGATCGGGTTGGAAATTACAATCTTGATACAGGTACGGTACATTCCCTGCAGGACAACCCCCAGCTTGCCTTGTTGTCTTGGTGTTGACCATGGACACAGAGACACAACACCCAACGTCATTGTTTTCTTCGTCAACGGCAACTCCAGGCCACACGCAGCCCTGGCTGGACTCTGGAAGCGACCAGTCCTTCATACATCTTCCTCTCGGTCGAACAAATATTCCTGCCTTGAAAACATTACAAAAAATAAGTGTAACTGTATAAGTCCCTTCCTTCTACTGCCCAAAGAATAATGGAACCAGGGGAATCGAGTCTATCTCAGCATCCATGTCTGCCAATCCATCTCTCCATACAATCTGCTTCACGTCCGACACTCTCGTCGTATTCGGGTCGTCATCTCGGCCGGTCTTGTGCTTGGTCCGTCGTCGTCGACCTCAGAGCATGAGAGTCGGGGCTCGTTGGAACATTGCTGTCGACGCAACTGTCAGCCTTGCCTCGACCTGCGCCGTGGGGTGGGAAAAGGGGCAAAAATAAAGAGTATCACCTGAACCGTCGTGGCATGGACCAAAGGTCCAGGAGCAAATCGCAAAGCAGCAGTTACTAACCAGAGGTAAAGTCCATCTCCTTGAGCGGCTCCAAGTCGTGCCGGACCCCAAAGTCCCCATCCGCGCCGCCCGTCGAGCCGACCGACAGCTCGCTCAGCGACCTCTCGCGCCCTCCCGGCCGCCGAGCCGCCCCGGCGCGCGTCGACCGAGCAGCCGCCCTCTTCTCGGCCATCTCCCGCTGCCTCTGCCTCTTGGCGTCGGCCTCGACCCTCGGCACCACCCGCCCCAGGATCTCCCCCAGCAGCCCGACGTTCTCGGCGTCCCGCGGCACAATGTGCCCCAGCCCGTGGTCGTACATCTTGGCCCCGTCGGGGTCGCAGACATTGTACAGCGCCACGGCCGACGACAGGAACGCATCGTCGCACCCAAAGATGTGAAACGTCGGAATGTCAATCACCACGCCGGCCTCGTCGCGCAGGCACGACACGATCTTGTGCCCGTCCAGCCGCAGCGGCGGCGCCCCGCTGATGAAGACGGCAAACTTGATGCGCCGCCGCCGCCCCGTCGCCGCCTCCCGCTTGGCCTCCTCGACGATGACGCTCGCCCCCACCATGGCGCCCTCGCTGTACCCCAGCAGCGCGTCGACCTCGTCGTCGCCGTCGATCGTCCGGAACACGTCGTCCAGCGCCCCCTGCCACGCCCGCGCGTGCCACTCGTTGGACCCGGGCCCGGCCCGCTGGAACTCGCGGATCGTGTCCTCGGGGTTCATGCTCTGCGGGACGTGGCGGAGGCGACGGAGGGTTTCGAAGGCGTCGCCGCGGGTCGTGTCGAGGAACCGGAAAAGGGGGGGCGCGCCGAAGTAGCCTTCCCAGCCCGGGGGGGGCTCGACAGCGTGCGAGCCTTGGGTGTAGGAAAAGGTGCCGAGGGAGCGGCGCGACATTTCTTCGGCGAGGGGGCCGAGCTGGATGGCAAAGTTCTGGACATGGGGGGGAGGGTGTCAGGGGGTTTGTTTACCTGGAAAGGGGGTGGTCGGTGACGGACCTTGGCGCTGCCATAGGCACCGGGCAGGCAGAGGAACTTCATCTTTGCGGTTTGCAAGTGGTTCTTGTTGTTGTTGTCGTCGGTGTCGTCGTCGTCAAGGGGTGGTCAAGGACAGAAGTTCAGGTGAGTGGGAATTTCTTTCTTTTTTCTGACGAGTTCAGGTGTCGCTGGGAAGGGCGGTGGTATGATGGTGGACTCGAGAGCTGATGATTTACACGAGATTGTCCTTCCATTCTTAAGCAGCGAGTCGCGAAATATCTATGGCCGCCGTCGCCCAACAAAGATTGATTTCCGAGAAGTTCCTCGCCGCCTCGCCGCCCAGGCGTCACTCCCTCACCACATTCCCATAAACAAATCCACACCTCCATTGGGTCACGAGGCTGGTCGCTATGAGTTCACTTATGTTTCATCTTCTGCACCAAGCCAATCAGTGCTGGCCCTTCTGGGAGGATTGTGACAGGCCTGACAGGCCTGACAGGCCTGACAGGCGTGTGACTAATGGAGGGCTTCAGAGGGTCTGACCGGGGACTTTCAACTTTGTGAGGCTGAAACATAAAAAACCGAGCCTTGGATTCCATATGTGGCGTATATTGAGGCTATTTCCTTCTCTCAAGGCTGGATGCGTTTTCACAAGACTTTCGTAGATGAGATGTCACCCGCAGCCTTCTCTTTTCTCTCCGGCGATATTTCGGCACCGATCGGGTTCTTCCACGCGGCGACATATGTAGGCGAACGGCACAAGCCGTGTGCACGGCTGCCGCGATAGTGAGATAGCTGGTCGGCAGTGGGGGAGGGCAGGTGATGTGAGCAAGTGTCGTCAGGGGCGTACGAGTAGTCGTCATAGTCATCTACTCTATCAATCTAGGTACTGCCCCATCTACTCTATCTACTCCCCCATCTCCTAATCCACACCCACCACCTGCCAGTCCTCCCAATCCTCCTTCTCCTCCTCCTTCTTCTCCTCATCCACCTCCTCCCAATCCTCCTTCTCCTCCTCCATCTCCTCCTCGTCCTCCTTCTCCTCCTCGTCCTCCATCTTCTCCTCCTCTACCTGCTCCTCGTCCTCCTTCTCCTCCACGTCCTCCATCTGCTCCTCGCCCTCCGCCTCTTCGCTCTCTCCTGGACAAGGAGAACTCTGCCTGTCCAAACCCGACGTCGACTTCTCGTCCTCATCCTCACTCGAACTCGAATCGTCCGTCTGTCGGGAGCCTCCCTCCCCAGACGAGCAAGCACAATCGACTTCCTCACACTCCCCAGTAGAAGCGAGGGTGCAGGGACGGGCTCGCCCCTTGAAGGTATTGGGTCTAGGGTTCCGCGAGGGCCTGTGGGAGGGTTCGGCGGCGAGGCTGCACGAGGAGTCAGGTGTCGATGGCTGAGGGGTTGATGGCCGAGGCGTCGATGGCCGCGCGGTTTCCTCTTCATGTGCAGCCCTTCCACCGTTCCCCCCCTGCGGCTGCGAAGGCACAGACGTGGCCGGACGAACGCCCAAAGCAGCCTCGTGGGCTTCCCGCGCCACCTGCGCCCAAGATCTGGCGGGATCCAGAGGGCTCAACGGTCCAGGCGCGGGGGTTTCGGTCGGTGGCTGGACCGCGAGAGGGGGTACAGTGGGCAAGGGATTCTCTGTCGGTTCCACCATGTCCTCAGTGATGGCCGAACTGCTAACCGGAGTAGACGGCCCTGACGCCGGTGCAGATGTCGGCACGGGTGTGCCGATGGCTGCGAGTCCGGTAGGTTGATAATACCACGCGGCGGGCTGGGAACTTGCTCGCAGGTCCGCCTGCAGCTGTGCCCGTAGGCGCACATACAAACTTTGGCCACTTGGACGGGGGGGGATCACAGCGGCTCCCGGTTGGCCAGCGTTGGATCTCTGGGCACCCTGTAGGCCCGCAGCGCTTCCGTTTGCGTTTCTGTTTGCTCTCAACACCCTGAGGCACGCGTCCCAGTTGGACTCGTGTGGCAACACGCAGAAGTGTGCTGAGAAGTAGGTTAAGGCGGTGTTACGCCCTAGATGCCGCGGGCAAAGGCAGAAACCGGTTCTGTGATGGGGCCTGGTACCGTTCTGGACAGCGTTCTGAGCACCGTTCTGGACTGTGGGTAGGTTCGTCATAGGCTATTCAGCATGTTAGAGCTCCAGTCCGTATGTCACGAGGGAGGGGAAAGTTCCACGAACCAGTCCTCCGGCTGTGTGTGTGGGACTGGCACCGTACTGGGCGTTGAGTTCGGTCACACCGGTCTATTCAGCTTGTTAGAGCTCCAGTCCGTATGTCACGAGGGAGGGGGGGGGGGCGCAGGGAAAGTTCCACGAACCGGTCCTCCAGTTGTGTGTCCGGGCGGAGCACCGTTCTGAGCACCGTTCTGGACGGTGGGAGGCGCCATATGGTTCTATTCAGCATATTAGACCTCCAGTCCGCATATCACGAGTGGGAGGCGGTAAAGTTCCACGTACCTGTCCTCCGTTTCCAAGTCCCGTCCTTGCAGTTGAGGGTCCCAACTGGTCAACGTCCCAGCTAGCACCGTCCACGCCCAGTCGGACGAGCATCTCGGCTTCGGTCTGCACAGCGGGGGTTACATGGGGAACTGCGGCGTATGGGAATGGGGTTGACCTACCTCGACGAGATCGGCGAGGCGCACACCCCATGTTCTGAGCAGTGCCCTGTCCCGGGCGAGCGTGGCGGCTCGTGAAAGCTGCCAGGCGGCTGTTAGATCGTGTGCGGTGTGGGGGGGGGGTTCCAGTTCGTTGGTACCTCGGGGTTGGCCCTTCGGGAGGTCGACATGGCGACCGTGACGATCGACCTCACGCGGGTGAGGTCCACCTCGACGGGTGGTGATCGATTCTGGCCCTTGCCTCCCTCCGTTTGGCCGTCGATATGGTTCGATGTCATGATTAGGTATACAACTTATGTAGTATGTACCAATCAGTCTTATGTCTAGGTATGTTACAACTGTTTTCAAGATCTGTTTGTGAAGGTTCCAGGTTAGGAGGTAGTTTGGCGACCGGCAGTTGCTGGAGACAAACGGAAACAGCGGGGGCACCTTCGAATATATGCCAACCAGAAAAAAAGATTGACGCCGAAATCAGGTGGTGAATGCAAAGGCGTGACGAGAAAGTCATGGTTTGGCATGAGGTCGACATAACTTTCCTGTGTGAATCGTTGGCCCTGCCAATGAGAGCCACAGAACCCAAAGCATATAACAGCGTCTGCTGCACATGTGCGTCTGTCGACTGTAGACGCGGAACTTGCAGCTCTTTGCCAACTATATGCCCGCAACAGCACATCTCTCCCTCGGAGTGGCAATGCTGGTTCATCATGACACCATCCAGCGGCACCGCAAGATGGCGGGCGACGAGGTGGTTCGAGGAGTTAGTATGAGTCTGGCCTCCCCGACACCCGGAGCCAACCCGTCTCTCTCACATGGCCGGTGCCCAGTCCGAGGAGTGCTCGAGTTGATCGACGCGCGATTCTTGCATCCTCTGAGACGGGACACCGTTGTGCCATGCAGAGAGAAGCCCCTGGGAAAG
This sequence comes from Podospora conica, assembly GCA_030685255.1. Taxonomy (NCBI): domain Eukaryota; kingdom Fungi; phylum Ascomycota; class Sordariomycetes; order Sordariales; family Podosporaceae; genus Podospora; species Podospora conica. The sequence continues at coordinate 383,662 of MU839430.1, read as the reverse complement.
ACCCCCTGCCCGACCTCGCACCGGCCTGCACGACACCTATAACACACTCCCGACTCCCTCGGCGACGCTCCTCGAGAGGACGGAAGAAGTCAGTTCCTGGATTCTTCCCCCCCCCCTATCCTGTTGCATCCGCTCACCTTATCCGATCGTTTTCCGCATGCGACAGCCCTACCCACCATGGCGGACCCCCAACCCCCCCTGATGCCGATCGCCATCGTGGGCATGTCGTGCCGGCTGCCCGGCAACGTGTCCAACCCCAACGAGTTCTACCGGATGCTGTGCCGCAAGCGCACCGGCTGGTCCGCCGTCCCCGAGGACCGCTTCAACGCCGACGCCTACACCCACCCGAACCCCGACAAGAAGGGCACCTTCAACTCGGCCGGCGGCTACTTCATCAAGGATGACATTTCCCAGTTTGACGCCGCCTTCTTTGACATAACCAAGCAAGAGGCCAACTCGATGGGTGAGCAACCCCCCAAAACCGGCGTCATGCCATGCCATGCCATGCCATGCAAGCTGACACGCACCAGACCCCGCGCAGCGACTGCTGCTCGAGACTGCATACGAAGCCCTGGAGAACAGCGGCATCCCCAAGGAGTCCATCTGCGGGAAAAAGGTCGGCGTCTTCGTCGGCGGCAACTACGGCGAGCACCGCGGCAGCCACATGCGCGACCTCGACCACATGCCGGCCTTTGACGCCACCGGCAACCAGGCCGCCTTCCTCGCCGGCCGCCTGGCCTACTACTTCAACCTGCGCGGGCCCACGTACACCGTCGACACGGCGTGCTCGTCCAGCATGCACGCGCTGCACCTGGGCGTGCAGAGCATGCGCGCGGGCGAGTGCGACCAGGCCATCATCGGCGCGTCGCACCTCATCACGCAGCCCGACGTGTGGGTGTCGATGGCGAAGCTCCGCCTCTTCTCCGACTCGGGCAAGACGCACGCGTTCGACCACCGCGCCAAGTCGGGGTACGCGCGCGGCGAGGGCGCCGGGTGCCTCGTGCTCAAGCCGCTGCACCAGGCCGAGGCCGACAACGACCACATCTACAGCGTCATCGAGCACAGCGGCATCAGCCACAACGGGCGCACCGTGGGCATCGTGGCGCCCAGCCCGGACGAGCAGGAGCGGCTGATCCGCGACGTCTTCGCGCAGGCGCGCATCGACCCGGGCGACGTCGGCTTCTTCGAGGCCCACGGCACCGGCACGAAAAAGGGCGACCCCATCGAGGCGACCGCCATCCACCGCGCCGTCGGCAAGCACTTCTCGCCCGCGAACCCGCTGTACATCGGGAGCACCAAGCCCAACGTCGGCCACCTCGAGTGCGCCAGCGGCATCGTGTCCGTCATCAAGTCGGTGCTGATGCTGTACTACGGCTTCATCCTGCCCAACGCCGACTTTGAAAAGGTCAACGACGCCATCCCGCTCAAGGAGTGGAACATGCGCGTGGCCGAGGAGCAGGTGCCGTGGCCGAGCCGGAAAAAGTACATTTGCGTCAACAACTTTGGGTTCAGTGGTTCCAACTCCATGTGCGTGCTGCGCGCGCCGCCGACCGGCCGCGGCGTCGAGATTGGCGACCACGGCGAGTACACGACCGAGCGGCTGTTTGTGCTGTCGGCCAACGACGAGCCGGCGCTGCGCGCGTCCATGAGCAAGCTGGGCATCTGGCTCGAGCAGCACGCCGAGCTGTACCAGACCACCATGCCGCGCAACCTGTCCTACACCCTCTGCCAGCGCCGCTCGCATCTCCCGTGGAGGGTCGCCATCGTGGCCGGCATGTGCGGGGAGGTGGCCGGCGCGCTCAACAGCCCCGACGTGGTCCCGGCGCGGGCCCCGAGCGAGCCCCCGAAGCTGGCCTTTGTCTTTACCGGCCAGGGCGCGCAGTGGCATGCCATGGGCCGCGAGCTGCTCCGGACGCATCCCGTTTTTCGTGATGCCATTGAGAGGTGCGACCGGGCGCTCGACGAGATTGGAGCCGACTTCACCATCCTCCAGGAGCTCACCCGCTCCAAGGAGGAGACCCGCGTCGGCCAGGCCCACATCAGCCAGGCCATCTGCACGGCGGTGCAGCTCGCCCTCGTCGACCTGCTGGCGTCGTTCGGCGTCAAGCCCACGGCCGTGACGGGCCACTCCAGCGGCGAGATCGGGGCGGCCTATGCGGCAGGGGCCATGTCGTTTGAGGGCGCCATGGCTGCCGCGTACTTCCGCGGACAGGCCATCGTGAGGCTCAAGCAGCAGCACGCCGGCCTCCGGGGAGGCATGATGGCGGTCGGTTCGGGCGCTGCCGAGCTCGGGCCGATGCTCAAGACTTTGTGCGAGAGGGGCGGGGCCCAGGTGGTGGTGGCCTGTGAGAACTCGCCCTCGTCGACGACCCTGTCCGGCGACGAGGAGGGCATCGACGAGATTGCCAAGACGTGCCAGGCAAAAGGCATCTTCAACCGCAAGCTCTTTGTCGATGTGGCCTACCACTCGCCGCACATGAAGCTGGTCGCGGCGTATTACCTGGACAGCGTCAGCCACATCAAACCGCCCCAGGGCCTGACGTCGTCTAAGGTCGAGTACTACTCGTCCCTCCACGGCCGCAAGATCCGCCTCTCGGAGCTGACGCCCAGCTACTGGGTCAACAACCTCACCCAGGCCGTCCTCTTCTCCACCTCGCTGCAAGACCTCTGCAAGAAGCACAACCCAGACATCATCATCGAGGTGGGCCCCCACGCCGCCCTTAAGGGACCCATCATGCAGGTCCTGAAGAAGGTGGGCGGCTCAGCCTCCAAGATTGCGTACCTCCCCACGCTGCTCCGCGACCAAAACGCCACCCGCAGCATGCTCGGGCTCGTCGGCCAGCTCTTTGTGCGCGGCCACGCCGGCCTCAACTTCCACAACGCCAACCACAACCGCGAGGAGCAGGAGAAGCCCGACCTGGTCGCCGGCCTGTACTCGTACCCGTGGACCCGGCAAAAGTACTGGCACGAGTCGCGCATCAGCCGCCAGCACCGCCACAAGCCCTTTGCCCGGCACGACCTCCTCGGCACGCTGGCCGACTGGTTCAGCGCGCTCGAGCCGACCTGGCGCAACATTGTGCGGACCGACGACCTGCCGTGGCTCAAGGAGTTCCAGGTCAACGGGAGAATGGTGTTCCCCGTGGCCGCCTTCATGTCCATGACCATCGAGGCGGCCAACCAGCGGCGGCTGATGAAAGGTCTCGAGGAGGCGGCGCGGTGCGAGATCAAGGACCTCGTCGTGGCCGAGCATCTGTTTTTCGACGACGACGCCGAGATTGAAATGCTGCTCAACCTCCGGCCCGTGGGAGGACTGGAAAACGCCGACGAGTTCCGCATCTCCTCGTACGAGCCGGTGCGCGGCTGGACCGTACACTGCACTGGCATCGTCAAGACCGAGGCTCCGCGCCATCGCTTGACGGCGACGCCTCAGCCGCCCCCGCCTGTGCTCAAGGTGACCAACCCTTCGCCCACCGAGGAGAGCTCGTCCGACACGATATCCTCGTGCTCCAAGGACGTCGCGACCTCGGCCACGTCCTTGGGCGATGCTGCAACCGACACAAACAATTCGTCCGCCCGGTCCGGCCGTCCAGCCGGCAAGGCCAAGGTTACAAAGGACAACGCCGAGGACGACCTCACGTCGGGGGACGTGTACAATGTGTTCAAGGACATTGGTGTTTCCTATCCCCAGGCTTTCCGGTGTATTGACGAGATGTCGACAACTGCCAACCAGGTGATGATCAAAGGTAGCACCCGTGACACCAAGGCGGGCATGCCCATGGGGCACGAGACGGCATACAAGATGCACCCATCCATCCTCGAAACCATGCTCCAGTTGCCGCTGTTCGGGACCGCTGCTCGCAGCGAAGGGAATGAGATGTGCGCCCACCTCCCCTACTCGATCCGACACTTTACCCAAAACATGCGATGGAGAAAGCACGCCAAATTCTCCGCCACATCGACCGTCGAGACCAGAGCCGAGACGTTCATGGTCGAGCTCTTTTCTCCGCCGGCGTCCGAGTCCCCTACTCTGTCCATGGCCGGCGTGGAGATGAGGCCTGTCCGGGTCCCGACGGCACCGCAGGCCCCTCCCCGAGAGCTGTGCTACCAGTTCGAGTGGCAGGCCGCAAAGAAGCCCGATCCCAACTGGGCCAAGACACCCCAGGCCAAGGCCAGGATTGTCATCGCTTCCGAGGCCGAAGAGCCGTACATGGACGGGCTTGTGCGGACTCTGGCCCGGCTGGTTTTGGACGAGACCGGCATCCGCCCCGTCATCTCGTCGCTCCACGCCATCAAGGACTGGGCCAGCAACTTCATCGTCGTGCAGCACCCGACCCGGCCTTTTCTCTCCACCCTGACGACGTTTGAGCTGAAGCAGGTCAAGGCCCTCCTCACGACATCGCCCGGGCTGCTGTGGGTCACGCGCGGGGCCCTCCGCTTCGCCACCAAGCCCCATGGCAACATGGCGCTCGGCCTCGTTCGAACGGCACGGTCCGAAAGGGCGGCCGTGGCAGCAACGTTGGACTTTGCGTCGCATGAGCAGCTCGACACCATGGTGCAGGCCAAGATTGTGTTTGAAGCCTTCAAGCTGTCGGTCATGGCCCCGGACGCCGAGGACGCCGACATGGAGTTTGCCGAGGAGAATGGGGAGCTGCTCGTCCCGCGCATCGTCGCCGACAAGGAGCTCAACCTGGAAGTACAGCGCAACCTTGGTGGTGCCGCGCCTTACCGGCAATACTTTTTGCAAATCAACCGCAAGATGCAGCTGGCGGTTCCTGCCCGGGGGCTGTTGGAGGAGCTGTATTTTGAGGAGAGCGCCGACGAGCCCCTTGGCGACGGCGAAGTCGAAATCGCTGTTGTCGCCAGCACCGTGTCGCGAGATGACATTGCCTTTGTCGAGAACGAGGTCCCCAAGCGCCGCATATCCCGCGGGTGCAGCGGGACAATCACCCGAGTGGGACGCAACGTCCACGACTTGTGCGTGGGAAGCCGCGTCTGCGCCTTGGTAGAGGGCCCGTTGACTTCCCATGCGCGCGCGAGGGCGAGCAGCACCGTCGAAATCACCGGCATGCTCCGTCACGAGGAGGCGGCGTCCATACCCGTCGCCGCCGCCGCCGCGTATCACGCCCTCGTCGACATTGCCGGCGTCGAACCGGGCGAGCGGGTGCTCATTCAGTTCTCCGGCCCTGTCGGCGTGGCTGCGGGCGAAGTGGCGCGCCATCTCGGTGCCAGCGCGTACGCGCTGGTGGGGAGCGACAAGGAGAGGAACGCCGCCAGGGCCATGTCCATCGCGCGCAACCGCATACTGGACGCTCGCAGCGTCTATGCCCGACGTGACCTGGATGCGGCCACGGATGGGGAGGGCATCGAGGTGATTCTGGCCGCGTCGGGAAGCGAGAGGTCCCGGGCCTGGGATTGCCTTGCTGATTTCGGTCGCTTCGTCGAGGTGAGGGCATCCGAGGGCCACCAGAGCACACGGCCAGAACTCGGCAGCAACGCGACTTTTACGTCGATCAACATGGCGAGCCTGGCAGCGGCGCGGCCACACATCATGAAGCAGACGCTCAAGGCGGTGGTCGGCAACATCGGGGTGGGCAGCATGCAGCCGTCAAACAATGCCTGTGTGTTTCCCGTGTCGCAGCTCGCAAGGGCGCTCAACAAGGTCCGCGCCGGTGCTGTGCATCCGGTTGTCGTTACTGCCGCAGCCGGCGACCAAGTCATGGTGAGCAATGATGAACCTCCCTGGCTCCAAGGTGAGCCCAACTGACGCACCAGACTAGGCCACCCACAAGGCGTCCAAGGACATATTCCAGCCGGATGGCACGCATATGATTGTCGGCGGTACGGGAGGTCTCGGCCGGTCGATGGCCAAGTACATGGTCGAGCACGGCGCCAGGTACATTGTGCTGCTGTCGAGAAGCGGTGGTGGCAAAGACATGGTCGAGCAGCTGAAGAGGGAGATTCGGTGTCCGGAAGCCACGATCGAGGTCGTCAAGTGCGACGTCGCCGACGAAACCCAGGTGTGGCAGCTGGTGAGCGACTTGGCCACCAAGTCGATGCCGCCCGTCTGCGGCGTCATCCAGGCGGCCATGGTCCTGCGAGTAGGTGGATGCGTCGACACCATCCTGTGCATGTTGCTGACAGCTGTGGCAGGACGTCCTCTTGGAGCAAATGTCGCATGCCGACTACATGCAGGTCATCCTCCCCAAGGTGCAAGGGACATGGAACGTCCACAAGGTGCTCCGCGGCAGCTCCATCAACCTGAAATACTTTGTCCTGCTCTCGTCAGCGTCGGGAATCCTTGGGAGTCGGGGCCAGGGGGCCTACGCAGCAGCCAACACGTTCCTCGACTCTTTCGCCCAGTTCCGCGCGGCCAAGGGGCTGCCGGCCAAGGTGCTCAACCTGACGGCCGTCACGGGCGCGGGATACCTCGCCGACAGTGCCGATGCCGGGCGACAAGCCGACATCATCCGCAACTTTGGCAACGAGACCATCAGCGAGCAGGAGGTGCTCGCGCTGCTGTCAGCGGCGGTGCTCGGCGTGGGGCCCCAGCAGTGTCTGACGGGGATGAAGCTGCGCATGAGCGGCGGGGAATGGCCGTACTACGCGCGGGATGGGCGGTTCAGCGAGCTCAAGGCCGAGTGGGTGGCCGAAGCGGAGCGCGAGGGCCTCGTGCCGAAGCAGAGCGTGTCGGCGGGCCACGCGTTCCGGGCGGCGGGCACGGACGAGGAGGCGGGCGTGATCGCGTCGAGCGGGGTCATGGACAAGCTGTCCGAGGTGCTCAACATTGCGGTGGACAATCTCGACGCGGCGCGCGACATCACGTCGTACGGGCTCGACTCGTTGACGGCCATTGAGCTGCGCAACTGGATCGCCAAGGAGTTTCGCGTCAACCTGCAGATCCTCGAGCTGCTCGCGAGCGGGTCGGTCAACGATCTCGCAATACGCATCGTGGCGAGGGCGAAGGAGGCGAGCTAGTTGTGGGCTGGGACGGGTGGGCTGTCGCGTCTCGGGTGGCATCTCTGCGAGGAGAGAGTCGAGGGTATCGGGGTATTGCTTGGGAGTTGGGACGGCGTACTGTGTAGTATGTAGCGCCTGCAGTTGCGATAGTTGGTATATATGCATAGACAGCGATAGAATGCCCATTCGTCTCGTGCGATGCCACCTGATTGCGCTGTCAGTGTCGAATTTGGTGTCGTTGAAGGTGGATGGTGAGGAAATGAAATGGAGTTTGGAGCGAAGAAATATTTTGGCGTTTCCTTCCCCTGCTCTGCTCCAACTGACCCCTGTCTCCAGGCCTCCAGGCCAATTTGATGCCGGGAACAGTTCTCGACTGCAAGTATGGAAGCTATTTTGGATTTGAAGACTCTGCCCAGACGCATGGAGTCCATTTCTCAGGATGGGTTCAATGTTTCCATACCCCAATCTCCCATCGACGAGGCCCAACACGGTCTCTACCTGAGTCTTGAGATGTTGAACATGACGTCATCTTGGCCCTCGATGGTCTCTGACAGAACAGTATATCCGCAGCATCTCAGCACAAGAACCACTCCCACACGGCAGGGGACAAGACAAGATCTCGAATATTTACACAGTGAAGAAAGACAGCTGGAGATGGCGGGATGAAGTCGGAGGGTGACGGCAAGTTCCTCGGCTTGGCGACGCCCTGTGAGGCCTCGCTAAACCCGGTTGAGCTGTGGTGGGTGAGGTGGGGTGGCCTCCAAGACCCCTCCTCCCCTCATTCCCAATGCATTGTCGCCAGCGATCTTTTTTTTTTTTGCCTGGCAAGTTTGGGGCTATCGATGAGATCAGGGTCCGGATGGAAAAGAACAGTCGGCGTCTTTCCAAGGACGATAACGACCATACCCTGGATCGTGGTCCTTTTTGCAAGGGAGGTACAACAGTGGTGGACTCGGCCTCCCGTCTTGGCCAAGAGGACATGGACCGACACAGCCCCCGCCAGCTGACGACGCGAGTGACGGGTCTCGCCATGCATCACCAGACTTTCATGTGGCTTTGGCAACGAGCTGGATCTGGGTCTGGATGCCGAGAGTGCCGTCCAAGCTGAAGAGCTGAGCTGAGGTGCATCCGGCATCTTGCATCTGGCGTCTGGCATCTGCCATCTGGCATCCATCTTGCAGCCCAAAGAGATCGCATCGCATCGCATCGCATCCCGCCTCCCGTCGCCGTTGACAAGGACCCTCACTCTCAATCCCCTCGTCGACGGTTCCGTGACCATACTCTCGGTGGTACTGTGTCATTGACACACGTTACCTGGCGCTCCATCTCCACGGCGACCTCACTCCTGTCGTGTGCGCGTTGACCCATTGTCGACGGTGCTGTGCGACCCCACCAGTTGCCGCCATTTCAGTGCTCGCTGCCCACTGCTCCAGTGCTCACCTCACCGACCGACGACACAACCACCTCCACGCCCAATCTGACGTGGGGCACCAACGACACAAACCAACACTTTGGAACGCCAAAAAAAGCACAGGGTCGCCTCATTCATCGACTGAACCAGGACCGCTGCTGGCCATGGGGTCGGGAACACCTCAAGTGCCTCATGTCGAGGCCAGGTCCCTCTCTGACCTCAACATCCTCGCCGCCAACCCCCCGCAGTATCCCCACCACCCCGAGGTCAGGGAATCGCTGACCCTCTACATCTCACGGGTTCCCGGAACACGAGGTTTGCATCCCACCATCGCTGTCTATTGCGCTGCGCTAGCCCCGACACTGACACTCGACCAGATGTCATCCTCTCCACCCTGCGGCCCCAGAAGAAGAACGTCACGGGCGAGGATGTCGTCAACTCGCTGTACTACGTCCACCTGGATCTCCCGAGCGATGATATGCTTGCCGCCCCCCGCCGACGCCCCGAGGACGCCGTCTCGCCTCGATCTAGCGGCGAAAGCGCGAGAAGCGTGATCCCCAGGAAGCCTCTGCCTTTATCTGCAAGAGTACCGAGACTCGAGACGAGCGGGTTGAGCACCACCATGCCGCCTACCGAGTCCCCAACTTCGGCCAAACCCCCGGCGCCGGCAGGGCAGCCATCCGAGAACTCTGCGACAAATCCACCCGTCACCGCTCCGGGACAACCCGCCGGGGCTGCCGGGGGAGCTGATTCTCCCGCGTCGCCAGAGAATGTCGAGCTGGCACCCCAGTTGCCGCCCCGACCGCCCACCATGACGTCTCCATCCACCATGCCACTCTCGAGGAAGCCATTTGGCCCAAGGCCCATTCTATCGCCGGAACGGGGAGGAGGCGGTGGACTCCCAGTGCCGGCCTCTCACGTCCGCCCCATCACCCCGACACGAAGCAACCTCTCGCAATCGCCCGAGTCGACGCAAAACTTTGGCGCATTCGGCTCGACATCGCCCAGCAAGAACAGGGGTCGACCGTCAGTCCAACCCTTCTCCCTGACACTCATCCGCCGGGACCCCACGACAGGCGGGCAGTGGAACATTGGCAAGATCTCGTCCTTCCAGACCAACATCCCCACCCCGGAAACCGCCGACCCAAGTCTCAACCCAGACAACATGGGCGCCGTCTCACGGCCCCAGCGCATCCAGCTTCGCATCGACACATCGGGCTACGCCAAGTACAAGGGGATGCCAACCGTCGCCAGCCTCGAAGGTTTCCGCCCAGGGTCGGGGCCGTCGTTTGCCCAGATGATGAAGGGCATCACAACAGGCACCGGCCCGGAGATGCCCAAGGGAATGGCGGCAAGCGGACAGGTCGAGCAGGGCTTCAGCCGGCAGGTGGTCATGACATACTCCAAGCAGTGGACAGCCAACTTCAAGGACGCCACGACGAACCTCAAGGGCGCCTTCCAGCGGCGACGAGCAGCCAGTTCCGCGGCCGACGGTGGCGCCGGCGCACCCCCCGACGACCTGCAACCCCCACAGAGACCGTTTCACAGACGAGGGGAAAGCGGTTCCACCATCGCCTCGGTTGACTCGCTGTCCGGGCGACACGCGCAGCCGGGGCCCCAAGACGCAAACCCCACCGCCGACGGACCGCCATCCCGAGCCTCGCCGCCGCCGCTGACCACGGAGCCCGGACCGGGCCTCAAGCCGAGGGGCTACACGTTTGTCAGCCCGTGGGACGGCCGGTGCGAGTTCCGCACGAGCACCAACGGCCGCAGCCTCAAGTGCCAGCACATTCTCGACCCAAAGAGTCCACGGTTCAATCCCGTTGCTGTCGCGCACAGTATCCGGGATGCGCAGGCCGCGGGGAGGTGGCGGTCGGATGAGGTGACATCGGCGTTTGCGGGGGCCAAGCCGGTGAGTGAGCTGCGGTTTAACCTCCCAGGGGTGTCGCCGTCGGTCAGGCCGGGCGGGGAGGTGGAGGGCGGCAAGGGGCGCGGGGCCAAGCATCATCTGCAGGGGCAGTTTAGCAAGCTCATGCAGCATTTGGAGCCCAAGAGCAGTGACGAGGAGTGGGACGATGACGAGCCGATGGATCTCAGTCTCGGGAAGGAGGATGCGGGGGGTGGGATGAAGGGGAAGAGGGCGAAGCTGGGGAAGCTGATTGTGCATGATGAGGGGCTCAAGATGCTGGACTTGGTGGTGGCGGCGAATGTGGGTGTGTGGTGGACGACGTGGGAGAGGCAGGCTTTGGAACAGGAGTGAGGGGGGGTGATGAGGGGAGATATGAAGACATGATAAATACCCTCACTGAGCCTGCAATATTTTGGTAGTGAACATTGATTTTTGGCATCATTTTTGGTGCATGGCTTGACCCGAAACGCGTTGCTGTGATGGTGGTCAAGACGCGGGACATCACGTGCAGCCACCCCAGATGCCCCACATCTCTCCCCCCAGCCAATCCCTGCCCCAGAATTGTAATCGGGCCAGTGGCGTCCCAAAATCCTCGAGCTCCCAGCTGCCCTTCGATTGACGTCGGGATCCATCACGTCAACCGCCACCGGGGAGCTCGCGCCCGACCCTCGCATCCCTCGTCCGAATCCCCGACCGCCGTCTGCCAGCCGGCCTCGTCGACACACCTCTGGCCCCGACCAATTGGCCCGCCTCTCCCTCGACTCGACGGCTGCTGCGCCCTTTTCCTGTCGCACAGCTCCCCCCTCCCCCCATCGCGAACCCCCGACGACTCTTCCTCCAACCGAACCACACCGACCGCCCACGATGCTCCCCGCCACCACCCGCACGGCAGCCTCCTTCGTGGCTCGCCAGCTTGCCCTCACCCGATCGCCCGCCACCGCGTCGGCCGTGCTCCGCGCCCTCGCCCAGCAACAGCAGCAGCAGAAGCCATGGACCATGACGGCGACGAGGGGCTACGCCACGCCGGCGGGCCCGCCGCCCAAGGGGTTCCGCGTGCAGCGGCCCAAGGAGTGGCACGAGGAGGCCGAGGGCACCATGACCAAGGTGTCCAACTACTTTCTGCTGACCGAGATGTTCCGCGGCATGTACGTGCTGCTGGAGCAGTTCTTCCGGCCGCCGTGAGTTTCGTCCCCTCCAGACACTCTGTGCGGGCTGCGACTGACTGGTGGCGATGGACAGCTACACGATCTACTACCCGTTTGAAAAGGTGCGTCGGCGACAAGAATACCCCGTCGAATGAAACCGACAGAGTTCACGAGCTGACCATGCCCCTGCAGGGCCCCATCTCCCCCCGGTTCCGCGGCGAGCACGCCCTCCGACGGTACCCCTCGGGCGAGGAGCGCTGCATCGCCTGCAAGCTGTGCGAGGCCATCTGCCCGGCGCAGGCCATCACGATCGAGGCCGAGGAGCGCGCCGACGGATCGCGGCGGACGACGCGCTACGACATTGACATGACCAAGTGCATCTACTGCGGCTTCTGCCAGGAGTCATGTCCCGTCGATGCCATTGTCGAGTCGCCCAACGCCGAGTACGCCACCGAGACGCGCGAGGAGCTGCTGTACAACAAGGGTGGGTTTTCCGTTCCAAGGTCTGGCGGTGGATGGATGGCTAACATGCTGCAGAGAAACTGCTTTCCAACGGAGACAAGTGGGAGCCCGAGCTGGCGGCCATCATCAGGGCAGATGCGCCATACCGGTAAAAGGTGTTCTGGGGCCCGGGGTTGAGGGGCTGTGTGTTGCGAGTGTCTTGGGGAGGGGCGAAGAATTTGTAGATAGAGCTGTACATATGGTTTATGGCCCTGCACCAAGACTTGAAGTCTCTTTGCCTCGATCGTTTCTCTTCATCTTCTGCCCTCAAAATGCATCCCGTTGACTTGTCCTAACACCCCCCAACCAAATGCCGGCCATGACGTGTTAGCGTTGGCCGAGAAAGAGGAGCTCCCACGTGACCCCGCACGCACTGGCCACCCAAGCTTCCCGAGCTTTGCAACCTTGCATCCGACGTTTGGCGAGAAATTTATCATCGACTCTGATCTTTGAACCTCGCCCGTCTCCGCCCACCAACCCAACCCACGCCACGCGCCAATTCGATCGAGCCCGTCTCTCTCTCTGCCCGCCCCGTCCCTCCCGCAAAAAACCACAGACCAGACCGACCGCAGCCATGTTCCGCACCGCCGTCCTCCGATCCGCGGCCGCCGCCGTCCGGTCCGCCTCGATGCGCCCCATGTCGACCGCCGCCGCGAGACGGGCAGCCATTTCCGCCGCCGCCAGCCCCCGGATCTCCCTCTCTGCTGCGCCCCGGGCTGTCGCCTGGCAAGCGGTACGGTGCTACTCGGCCGCCGGCGGGCTCGAGAAGAAGGACGTCTACGAGCGCATCAAGCTGCTGCTCTCGGGCTTTGACAAGGTGCGTGGGGGTGATCTGGGTGGCAATTGAGCGGGGGACTGTAATATCTGGTCTTGTCGTCTTGCTGCTCTGCGTCTTGTGTTTGGGAGGAACTCAGGCTAACAAATTTGGTGCTTCAGGTCAACGACCCCAGCAACGTAAGTCTCGCCCGCACGAGCGCGGACCCCGCGGGTTCGGGTCATGGAGGCTGTTCGGATATCTGACTGGGATACTGGGGGGAAACAGATCACAGAAAAGGCACACTTCGCCAACGACCTCGGTCTCGACAGCCTGGACACCGTCGAGGTCGTCATGGCGATCGAGGAGGTACGAACCCCCCCCCTCCCCGCCGTTGCCGACACTGACACGCACCCCCTCCAACAGGAATTCAGCATCGAGATCCCCGACAAGGACGCCGACGCCATCCACAGCGGTACGTCCCCCCCCCCCCCCACCACCCACACCCCAAAACGCACATGCTAACCCCCACCCCGCAACAGTCGACAAGGCGGTCGAGTACATCCTCAGCCAGCCCGACGCGAACTAAACCCGGAGGAGGATAAATGTCGTCTTTTTTGCCACCGCAAGCAAGCAAGCTTCGCGACGACCCTGTACCATAGACACCAACAAACAGCAAGATGGCAGCCAGCAGCCCGGGGAGGCGGAAATGGGAGGAATGCGGGACGAGATGCCATAATCGCCACTCTCCCTCGACGAGGTGTGTCGGTATAGACGGTGGGGGGGGCAGCGGCTCTGCTGGGGGGCAGCAGCGGGGGGAATGGAAGGGGTTAGTGAGACTATCCAATTGTTTTGTCGACGTCGTCGTTGGGACGGTCTGGCCGGCCTGCTTTGGTGCGGATTGTGCGTGAGCGTCAGTCATATATGCAATGCGAGAGGGGGTGGTGGTGTTCTTGATGCCGGATGGGATGCATGGGGGGAGTCGGGGTTGCTTGGCTGGATTTTTTTACACGGTAAAGTGCTGCTGGTCCTCGATGCTTGTGGCTGGCATCCCGGTTTCGATTTGGAGCCGAGCGGCCGACCATGGTCAGTCCCAAGCCCATCCATTACCTCTCATGGAAGCCCTGCCGGCATGTTTATACTCTACCTGTCCTTGGAGCTCAACACGCTGCCCGCCACCCATCCCATCTCCTGAAATCTCCCCCGTCCATGATGAGATATCTTGACAGTCCACTACTGAAGCAAGGTCTGTCATCCCGGTCTGGTCACAGCCCAGCCACGAGCCTACAACGACAGACACTCCCACCTCCTCCTCTCTCTCTCTCTCTGTGCGTGGGCTGGTTGCTCGATACCACGCCAGCTCCTCGGATATACCATATCGGAGCCATGGAGGGTAGGATGGTCCCGTCCCGTTAGGACTTGATATTCTCGCTATGAGAGTGGGGAGTTGCTGGATCCAGGCTGGGCTGGGGGTGGTGACCCGGTGTCGATCAAGACATGGAGGTTGGGCTCAATGGCTGGTGACTCGACTCGACCTGCCCGGCGTTCTGTACCTGGGTGAGGCTTGAGTGTTGAGGGACACGGCACCGCCTGGCACCATCACAACCGCCCAGCACGACCACCAGTCCAACAGGAAGAGGAGAATAGGCATCAAAGTCCTTCATTATACAGACTCTGACATCTATCATATAGACATCAGAGCATGACCTCGCCGTGTTACACGCCATCACCCCCATCCTCCCCCTCAAAAGCACAAGACAGACAGACGCCCCCAGAATATCCCCCATCCCAGTCCAGCCCATCCATCCATATACAGGTACGTACTCCATGATTTTCTCTCGTATTTTCCTCGCCGTACGATACCGCCCTTGAAGAACCCCACCCCGACATAAAAGCGTAAATGCACAAGTCCCAACTGCTGCTGGCGGCGTCAGATGCATTCTCAGACACACTCGACATGACAGTGACAAGGGTGATTTGACCAACAACGAACCAGTCTTGTACATCAAATTATTCCCGACCTCAACACACTGCAGTTGCCGTGCCACGAGAACAAAGCAAAAAAAAAAAAGACACCGGGAAAGAAAAAAAAGACAGAATCGAGGGGAGATAGATGCCCACCCACCCGCTTGATCAACCTAACCCGGACCAAACCCAACCCAACGCCATGTACTCCGCGCCGCCGTGCCGCCGCGCCGTGCCGTGCCGTGCCAGTGGCGGCTGCTCATGCAATCGTTACCCAACCCCCCTCCCTCCCTCCCCGCTCTGCTGCGTTTCCGTCGTCGTCTCTCGAAACGAAACGAATGCACCTCGTCAGTCAGCCTGGGTATCTTCTCTCTCTCTTCTTCATCTTTTTTTCTCTGGACCCCGCCACCCCATCCCATCCCGTCCCCGTCTAACAACGCCACCGTCATCCATCCCATCACTTGCCGCCGCCCACGGCCTCGACCGCGCCTCCTCCGTTCCGGGCGCTGCCGCCGCCGCCGCTCGCAGCCCCCGCGCCGTTGCGGTTGCTGGCCACCGCCGAGGCGTACGACCAGCCCGAGCCGGACGTCTTCAGAGGTCCGCCCGATGTGCGCTTGCGCGCCCTGGTGTCGGCATCCTCCTCGGGCTCCTCCTCCATGCTGAACACAAACGACGAATCCTCCTCGTCGATGGGCGTCGTGAAGCGTCCGCTGGAGCCGATGGACCCGGTGCTAACGTGTCTCTCGAGCCTGCCGGCGCCGGCTCCGTTCGCGCTGGGGTGGCGGGGGAGGTGCGGGGAGAGGTGCGTGGTCGAGCCCGTCGACGCGTCGTCGCCGAGTCTGGTTCGCTGAATCTGCTGCGTCAGCGCGGACATGGCCTCTGGGCCGCTGCGGCTGGATTGGCCGTTGCTCAGCTCGCCGTCCAGCTCGCTCGTGATGGCGCTGGCGATGCTCGAGTTGCGAAGCGGGCTGCCGACGTGGCCAAAGGCCGATGGGCTTCCCACGTGGCCAAAGGCCGACGCCTTGATCGAGCGGCCCGATCCGACATGGCCGAGACTTCCCTGCTCCGAGGACTCCTCCTCCCTCTGTCTCTGGAAGAAGGATCCCCACCGGCTCGGGCTCGCCGCCATGGGACTGCCGAACTTGGTCGCGCCCGTGGGGACCGACTCGGTGGTCGGCTCCATCCCGTCAAAGCCGCGGACCGTGTTGGTGGAACCTCGCCGGGCCTTCTCCGCCGCCGTCAGGACCTCGTTGGCCAGCGCGCCGGGAACATAATCCTCCTCAAACAGGAACTCCACGTCCCAGTCTCGGTCAACCTTGGGCACGCTGCTGCTCATAACGCGGGGCTTGGCGTAGCGGAACGAGCTGCTGTGCATGGCCTTGCGGCCAAGGAACTCGTCGCCGCCCAGGCCAGCATATGGTGCCGAGCCGACGGGAGGGCTGCTTCCAAACCCGCCCATGCCTCCCACCCCGAGATTCGAGGGCGGCTGGTAGCCGGGGCTGCCGAAGGCCGAGTCGTGGAGCAGCTTGAGAGTCTCGGAGGTTCGCGCGTCCTTGGCGGCGTTGAGGGACGACGAGGGCGACTCGAGGCCGAACTTGGAGGGCACCGAAGAGGGCCACGGGCCATAGCGAGCCGCGTGGGAGATACCATTGCTGTCAAAAGAGGCGGGGAGGGGGGCGTCGAGGACCGAGAGTCCCTTGGCGTTCGGGGAGAGGCCGAGGTTGAATCGGTTCAGGGTATCGTCGTCGCGCGGGGAGCCGTAGGCCGAGGCGGGGTTGGAGGACTGCGTCGTGTCGATGGTCGGCACCGTGTTCTCCATGCTGGGCTGGTGGCTCAGCTGGTGGGTATATCGGTCGTCTTGGTGCGGGAAGTGCGGCACGGCGTCGGCTCGGAGGAAGGAATTGGTCAGGGCGCTGTTGGAGGGCGGGAGGTAGGTCGTGAGGTTGACGCGGGCGCCGAGGGCCACGGGCGAGGGAGCGATGGTGAGGTTGCCATTCTTGCCGTAGTTGATGCGGCGGCCATCGGGCAGCATGTGGATGTTGGCGCACTTGGGGCCAAACTTGCAGTTGCCCTGCGTGGTGCCGCACACGGCGAGTCAGTACAACACGAACTGGCACATCGGGGTCGAGCTCGCGTGCTCTCCTGGGGTCGGTGCGACGACGCTCGGTTCGGAGCTGGCGTGGAAGCTGGGGGCGAGCGGGGAAATCTCCGGCACAGCGAAGTTGGAACGCACCTTTGCAAAGTATTTGCACACGGTCTCGGCGGCGCTGCCGAGGTCATGGCTGAAGGGGCATGCGTTTCCTGCCTGGCAGGCGCCCTGGCGGAAGAACTTGCATGGAACATGCGAGGTGTCTGCGGGAGTGAAGCCAGGTCAGCACGCAGTCGGTGTTTCGCCTGTCGGCAATGGGTGGAGGGCGGGGAAGGAGATGACATGATGGCCCCGTCGTCGCCGTCATCGCCGTCGCCGTCGCCGTCGCGGGGAAGAAGAAAGGAAGGGGAGGACGCACTGGGAGGGCTCCGCGGCCCGTCGAATCGGTTTCCTCCAGGCATGGCGGTCATGATGCCATTGGCGTGGGCAGGTTGAGGCTGCTGCTGCTGCTGCTGCTGCTGCTGTTGGGTTCCGGGTTGGATGTTGAGGCTTCCGCTTCGCGCGTGGCGAAACTCGGGGGGATTGGAAGCCGGCATGGTCGGGGGGGAAGGAAAAGCTAGGTGCAGGTGGAAGAAACAAAACGCTGAGCGGGCAAAGGTTTGCGCGCAACGGGACGGGAGGCAGACGTGACCACTGCTCTGTGGTGCTGTGCGGTGCGGTGCGTGCTGTGCTGTGGAGGTGGGGGGTAAAGGTCGGACTGGATTGATTTGGGTGGGCGGTGGAGGAGGGGCGGCCGGATTCTGCTCTGCTCGCTCTTCAGCGCGGTAGGTGCGGTGCGCGTGTGCGTTGCGCAGTGCAGGGCCCAGGCGCAATCCCTGAAGAGCGGGGCACCGTCCAATCGCCAATCGTCCAATGGGCGTTCTTTTCCAATCGAGGGGCAGGGGGTCGGGCCACTGGCAAGCCCGCTGGAGCAGGCGCTGAAGCAGGCACTGGAGCAGGCGGGCAGATGACTGCGAATTGTTGCCCTGATGCAAAGCAGGAACACGAGTTGACAGCAGCGAGGGGGAACGGACAAGGTATCTCGGGATGGATCAAATGACGCTGCCCTGCAGTCTTGCTTGTTGACGGCGCAGCAGACAATGTCCACGTTGTCGTCGTCGGTCGGGCAGACTCGGCCGAGGAATCTGGCCTCGAGGATGGAATTGTCGGGTCGGGTAGAGACAGAATAGGAATACATCGAAGAACAACACGAGGACGAGCGGCAGGGTGCCTGTATGGTATTTATTACACGACTTTACCTGGAGCTGCCATGGTATGGAGGCCCCGACTTGCCACCTACCTCCAACTTACAATCATGGGGCCGGCGAGGACCCGATATCACGGCAGCGAAACGGAGGGACGGAGGCTCATGACGGCTGCAGGCACAGGGCCAGCCACCCCGCCTTTTGGGGGTGATGGAAAATGGAAATGTCCAGTCACCAACCAGAGTGGGGGTTCCGTCCGTGTTGGTGGTGGCGCTGCCTCCATCTGATCCGTTTCCGCCCGGGGTCACGGTGAGTGTCGAGGTGTCCTCGGTGTGGGCTCGTCGGTGACACAAGACAGCCCAAACAAGTTCAACTTGGGGACAACAAACGAGAAGACAACCTCGCTCTTGGTCAGGTGGCCGACGCCAGGAGGGATGCCTACAAAGTTGATTTCCAAAACACGGATGGAGTGTCAGAGTGAGTGGTGAGAACTGACAACTTGCACAATCCCCCCAAGTGGAAATGCAATGTCATGTCGCATGGACCGTGATTAAAACTGCCAAATATACATTCGAGGTCAGCAGTGAACCCCCACTCCGCTCCGTCTTTCTGCAGTCATCCGCGTCTGGTCCGTTTGCGCCGGCCACCTCGATTCCAAGAGTCTCTCTCCGGGCCGCGTAATGAATGCAACTTTGCCTCGAGCAGGAAATGGCGGGTTGGGAACCAAGGCCGGGCCGTCCAGCATCTGAGACATACATCACTGAAGCTTGTCGTGATGGTCGACGATGCGACGTCTCTTTCTCTCGTGTCGCGGGAGCTGATAGGTTGTTTCTCGTCCGGGGTAATCGGGGGCCCGGGGGGATCTCGGATGTCTCCCGTGGTGGTTCGGATGGCGGGGAGATAACGATAACAACGTCGGGAACAGAGAGACTGGGCTGGACTGGACCTGGCTGGCACAACGTTGCACACCCGCGCGCAACTGGCGTGTCCAATGCCGTTCGCCCCGAGAGGAAGGCCTCGCGTTCCAGAATGTGTCGGGAGATGGTCCAGTGTTGGCGATGGAATGGAAAGAACCCGCAAGTCTGGGCAGGGTTTTCGACGGGGCTCTTTCAAATGCCCGTTTGTCGGAAGTGGTCCTCCTTCCACAGTACAGCTCCCAAGTCTCCCAACATCAGCAGGCCACAGTTGCAACCTACCTTCCCACGGACGGCAAGAGGTAAAGAAATTCTGTCGCCCGTCATGGAAGTTGTTCATGTCTCACCGAGTTGATGCGACACGCCCTTTTCAGCACGTCTGGCAACACAACCATGGCGGGGTCGAGGTTTTGGCAGCTCCCCGGGCCCCCGGCCCCCCAGTCACTGCAGACCCCTGCCCCCGGCGCTCGGACCACACCCTCTTTGAACGTCGTTTCTCGCTGCCAGTTTTGCTCGGTTTCTTCATCAGCCCACACTCACGCGGCATCCGACGACCACCAAGACGCAAGACGACGAGACGACGCTGTGTCCCTGACATGCCTGGACCGACTTCTTTTTCGATGCTGTGCCCCCCAGTCTGCATCGCCGCGGCCCGCTCCCACACGACAACGGCAGTTGGACGCAGCTGTTTCGAGACACCGAGTCTGATCGACGACATCCTCTCAATCGCGAATCGAGATGGACCATACTGGTACTGAATACCGAGATCCGCTTGCTGTCACCTTGGACCAAATCCCGGTCCATACCGGCTGATGCCCATGCCGGGCCGCCATGCCCCCCCGCCCGGCTCCTCCAGGCTCTGGGCTGCCGAAACATCAGATCTTGGGTCCCGTCGTGCATCGTGGCGCCCCCGCACTCATGCAAGGAATGGACATCCATGATCCAAGTCGGCCACCCTTGTTTCGTTTCGACGTTTCGACCCCCAAGTCACCTCGTCGAGGAATGCCATCTTTCACCATCATGGGCCAACATCACATTCCGACCCCGCCAAGACGTCCTCCACCGGTACTTCTCCCGACCGGACCCCTTGGTCCTCGGATAATGGACGCCGACTCAAACTTGGCCAGTTCCCTGTTTTAACCTCTCTCAACGCCGTCTGACTGTATACGGGAAACCGTCACAAACTGTGGCCTCATCAGAAATCACAAGTCGACCATGTTGTTGGGTTACACCAAGAGCCAACCGTGTCTCTCGGTCGAGCCCCGTCTTCGTGCACCCCGAGACCCAACCTCGACCGTGCTCTGCCCTTGAGTCTTGACCACCTGCACGCCACCACCCACGGGCGTGCGCCCCGCTCGCTTCATCGATATCGGCATCGCAGTGTGCCGCCCTTTGGAGTCGAGACAGCTCCCGAGTCCCCAAGTCCCAACAGCGGTTCCCCACACCCACCTCCCCTCGACTCCGCACGCATCATCGGCAAGCTGTCGCGAGCAAGCCATGGCTGCCTGCTCGTCGCCCACGGATGCGCAGGCTATCGACTCATGCTGTCGGTCGATCTGTTCGCAGCGAAAACCCGGCCCTCCTCTCGGATTCCAGGCCGAGTTTGCGTCGCACCGAGGCCCTTTCCAACGGTTCGCTCCCACGAGGGAGTGTTCGCACATGCGAGGGCGGGAGCTGCAGTTCCGCCCTCTCGCAGCTCAGTCCGTCTCGCCAACTGACCCGACACATCCAACCAGGAGCAACACGACCCAGTTCACACATCTCGACATCTCAGTTCTCAGAGATACTCATGCCCCCCCTCCTGGACTGCATGTTGGCGGGATCGCCAATGCTTCAGGCATGCTGCGCGTCCCATGCGCCAGAGGGTGAATGTGATCTTTGCAGCCTCGCACCCGCAAATCACGGAGCGCCTCCATCCACCCTTTTGTCGACAGCTGCAGCTTGACACCACCCCCCTCCGGCCTTGCGTCGAGGGCGCTGCTTGGTGCCGTGGAGCCCATGCAGCCATGCACCCATGTTGCCGCCCTCCAGCGTCCCGGATATCAGCCACAAGGCACCACCTATATCAGAATCGCCTCGACGCCCGCACCCTCCCTCGTATTGAGCCTGCCGGCAGGGTCACTTTCTTTTCCGCGTGACCTCGCATGTCAACATCTCTGTCAACTCAGTTGCCATGCTTGCACGGCTTGCCCACCAACTCGCCCTCGACGGTCCCTGTTTAGGTGGCTGCCGACCTTGCTATTACTAACACCGCCCTCCCACTGTCTCGGCTCGTTGGCCTCTGGACCTCTGGCCCTGTTCACATCCGTGTCTCCTTTCGGTAGCCGTTCACCTTGCTGCCGTTCACTTACTTTCTGCTCACTACACCTTGACCGGGCTTCCACCGCCGGTGGCGTCTGAGACATGTTTCCCCACACTTCCATCGTTGAAGTGCCCGCTCTGACGGCAGGACGCCACACTTGTTCCTTGTGGCCTGATCCATGCCGTCGCTTTTCAGCTGGGCTGGATCAAGGTCACATTCCCCTTACCCATCTTGACTCAGCGGCTTGAACGGAGATATCAACACCTGAACCGGACAACCACGGCCGGGCCCCCATGACCATCTGGTTTCCGGAGCATATGCCTCGCTTGCACTTTCACCGTCATCGGCTTACAATATCGAGTGGCATCAATCCTTGTTTTGATAGCACCACATTCAACCAAGAACCGATGGCTGGCCCTACATTCCCGCATGATGGCTGGCCCGATGGTCCCGACTTCCCCGGCTGTCGCGATCGAGAAATCCATGGAGAAGCCCGAGTCCAACCTGGTTGTCTGCCCGTCATAGACCTATGACAACGCCCGCTGAACCAATGACACTATGCCGTGAGTCGCATCTTGCCGTTGCATCAACCCTCCAATGCACCGTCTTCTTGACTCTGACTCCGCCACATCAACAAACCTCTGATTGTCTTTTGGGTATGTACACAACACATGATGGGCGTTGCTGTTTCATCGAGTCTGTCTTGCTTGCCCCTAGAGAACTTGACCACGGCAGTCTTGACGCCAATCAAAACCCCTCCCACGATAATGCCAGTTCCCTCACCAGCCCCCCTTCCTATTCTCCCGTTTGCCACCACCTCTCTTTTCCCAGACGCCTCGTTTGTCTCTCAATATTGTCAGCGCCTCGCCATTCAACCACCATCGCCTGCACCTCGGTCCCTCTCCGGTGTGGCGCAGCAACCTCTACGATGCCGCGGACCTTCCCCTCCGACACGAGACTCTTGCAGCATGCGTACGCGTCTTTTGCCCGTATCAAGAGTCGACCGCCCGCCAAAGTTCCCCGCCGTGCCGCCACTACCGTCCCGACGAGTCCGGCAACCGTCGCGTCGCAGCTGCTACTCCAGGCCGCAAGCTTAGCATCATGCACTGTCCCAGCCAAGACCCTTGACAGGACAAGGTGGTGTCGTCGTATATCCGTTTTGCGATAGCGTCCCGCAACGGGGTTCTGTGATTCCCCATGCCTGCGACCGCGCTCGTCGTTTCTTGGATGCTGTTGGGTGGGGTGGTGTCCTGCCTAGGACTAGCAGGCTGTTGGGGTGTCAGCTGGACGGTGTCAAGCAGGGCAGGCAGGGCGTGGTTTGGTGCCTTGCTTCTTTACTTGGTATCAATGGGAAAACGGAGGGGGGGGGTTGTTAGTCACTACAGCTCCGTCGCGGGAGTCAAGGGGGTGGTCGAGTATGGCTGAGCGCTAGACGACGCGCACCGCGACTGTCGTGTCCCGCATGGCAGGTCTGGTCTGGGGGTCAACTGGTCTGGCTAGGGCGTGGGGGTCCCGTGTTCATTTGTGGGGTAGGAACACCTGAACAAGATTACACGCGCGCTGTCGAAAACATCCACTCCACGTCTGGCTTACATGATAGCGGGAGATATTCTCAGAATTTCACTAAATGGCTCGGTCAAGCCGGCCAACGCGCAACCTACCATGTCGAGTCTCCAGCGGACCAACGTCATGAACTTGAAGCCGACGTGCCTCGAGAGCTAAAACGACGACGTCTTTCCATGACGAGGACAACCACCGCCTTGGAGGCTAATACTCGGAGCAACAAGGGCTCACAGGTCAACACTATGGCCGCGGGGGTAGATTTTATCACCGCCGCCTTCGGCGGCAGCGAAAACATCCCCTGTTCTCCTCCCTCCCCCTCTCTCAGGCCTCGACAAGACACCCCCTCAGCAGCACTCAGAGGCCGCCGATCGGGAGAGATCAGGCACAAATGTGCCGGACTTCCCGAGCGAAGACGGTCGCTCCGCCTTGCCTGCCATTGACACCGGCGCCGACTCTGAGTCTGTAACGGATCTGCAAGAGTAGTGGAAGCAGGTTGCAGGCGCAGTGTGGATTGAATCTTCTATGGAGAGGAAAAGGACACCTTTCCCGCAGTCCATGGAAGATGGATTTATCTCCGCGCTCGCCAAGGCGAAAGCCAAGCCCTGGAGTAGGGATCAACCCTATTCCGATGCCCTGGGGCAGGCGCCAAGCCTAGCCCCGTAACATAACCCCCTTTCTCCCTCCTCCTCCTTCGCCTCCCACGCCCATCCATTCCGGCAGTATCTCGCGCCCGCTTGCAGACCTCCAGTCTCGCCGTCGGAACGCCCTGCCTTGGAGCCCATTAGTACAGGTATTTAAAACACCCGGCGCCGCTGCTTTCTCTACGTCTTATTCACTCTTAGGAGTCGGAATCCGAGTCTACGGGGAAGGGGGTACCTGTCATCTTAACGAAGTTCGCCCTAATAGGCTAGTTATAGGGGCACTTGTCGGCAAAGTACCCTAGATATCCGCACTTACGGCATAAGCCCTACGACTGCCAGTATTTTCTTTACTCGCGCGAAGGGCGAGCGGGGCGAGCAATTAAAGTGCTACCA
The DNA here is from genome assembly GCA_030685255.1 of Podospora conica. NCBI lineage: Eukaryota > Fungi > Ascomycota > Sordariomycetes > Sordariales > Podosporaceae > Podospora > Podospora conica. The sequence goes on along the minus strand of MU839430.1, from coordinate 359,874 downwards.
ATATCCATAGGGTCCCCGGGGTAAGCGTAGGGCGCCGTTACCGTCGTACCGGGGCCGGCGAGGAAGCTATTACCTTTAAGTTTACGAAGGTAGGCGACGAATTCGTCGTACTTATCGGGGACGTCGGTCCGGTCCGTAAGGCGAGTTCTCTAGGCCGGGGAGAGGGAGGTCGTTAGCGAAAGTACCTTAACGGCGGAAGGCTAGGCGTATACTTCGGCGCGATAAAGTACCTCCTCGTACCGTAGGATAAACTACGCGAACAACTCGTTAACGCGCTGTTTAATATCCGATAGCGATTATTAGGCCTTCCGGGAGGCGTTCGGAACTCCGTAGCTTTACTAAAGCCTTGTAACTAGAGCTTAGGCGTTCTGGTTCTCGGAGGCCTTAGCGAAGGAGAGGAGCGACTAGCGGATCGGTTACGACAGCGAGGCGAACAAGTAGTAGAAGCGTTCGTACGCGCCGCCGATCGCTAAGCCGTCGATACGGAGTTTAGCCTCCGCGGAGAGAAGCTAGGAGTCTAGCTCTTCGGGCCGGCCGTTATACTTGTCGAGGGCTAGTAAGACTTACCGCGGTCGCGCGGCGGAGGCGGCGGTCGTGTTCTCTAAGAGGGCTTTAATAGCTACGGCGAACTAGTTTATCCGAATATCTTAACTGGCGTCCTAGGGGACGTTTATCGGCCTCGGGGGCGGAACTGGCGTAGGGGTGGAAGCTATGGAGGGAGTAGGAGCTTTAGAAAATAACGAAGGAAAAGAGGGGTAAAAAGAGCGACTAGAGCGCGGAAAAAAAAAGGCGCGCGCGCGAGAGATTTAATATACCGGTATAAGAAAATACTCTCGCGAGAGCGTAGTCGAGAGGATAGAAGATATGTAACGGATCTATAAGAGTAGTAGAAGTGTCATGGCCCCGCTATGCACTGGCCACCCTTTAACAGATTAGATAGACCGATTAGATAAGGAGTCGGAGCGGAGCATAGACCCTGGATCGCCTGCCTACCTTTGGCAGATCCGATCTACGGATTCTCTCCTACTTCCTCTCCTCTCTATACTTAGATTCGCATAATACAGAGGAATCAACTACGTAGCCTATCGCGTAACTACTTATTTATCTAATCCGTTACAATCTAAGTATTAACCCTAATCCCCGGATCGCCTTAAGTAATTAAAACGATTCGTTAAACCGAACCCCGAACCGAACCGAAGCGAGGCGCGCTAAGCCTACGAGTACGACGTTACGACCGACCCCATTCGCTATAGCCAACCCCTTAAACGCCCCCCCGGGAGGCGCGAACCCCGACCCCGCCGTCTAAGTAGTACTAGCCGATGTCGAATATAATCACTCCAGCTTAGAGAAGTCGCTCCCTAAGGACTTTAAGCTATTATTCGACGACAACCTTAGCTAAGCCTCCCTCTACGATAAGACGATCCGATCGACGGCGTAGACCGCTACGATCGGCTAAGATAGCAACGACGAGGACGATCTCGATCCTACTAAGTCGCTTAAGAAGCTCGAGGAGTATTACCATCTCGCCGTACCCGACGTACGATTCGATATTACCCCGATTTAACTTCGCGAGGATATTAAAAAACGCATTAACGTCCTCGCCGAATACTACGCGAAGCGCCCTAATATCGAGAAGGGGATACCATTTAAGGCGGTTACGACCGGAGCCTAGTCTATCTAGATAAAAGGTATCCTAACCGCCGAGAAGTTTAAGGAGCTTATTAACGACGATCCCTATACTATATTCTTAAAAATAAAGATTTATACCTTTCTAACTATCGCCTACTGTAGCCAGGTTTACGACTTCTCGTATATCGCGACGCGTCTAAATATATCGGTCGAGTCTCTTATCGACTAGATTAACTATTTCGTAGCTACCGATAAGGATACGAACCCTACGCCCCCTAACGCCTAAGAACGCCTCGACGCTACTAACGCCCTTATAAAGGAGATCGCCGAGCGAGACGTTACTATCGAAGGGCTCTAGGCTATGATTACCGGACTCGCCTCTAAGCTAGCGAAAGCCGCGTGCTAGACTAACGAGATGGCTAGCTCGTACGCCGGCTCGCGCGCTTCCCGCTCCTACGCTCCCTCGATTACTTCTATGCGCCGCGACCCCGATAGCGATACGGACGACGAAAACGAACGCTAGCGCTCGTAAGAGATGTAGACGACTACCCGCTCGTTATGTATAACCGCTAAGAGCGACTAGAATAAGAGAAGCGTTAAGATCGATAGCGCTCCGGTCTACTATTACGATAAGAATAAGGATATGCTCTCCTTCCCCGCGTAGTATAGGTAGATCGAGAATAAGCTAATTATTAACGCGGACTATTTCGATACCGACTAAGCGAAGTATACCTATATCGAGAGTCGCCTCGGCGGTAACGCCTCCGCGAACCTGTAGCCCTACCTACTTAGGATATACCCTAACGCTATTACGACCTCGGAAGCTATACTCGAGTACCTCTGGAACGAATACTACGACCCTACGACGGTACGTAAGGCTAAAGAGAAGTTTAAGACGTTAGAGATATAGCCGGGAGACGACTTCCTGGCCTTTAAGAATACCTTCGTTCGACTCGCCGGAAAGTCGTAATTCCCGAAGTCCGAATGGAAGGATAAGTTCCGCTCTAAGCTAACCGGTATTATATAGTAATATATAATACCCGCCTATATTAACCCCTATAACGACTTCGAGGCGTACGTCCGTTATAGTACCGAGACCGCCCTTAATATAGTTTAGTCGTAGGAGAAGCGTAAGGCTAAGGACGGTAAGGCCCCGGCTAAGGATAATACTACGGCGAACTCCGGCTCCGGCTTAGGTAAGTCCTAACGCTTCGGTAAGAAGGACGATAAGGAGAAGGATAAGGAGATTAAGGCGACTAAGGGAGCCCTACTAGCTAAGCCGACCTTTAACGAGATCCGTAAGCTTATAACGGAGGGTCGTTACTTCGTCTACCGCGAAGTCGGATACCGTACTAACTAGTATCCCCGTAAGGATAAAGCCGCCGCTATCGAGGAGGCCCGTATCCAAGCCGTAGTAGATAAGTACGTTACGAAGGAGGAAAAAAAGGATAAGGCTAAGAAGGGGAAGACGAACTCCTCGAATAAGGCTAAGATTAATAAGTCTTCCACGGACGAGGAGTCGTATTCCGACTCGTTAAACTAAATACCCTAGGGAATATTATCTCCCTCCTAGGAGTAGTATTACAAGAAGTATTAAAAGTCGTAGGAGAGCTATTCGAGATAGGGCGGTATTTAGGAGGCGAGGCCTTCCTCTATACCGTTACTATAATTAATAATAAACTCTCTTTAACAACTAAAGATTACCTTACTAACACGGGAGCTAACGGATATATCTTCGTAAGCGTCGCCTTCGCGCGAAAAATGGTAAAATACTTACATATCGAGTAAGCCGACCGCTTCGCCTCGCGACTAATAGGCGGATTCGATAGTAAGGTTAGCTAACGGATCGATGTCGCCGTTTAAGCAAATATAAAGATATAAGGCCGAACGTTTATCGGCGAATAGATAATCGTTCTGGATATAACCTACGACTTAATTATCGGTAAGAAGTAATTCTAAGAGTTCGACGTAGTACCAGACCCGTTAGGTAACCGACTACTATTTCCGTTAATAATCGTCCCCGATCCCGCCTAGATTACTTACTCGTTAACGGACTAGTCGCTTAAGATAAGAAGTAAGTAGTACGACGAAAAGGTCGCCCGCCGCGATATACTTATAGAAGAGGAGGACCGTAAGCGCCGCGTAGCGATTAAGGTCTAACGACGGGTTTAAGAGTTTAAGATTAAGGAAAAACGAGTACGGAAAAAGGAACAGACCGCGCCCCTACCCCGCTTTACGTAATAAGATCCGACTACTACTAATTATTAGCCGACATAGATCCTATAACGGTCGGACTCCTACGCGAACGAGATAAACTAGGTACTACGGTCTGTAAAGAAGATAGAAAGGGAACTCCGCCGCCTAGCCGCGTCCGTAAAGCCAAGGAAGACAGAGTTCCAGATACGGGCTCGCCGACGTAAGGTAGCGACTATACTAGAGAACCTAAACGCTAAATTTACCTCGGTCGAATTAATTAGCCTCCTCGTCGCGAAGAAGAAAGCCCGCGCGACATAGACGACCCTTAACAAGATCGAGAGGATAATATAGGATCGACGCGCGGAGATATCTCCCGACTAGCTACTAGACGACGAGGAAGCCCTAAGACGTAAGGCCTTCGAGTTAATACCTCCGCCGTATTACGACTACCTCGACGTCTTTAGTAAGATGGAATCTAATCTCCTTACTCCGAGCCGCGAGGGGGTAGATTATAAGATTAAGCTAAAGGAGGGTAAAAGCGTAGAGGATCTAGGCTTTAGCCTACTATATAAGATATCGCTCGAGAAGTTAGAGACATACCGCGACTATATTACGGATAACCTTAGGAAGGGATTTATTATCCCTAGTTCGACCCTATAGTTAATACCGGTCTTAATAGCCGTTAAGGGAGACGGAGGGCTACGGTTTTACGTAAACTTCCGGAAGCTAAACGCGTTAATAAAAGGGAACTAGTACCCCCTCCTATTAATCGAGGAAACGTTAACTCGGATCTTTAAGGCGCGGATCTTTACTAAGATCGATATACGGTAAGTATTCTATAAGATACGGATATACCCCGACTCCGAGGACCTAACTATCTTCCGTACTAGGTATAGTTCGTACAAATATAAGGTAATACCCTTCGGGCTAATAGGAGGGCCGGTAATATTCCAGCGGTTTATTAATAACTACTTTATAGGGATACTCGACGAGTTCTATTACGCTTATATCGACGATATCCTTATCTTCTCCGACAGCGTTAAGGAGTATAAGGAGTACGTTAAGAAGGTCCTAAAAAAGCTACGCGATATCGGAATATACGCGGACCTAAAGAAGTACGAGTTCTATATCGAGAAGATAAAGTACTTAGGATTTATCGTAGGTACCTACGGGATCTCGGTCGACCCGGATAAGATCTCTACCGTATAAGAATAGGAGACCCTACGCTCGCTAAAGGTAGTCTAGGCCTTTCTCGGCTTCTATAACTTCTATAGGAAATTCGTTAAGGACTATAATAGGATCGTAAAGCCGATAATAGCGCTAACGAAGAAAAATACCCCTTTCGATTAGTCCCCGGACTACGAGGAAGCCTTCTAGCGAATGAAGAAGATACTACTAATAGCGCTAGTCCTAGCCTACTTCGATTTTATAAAGTAGACTAAGGTCGAGACCGACGCCTCCGACGGGGTTATCGCCGGAGTACTATCCTAGCTATACGACGACGGTAAATAGTACTTAGTCGCCTTCTATTCGGAAACGATATATAGCGCGGAGTATAACTATAGTATCTACGATAAGGAACTACTAGCTATGATAAGGGCCCTATAGTACTAAAGGGTAGAGTTAGTAGGACTTTAGGTCCCCGCCTTTACGGTTATTACGGATTACTAAGCCCTAAAGTATTTCGGTACTAAGAGACTACTTAACTTCCGGTAGGCCGGTTAGGCCGAGTTCCTCTCCTAGTATAAGTTTATAATTACGTATCGACCCGGCCGCCTAAACGCCGCCGCGGACGCCCTGTCTAGGAAGTCGGAGGACGTTAAGACCTAGAAGGATCGAAAGGAAGTAGAACGTACTATAAGGATCTTCCGGCTACTAAAGAAGGACGATAACGCCGAATACTTAAGGGATGTAAATACCCTGGATACCGTTAACGCCCTTACTATCTTTAACGCTATACTAATAGAAGAGGTAATAGTCCTGGACGAAGACGTCCCCCCTCCTTCTAGTTTAGGGGTAGAGCTAACGGACTTAATCCTAACTACGAATCGAGGAGATAAGGAGCTCGAGGTATAGAGAGAAAAGGCGCGACAGGGCCTTAAGGGATTCTTACTACTTAACGAGAAGCTCCTTCTTTATAAGGGACGGCTCGTAGTACCGGACTCCGGCTACCTAAGGACGAAGCTAATCTACGAAGTATACTTACGGATCCTTACCGCTTACCCCGGACATACTAAGACCCGTCGGATAGTTACTACGAGATATTAGTAGCCCCGTATAACCGCCGATATCGACTACTTCGTAGCTAACTATCTCTGTAAGGCGTTAAAGGACCCCCGCGATAAGACCCTCGGACTCCTTTACCCGTTTCCGATCCCCCTTCGGCTATAGAAATCCCTCGCGATCGACTTTAATAAGCTGCTAGAAGATCGGAGCGGGGCGAATAACGCGTTAGTTATTATCGACCGCCTTAGTAAGAGGTTATATACCCTACCGTATAAGGATACCGTTACGGTTAAGGACGTAGTACGCCTATTCTACGAAGGCCCCTTCCGATAGATCGGACTCCCCGAGGAGATTATCAGCGACCGAGGACCGTAATTTATCTCCGCGTTTACGGACGAGCTGGTAAGGATAACGGGTACTAACTAGAAGTTATCCTTATCGGGCTATTTACAAACGGTAGGGTAAGTTAAGATTATAAACGAATATATTAACTAAAGGCTCCGCCCGTTCGTTAACTACTAATAGGATAACTAGGCCGTAGGCCTACTAGCCCTCGATATCGCCTAAGCCTTGTTACCGTATAAGAGCTTAGTAGGGCTATCCCCTTATAAGGTAGCGATAGGATTCCCTTTTTAGATAACCTTCGATTAGGAAAATAGGACGGACCTCGCTAATAAAGGCCTCGCTACAAAGGAGAGACTAATATACGAAGAGACGTAGTAGTCCGTTAGGACGGTATAGTCCTATATCGACATAGCTCGTAAGGTAATCGCTAAGGCCTAGGCTAGACAGACCGAGTAGGCTAACCGGTACCGGCGAATCCCGGACTTCGGCGTTAAAGACTAAGTATTTATTATTAAGAAAGTATAGTCTACCGACCGGCTAAGTACGAAGCTAGACTTCCCTATAACCCGTAACTACTATAAAATCATCGCGATAAAAGGCTACTCCTATAAGTTAGAGATACCTAAGTAATAGAAGGGTACTTACGTTTTCCCTACCGACCGACTACGGAAATACCCCGATAACTTACTCTTAGGCTAGGAGGTGGAGAATCTACCGGCGGACTTACTCGAGGGTAAGGAAGAGTAGGAGGTCGAATACGTTCTTACCTTTAGATTATACTATCGTAAGCTCTAGTATTAAGTCGAGTAGAAAGGTTAGGACCTAGACCTAATATAGTATCCGGCCTTTAATTTCTGTAACGCCGTTAAGAAGCTGGACGACTTCTATAAGCGCTATCCGGAATACCCCGGACCCCCGAAACGGTTACGCTAATAGATAGAGGCGGCCGAGCGAGAAGAACTCGCGGAGCCGTACGAGGAGGACGAATTACCGGCGAAGGAGGGTAGATAACTACGACGGTCGGTAAGGAAGAAGATAAAGTGAAAAACCGCGCGTAAGGATAATAAGCCGTAGGAAAGCGATTGGTAGACCCTAAGTTTAGTCCGGGCCCGGAGTACTTTTTTTTTTCCTTTCTTTTTTTCGGACTCGAGGCGAGCCCTCTCCGTAGGGGGGGAATGTTATAGCCCCGCTATGTACTGGCCACCCTTTGATAGATTAGATAGACCGATTAGATAAGGAGTCGGAGCGGAGTATAGACCCTAGATCGCCTGCTTACCTTTGGTAGATCCGATCTACGGATTCTCTCCTGCTTCCTCTCCTCTCTATGCTTAGATTCGTACAATACAGAGGAATCAACCACGTAGCCCATCGCGTGACTACTCATTTATCTAATCCGTTACAAGAAGTAGGTTATAGGCGTAGTATGGATTAAATCTTCTATGGAAAGGAAAAGGATACCTTTCCCGTAGTCCATGGAAGATGGATTTATCTCCGCGCTCGCTAAGGCGAAAGCTAAGCCCTGGAGTAGGGATTAACCCTATTCCGATGCCCTGGGGCAGGCGCTAAGCCTAGCCCCGTAACAGAGTCTGACACCGGCGGGTGATAGTTCTAACTTCTATCCCAGCGGGGGGATTATCACCGCTCTACAGCGCTCCATCACAGGCCGAACTACGCGACCGGTAGTACGAGGGGGGCGTGGAAGCGACTTCGACTTACAACTCAACGCGCGGACATATTATTTATCATAGAGGTTACTAATCCAGCTTATACTGTATTCCATAGCATACCACAAGCCTTTAAGCTGCCGCCGTACAAGTTACTGTCGCAGCTGCACCGGGGCCGATGCCGCCGGGATCGCCGCCGCCGCCGGTGCCGCCGCACCCTTCCTCCCCGTTCCGGGGGTCGTGGGGTACTAGTTATTAGGTATACTAATAGCAAGGCTAATCTTCCCTTTACTTAATTTTCTATTCCGACCTCTCTTCTTTTACTTTCTTCCTTAAACAATAAATAACAAACAACAACTACTACGGCTACTCTCCTCCAAAAGCAAACAACAATAATAACTCTAAGCAAACTCTTGTTACAATGGAAGCCCGTACCTCTTCTTCGTAAGTTTCTTTTCTTTTACGATATCTTATTATTATTAACTTTACTTAGCATATCGCGCCAAGCCATCGACCAGATAATACGTAAGACGCAGGAGGCCATCCGTGCAAACAAGGCTCAAATCGAGCATGTGCGGTGGGGGTGCGGTGGGGGCCGTAGCAACCACAGTCGCCGTCGTTGTGATGGTGGTGGCGCCAGGCACGGCGGTGCTGGTGCGGCGCGGGCGATGATGGCAGGGTGCGGTAGGGGTCGGTGGGGCCGGACCCGGCAACCACCCCAGTCCGGGGTGGACCCGGGGGTGCCGTTGCTGCCGTCCTCACTCTTATCCTTGAGATATTCCGGGGTTAGGGCCGGCTCCACGGAGTGGATCGTCGTCTCCTAGAGTTCCGACATCCATTCGGTCGCGGGGGTGTGGGTGGGTGTCCCTCCCTCCGAGACGTAGGACACCGGGCGACTGGCCTCCATAGTGGAGGTGGTTGTGGTGGGAGTAATTGGGGGGGGTTGGTGCTGTGCTGCTGCTGCTGGTGTTGTTGGTGGTGGTAGTAGTGGTGGTGCTGGGGACGGGTAACGACGGTCGTCGCCCTATATCCCACAACCCGGGATCCGTCCGACTGGGCTGCGGCGCCCGCGATGATGGCAGAGTTGGCCTCTTGATGTTGGCGGAGACTGTATTTACTTCAAAAAAAAAAGAAAAAAACGAACGTTAACGCGCGCAATGGGTAAACGTCTGAAGAAGAGAAAGGAAATAAGGCCGCGGTGCGGGATATCTTGGGACTTTTGTTCAACCTGGTCAACGCTGTAGGGCATGTCCGACGAAGCTTGATTTTACAGTCGACTATAGCAGTATCTATCCCCCCCGAGGCACCTTGTCTTGATAGTTCTCCCAGGTACATACACTCCAGCCTTAGTTTGTTTGTTGGCGCGACACCTCTTGCCAAGGACGCTACGCCTCCAGTTCTAACTTCAGGACCTTATCGGTAGAGAAATAGGGATCCTGTTCTGGCCCTAAAGGCATCCGGTTCCAAGTTCAGGTCCTGGTCGGTAGGGATATATGTATCCAGTTCCGTCTCGAGGGCCTGGTCTGTAGAAATATAGGTGTCCAGTTCCTGGATTACCTAGGCCTCTCTGGAACGGTTTCTAGAGTAGGCCAGGATCTTATATGTGTCGCGCGAACAAATAAACCAGTATTGGACTGTAAGTTGTCGTCCACCAGCCAAGGTACCCCCCGACACCCCCCCAGCCCGATTTCGGCTCAGCCGCTCAGGGGTCTGGTGTATTTCCCCTTTCGTCCCAGCCAGGCTCCAGCCCCAAACCTCCGCCAACCCCCGCATCCCCATCTCAACCCACCACCACCACCACCACCACCACCACCACCAAAATGCCACCCCCCACCGGCCCCCCAGACCATTCCTCCCACGACCCCCAACTCCCCTTCTACGGCCCCGGCGCCCTCGCCTGCTGGTACCTCACCCTCGCCTGCGTCCTCCTCACCTGGACCCTGCACCCCGCCAAGTCCTTCGCCCGCCTCCGCCTCACCCCCGACATCGCCCTGTACACCCTCTACGCGTGCCTCGCGGCGGGGCACGCGGCCGTGCAAGCGTCGCGGTTCTCGGCGGACGACATCGCGCAGATCACGGGTGCCGGGGCGCGGCCGCTGGGGTGGCTGGATGCGCTTTCTGGGTACCGCGACGCGGAGCCGGAGTTGGGGGAGGAGGTGAAGGGGAGGTTGTTAGGGTTGAATGTCGCGTTTCGAGTGGGGGTTTATTTCTTCTGGACGGGGGCGTGGGTTTTGCTTGGGGTTTTCAAGGCAAGGGCGATTTGGCCGCTGGAGATGAAGGGGGTGAGGAGGAGGGAGAAGGGGTTGCCGTGGTTGATGGCGGTGGCGGAGGGGTGGGTGGTTGGGTGCTTTGGGTATGTGATGACGAGGGTTGGGTTTGGGGCGGTGGTGGGTGCTTTTTTCGAGTATAGCTTCTTCATGGGGTGTTTTATAGTCGCGTCGGCGGCTGCGGGTTTGTTTTTTCTGTATTTGACGGTGGCGGGCTTTGCAGTTCTACGATACTGGGTCTGGGTGGAGATGGGGGTGTTTTGGAGCCAATATCGGGTGAACAGGGTGGTGGATTATTCTTCTTTGGGGATGGTTGGGTATGTGAGTTTTCTTAACGTCGCGACATTTCTATGGGCGGGTGTGGCGATGTGGGTGTTGTACTACACCGTCCCTTTGTGGGGGTTCCCGGACCTCGGGGTGAGCATGACTGGGTTGGATCAGATCCTCGCGCTGGGCACTGGACTCGTGGCGCTGGCTTTTGTCTCGTCGTCCGTCGTCCGGGCTCGGGTTGGGAACTGGAAGGGCTTCTATGTTTGGCTTAAGGCAGAGTCGAAAGCGGAGTAGCGTCAGGTTGGAGAGTGCGGATGTAGAGTGATATGCTTGGAAGAACTAAAGTCGACATAGGACTTGAAAACTCGACACAAAACTACTCCCCCTCACCCCCAGCAACAACAACATCAACCACGCCCCCCCCAACCCTCCACTCCAACCCCCCACTCATCCCATCCCACCCCTCCTCTCCCCCACCACTCCCCCCATCGGCCACACTCCCCCTCCTTCCCTCCCAAACCGTCACCCCCAGCCCCTCGCCACCCCCACCCTCCCGTCCCACCCACCTCACCCTCACCGTCTTCCCTCGCACCACCTTCCCGTCAACATCCACCCCAGGCGGCTCCAACCTGCAGACCACACTCCTGGTCACCGACTGCTCCGGCTCGGTGACGACATAGGAATCCGCATCTGGCGGCGTCCGGCGGCGGAGCATGATCCTGTTGATGGGGATGGGCGTTTCCGTTTCACTCTCAGCAGTGGTGTCCACGACGGCGAGGGAGAGCAGGCCGAGGCGGAAGACGAGGGGGTCAAAGGGCGAGGACCAGGTGAGGACGGTGAATGGGGTTGAGGTGGGCGAGGTGTTGGTGATGGTGAGGGAGAGGGGGATGAGGATTGTGCCGTCCTCGGCCAGTTCTTCTTCGGTGTTGGGGCTGGGGGAAGGGTTGCTGGAGAGGGTGAGGGTGAGGGGGGGCTGGTTGGCGGTCATTTCGAGGATGGCTTTGTTGTGATGATGAAGTAGGTGATGGTGGTGAGATTCAGGGGGCTGGGAAGAGACGAAGTTGGATTTGGACGGTGTTTCTGGAGAGGGGAAAGAGGGGTTGACGAATGGTATGGGGGTGGAGTTGGGGAGAGGTGAGTCAGCCTCCATTCATGAAATACCCGAGAAGGATATGTCGACGTCTCCCAAAACAAGACAACTTGTCTTCTTTAGGTAGGTTTCTTGCATTGTGATGGTGATGTTGATATTGCCCTGACGAGCCAGGTCGACTCAGGAACAGACCCAGGGCCCAGTCAAGAGTGTTTCTCGCCAGAATCCCCTTTTCCTTGTCCCCCTCTTCCTTGTCGGCCCTCTTGTCATCAATGGCATCCACGAGACGGTAGGCACTCAACATTGAAATGGATGCCCCGAAGATATGCCTTGAACCACGCCCATCGTGGACCGGCTCAGCAAGTGCAACCACCGAATGGTGTCGACCACCTACCTGTCTTGTCTTGAACCCCGATTGGCACCCTTGCGCGTCGAGTCAGACCCGACGGCAGTAGCTGACATTTGCGGAGTTGTTGTTGTTATTTCCCTAGCACTTTCCCACCCCCTTTTCATGGACCCAAACCCAACAAAAGTCCCGGGATCCCCCCCAGAACCCAACTTCTTTTCCTCTTCTCCTTCAGTTGTTTGCTGAGAATCGCGCGCCCCCATCCCGCTTTTTTTGAACCAGTTTTCCCAAGCATTCGTCGCCAGCACCGCCGCATCCCAACAGCCAACATCACAACATCACCACCGCCATCACCAACACCGCACCACCACCACCAGGCCCCCCGACCCCCTCTGCTCCCCTCCAGCCACCCCCCGCCGCCAGCACCACCACCTCCAAAATGGAGGCTCCAGTTTCTGCCGCCCCCTGCGACAGCGCGGTGTAAGTCCTGTCCAGTCCCGCACCTTTGACACCACCCCGACACCTGCCCCTGAGAGTTTCCCGAACTGAATTGACGCTGACGGTTGCGCCTTGTGATAGACTCGCCTACCAGATCGAGGCATGCGCGGCGGCGCCCGTCGCCACCCCGACCATCGCCATCACCATCTCCCCGACCATCGTGGTCAACTACGTTGCGGGCGACGTCGACCTCGTCGCCGTCTTGGCTGCTGGTTTGGGGGTGACCGCGGCGCTTTTGGCGGTGATGTTAGGGGTGATTTTTGGGGGTTGGAGGCGGAGGAAGCGGGCGGAGAAGGCCGAGGAGGAAGGGCGAGGCCGTGGAGGCCGGGTGTGAGGTTGGGTGGCGGCGGGTTAAAGGGGGGTCAGTATTTTTATCGGCTATGGGTTTGAAGAGAGATTGACTGGGCGGGTTGCCCAGGAGGGCTGGATGCATCTTGTTGCTTGCTCGATGCATGGTGAAGTTGTCTTTCTTGATGTGTGCCAGTCCATTGTGCTTCCATCCCTTGTCTTTCCCTCCATGAATTGCAAAATGAATGCCTCGATCTGTCCCAAATGGACCTTGTCGGCACAGATGTCAGGATTGGTCGCTCAGGGACTTGTACTTGTCAGTACCTATTATGAAATGTCACCGGAACATCCCCAGTCTCTATCGTTGCCCGCCCGTGTCCAGACCCCATCCAGGTCCGGACGACATTGTGGTGAACAACCACAATTATTACCATGGCGACAGCGACATCGACCAACAGGAGGCGCAGTGGCCACTGGACAGGACACCACATGCCTCTTCTTCTCTAGTCCTGGGGCAGTGCCCTGGCGAACACCAACAAATGACGCACTGGGAAGTGTGAATGGCCTCGCGTTCCTCATGGAAAGGCATGTCCATGAAAAGGTGTCCGCCTCAAAGAACTCGCACAATGGACACATTGACTTGACTCATGACTGCACATTGATGTGAAAGCCATGAGCCGGGTTGGACACTCTGCACGACACCTGTCTTGTCTCTCACGGCTGGTTCCATATGGCACCCGCCTCCGGCGCGGTTCTAGAGGACACAGCAGGTGGGCTCCTATCTGGGCATCAAATTCCTTCCATTTCCACACAGGCTCCCTCCGTGTCTCTGGTCGTCCACCAACTGCCTTCCTCGCCAGACCTCTGGCGACCCAACGCCCTTCCATAATTCTATGCCCGGAGCAAAAGGACAACTCCTTAGACCTGCCATAGTCGAGACTCGACCTCGAGCCTGCCTTCGTGCTCGCAATGACCAAGCGCCATACAAAACCCGTGTGATCCCCCGCCCCGACGAGAAATTTCCCTCTTCTCTTCGGCCACCATCTGCTGGAACCTTGTCCCCGCTGCGTTTTTTTCTCGAACCAAAGTTTTTCGCATTGCCGCACCGCCGCCACCACCAAGACCACCAGCCGCACTCCCTCCCCTCTCCTGGCCGCCGCACCCCCTCGCCCGCCCTCGCCCAGCCACCACCACCACCAACCACCACCACCAACCACCACCACCAACCACCACCACCACCATCTCCAAGATGGAGAAGTTCCCCGCCCCCTGCGACCGGTAAGTGTGGTGAAAGATGATGTGGTTCACTTGCTTGATTTAGTGTCTGTCTGAGATGGGGACTGCTGGCTACCTGCTTACCTATATCTCCCTACCCTGTGGTACCCTGGTCCACTGCCCGCCCAAGTGGCCCGGGCCTGTTGTTGATGCCTCACTTCAGCACATTGCTCCTCCACAATCCTGATCCTGTCATTCATTGAAGTTTAGGGGGTTCTGACTAATGCGTCTTGTCTTAGATACGTGCACCACGACGTCGAGGCGTGCGAGGAAGGTCCGGCGCCCCTCGCGCCAACCAGCACGGCGACCACCTTGGTCACCGTGTGGGTGGCCACCACCCCCCCCGGCACCAGCGTCGCGGCCGGCGTCGCCGGCACCACCACCACCACCACGACGGCCCCGGCCCCAGCCCCCTCGACCGTCACCATCGCCACCGACGCCATCACCATCACGGCCGGCACCACCACGGTGGTCGTCGCCCCGGCCCCCTGCCCCACCACCACCACCACCACTACCACCGCCATCACCACCCTGACCATCGTGGCGGGCGTCATCGGCGGGGTGTCGCTTTTGTTGTATTGTTATTCTTTTTTGGATAAAATTTTCCGGTCCTTCTGTCAAAAGGTATGGCCGATCTGGTACATCTGGATAGGGTCAAACAGACTAAATTATGTATGTAGAATCTAAGTACAACTGCCAAGCCAACGGCCCCCAAGAAGGGTAGATAGGGGCGCCCCTAGCTATATACATAATAATACTAATCGGTTAATTACAAAAGTAGGGGAACGGAATTATCCAATTCCGGGCCCAAAAAGTAATACTTATATCTTACCCCTTTTTCCTTAGCGATATACTATATTTCCTAACATTACCCCTTTCCAAATCCTAATACTCCCCCTCGCCGAGAAAAAGGAAGGCTATTCGATTACTTTTATATGTAGTATCTTAACGAATCCCTAGTATTTCTACTAGTTAAGGCCCTTAATAAACCCGTCTACTACGTTCTCGGCCGTCGGTATATACTTAAGGGCGATCTTATTATCTTTAATCTACTAGTTAATATAGTAATAGGCTACGCTAACGTACCTTTTCTAAGGGGGTATAGTATTCTTAGTTAACTAGATAATAGCCGCTTTATTATCGATTTTTAGTATAAACGGTTTCATCGGAGGTATACCTAGTTCCGTTAGGAATTCCTAAATCTAAGCCCCCTTATATATAGCGAAGTTAACCGTTATATACTTTACCTCCGCCGTACTTTACGTTATAGTAGACTACCGGCGCGATCCTTAATTAACTAAGCCGCCGGAGGCGAATTATACGAAGCCGTTAGTAAACTTAGCTATACTACGATCTCCTCCGTAGTCGGAGTTATAGTATCCGTAAACGTTAAAGTCGCCGACGTTATCGCTTACCTTCTTATAAACGAGCCCTAAGTTAAGGGCGCCCTTAAGGTATCGTAGTATACGTTTAACGCCGATATCGTAGTCCTTAATAGGCTTAGCTATATATCTAGCCTATAAACCTACGGCGAAGCTAATATCTAGCCTCGTAATATACGTAGGATAGATTACCTAGCTAACCTTAAAGGCGTAGGCCGTAACGAACTTATCGTTGTACTTTACGCCGTCGGCGCGAGGTATTACCGCCTTTACGGCGGCTAGGTTAGTAGGGGTTTTTACGGCCTTTAAATCCGCGAACCCTATATCCTCTAAGACTTTACGTATATATATATCTTATACGATAGAGATAGCTTCCGTTAAGTATTTAATTCTTACGCCTAGGAACTACTTTACCTCCCTTAGATCCTTAATAGAGAGGTTATCGGCGATTTACTTTATAAATAGTTTTCCGGCTTCTAGCTAAGCCGTAAAAACGAGGAAATTATCTATAAAAGAAGCGAAGATTATACTTATAGCCTAGTTAATATAAACAACTATATCTGTAATTAATAAGGCGAAGCTAATCTTAGCTACTTTATCGTATACCCTCTCTTACTAGTTATAGCCGGCCTACTTTAGACTATATAGGGGTAGTATTAACTGTAAGATCTTACCCTTCTCGTAGCTATACCTTTTAGCCTCCTCGGGGTATTTAACGAAGTACTTATCTAATATCTTAAACGCCTTTATATATACCTTTTCCTTTAGGGGTATACCGCTTAAGTAGGCTAACTCGAAATTAAGTTATAAGACGTACTAACCTTTCGTAGCTACGATAGCTAGTAAAATTCGCTATAAGGACGAGCGCGTAGTAAAGGCGAAGGTCTCGTTATAGTTAATCCTCTTACGTTAACGGAAACTACAAGCTATGACTTTAAACTTATACTTAGCTAAGTTACCTCCGGAGTCGACCTTCTTCTTTAGTACCTACTTCCTATCGAAGGGCGTAACTTTAAATTTATATTCGGCTTTAGCCTCCGCCTTAAATAAAAAGCGGAATATACCTCTCTTAAGTACGTTAAAGATCTTATCGAAGATAAAGTCCTTTTACTACGGCTACTCCCCCGACGCCTTAGCTTATACGATAATAAAGCCCGTTACGGAAGAGTATAGGCCGCCGTAGTAAGTATTATACTCCTAGTCGCTAGGGAATATATTTAATTAGCTAAGTAGGTAGTAAAGCTATATATTATCCTTAATCTAAGTCTCGCCTTAAAGGATATCCGCTGTAAGGTTATCCTTTATATTAGGCTCCCTTAGAAGTAAGGTAGTAAGGCCGTCGATCTAGTCGGAGAGGTCCGTTATATTAAAGGCTTCTAGCGTAGCGAAGTAGTTAGCCTATAATTCCGTAGCGTATACTACGGCGGCGCCGGGGTCGATATCCGCGGCCTCCGTAGCCTTCTTCTTTTACTTTATTATCCGGCGTTATACGTACTCCGGTAAAGATCTTACGACTGGCTTATTAGCCTTCTTCCCTTCGTTCTACTTACGGAGCTTCTCGTAAAAGATAACGTTAGGGGTAATTATAATCTTCTTTACCTCGATAGCCTAGACTACATATATATAGAAGCCGGAGTAGCCGAGTAATATACTAGCCTACCCTCTAGGGTTTATCTTTATAGATTAAACCCTCTTTTCCTTCTTAATATAGATAAATACTTTAACGCTAAGTATCCGCTTATTACCGTTAGTAGGCTTATTATCGCGGCCTAGTAGTATATAATTTATCTAGCCCTTATACAGAGTCTTACTCTTATAAGTTACGGTATATATAGTATTTAGTAAGTAAACCGCCGCCTTAAGGATATAGTTTTAGAAGATAGTAGGGATACCTATTTAAATACCTATCTTACGTACTATATCTTAAACGATCTTAATTACCCTCTTTATAGTACCGTTTTAGTATTAGTAGTAGGGGGTAGAGGGGTTAAGAGCGATACCGTAGCTAGCCGCGAAATCCTCGAATTTCTTACCGCCGTACTTACCGCTTCCGTCGAAACGAATCCAGGCCGGCCGAATAACGGTTTAGCTAGAAACTTAATTAACTATTTTTACTACGTTAGTCTATACGTCTTTCTTTTCTTTACAGAAGGTAATAATACGGAATCTCGTAGTATCGTTAACTACTATTACGAAGTACTTATAGTCGTAAATTAAGGTTAGTTTAATTATACCGATATCGATATATAGGCCACGCCCTGGAATAGACTCGCGCTATTACGGGTCCTTAAAGGCGATTTTATAGTTAAGGGCTAAGTCGTATACCTTACAGGGTAGTTACTATAGCTTAGTCGGATTTAGGGGTATACCGGTTATTATCTCGATAGTCTTCTTAAGCTACGCTAGACTAGGGTAGCTAAGCCGTTTATACTAGAGTTACTATTCCTCGGTAGTAGTTAGTATTATATATACGGAGTAGTACTTAGCTAACTCCGGCGCGCCGAACACCTATAAGTAAAAGCCTCTCTTCTTAACGTTAATAAGTACTACTACCTTACCGCGGGGGTTTACGATCTCGTTCTTATTAAGATATCCCCCGGCGTTATAAAACCTCTCGCCGGAGAAGATATTTAAAGGGAAACGCTTAATTAGTATTACGTAGCCTATTATAATAGTACTTTTTATCGTCTTATAGGGTCCGGCTAGTTTAACCTAGGCCTTACCTATATAAGTAGGATATACTACGCCGCCGCCTATTCGGACGGTAATCTACCTAGTAACCGTAGTATACTAGCCGGGGATATACTACTTCGGATCGTTAATTATATAAAGGTTAGCGCCGGTATTAAATAACTACTTATCGCGCTCGGACGAAGCTAACAAATCTATAGCAAGTACCTATAAGATTATAACCTACGGCGAGGCTAGCTACGGTAAGTCCGCGCCTATAACGGCGGTAGTAGCCTTAAGAGGATCTTTAGTAGCTATAAAATCGTTATATATATATATAAGTTCCGCTACGCCGTCTTAGCCGACTCGCGCGGCGTAGACGATCGCCTCGGAGGAAGGCTTTTCCTCCATAAAGGTAGAGGTAGAGTATAAGTAGGAGGTAGTTAAACTAGACTTACCCTTATCTCTAAAGCGGTACTCGTTAGCTTAATAGCCCCTTTTTCCGTAGTTAATATAGGTACCGTTACGGATAATCGAACTATCCTTACGCTTCTTAACCTCCTTCCGTCCGTCCTTCTTACCGAAGCTTCCTCCGCCGCCGCTTTACTTATTACCTCCGGACGACTTTTAATTATACGCCTTCCTTTCCTTTCTACCGCCGCCGCCGGATTTCCTAGCCTTTTATTAGCGGTACTAACGTAAGATAGAAACGTTAATAAAGTCTTCGTAAATCTCCGTTATAAAGGGTATACCGAAGGGGTTACGTAGGCGGTCGTGTATTCTATCTACCTACTCGGGTATAGAATCCTCTATGTTTTTAAAGAAGATAAAGCGTTAGAGAATATCGTTTATTACTATACTAACGGCGGCGAGCCTTACGATAAGGACTATAAAGTCCTTTAACTATATACGGCTATTACCCCTACGATAGGTATACTTACAGAGTTTATCTATTAGTAACTACTACGTAACTAGGCTAGTTAGCTAAAAATAGGAGTAAATCTTATATAGTATACTACGGCCGTTAGGGAGGAGGAAGTTTATTACTTTAGGCTTAAGTATAACGGCTAACTCTATACTTATAATAATATCCGACTACTTATTAATAGTAGTAAGGTTTATATCGGAAGTAAGGCCGTAGGAGCGGATCTAAAGAGATATAATCTAATACTAGCTATTAAAATTATCCTTACTAGATAGGTAATTACCCTTATCTATCTTTAGCGGTCTTTATATAATAAAGTAGCCGAAAGGCTATACGAATCCTATACCTAGGGAACCTAGTAAACCTAGGGGGCTCCCCCTTCCCCCGTAAGTCGACCTATATAAAGATAAGCGCGATAAGGGTACGCGTAGCTATACCGGCGATAGTATCGACGGCGGTAGCGTTATAGGGGGTTATTAAGGTTATAGGTAATATAACGGCGGTTACTAAGGTCGATAAAGAATCGGGGGCGGCGTTATAACGCCAGGGGCCGGCTACTATAACGTATACCTTTATTACGGCGTAAGTATATAGCTTTATAGGGGTAGTATATACGTCTAGTATTACAGCGGAGGTATATAAGTCGGCTAGCTTATAAAAGGTAGCTATTAAAAGTACTACTAGTACTATTACTAGTACTATTACTAAGTAGGCTACTAGGGAGTCGCCTACCGAAGGGCTACCTATTAAGGGGCCGGCCTTTATATCGAAGCTACGGCGTTAAGACTACTATACTACGGCTAAGGCTAAGGGAGAGGGTTATTACTTGTAAAGTTAGTTTATTTCTTACTAAAGACCGTACCGCTAAGGCTTACGTTTACGTTAAGGCCGGCATTTAACCTAGTACTAAGACCGGCGTTTATTCCGGAAGTACTACCGTACCGGCTTCTAAGGCTAGCGGAGCTAGCTCTCCGCGAGAGTATCTCCGGCGCCGAAAGCGCGTAGATTAGTAATAACGTTTCTAGGGGTAGGCGAGGATACGCCCTAGGAGTAGCCGGTATAGGGGAGAGTAGATCTCCTACTACCGTTACGGCTTACTTAATAGGCTCCGTTAAAGCTATCTACGTTTACTACGTCGGAGCCGCTTACTAAGGAGCGGCTTCCGGCTTTAGAGCTAATTCTTTAGGTACCTTCTTCGACTTACCGAAGGTAGCGATCTCCTCCTCGGCGCCGAAAGTTACCTACTTCTTACTAACGGAGGGCTTTTACCCTACTTTATCGGAAGGAGCTATAACTAGCTTTCGCTATAAGCGAGTAAGATAGCGTATAGTCGAGTAGGTAGGTAGAGATAATAATACCCTTACGTAGTAAAGGTTAACGGAAGAGAGTTAGCGATAGCCGGGCTTATAACCTGTTAAAAGGTATAACCGATCTAGTATATCTAGATAAGGTTAAATAGACTAAATTATATATATAGAATCTAAGTATAACTACTAAGCTAACGGCCCCTAAGAAGGGTAGATAGGGGCGCCCCTGGCTATGTGTATAATAATGCTAATCGGTTAATTACAAAAGTAGGGGGACGGAATTATCCAATTCCGGGCCTAAAAAGTGATGCTTGTGTCTTGCCCCTTTTTCCTTGGCGACATGCCACATTTCCTGACATTGCCCCTTTCCAAATCCTGACACCTTCAGGGGGGGGGACGGCGGCGACGGCGGTAATGGCGGCGACGGCGGGGACCGGGGGGGCGAGGACGGGAAGAAGAAGAAGAAGAAGGGCAAGAAGGGCAAGAAGGGCAAGGGCAAGGAGGGCAAGAAGCTCAAGAAGGCCAAGAAGGCCAAGAAGGACAAGAAGGAGAAGAAGGTTGCCCGGCTTCGCGCTCGGGTTCGTTTTGGGGCGGTGCTGGGCGGGATGGTTGGTTTGGTGCCGGTTGCCAGGTTTGGGCTCGCGGCGGGTCCCGGCGGGGTGCCTCCGGCGTGAGTCGGGTGTGGGGGCGGGGCCTGGGCTTTTTTGTTAGTATTTTTATTTATTTTGGGGGCAAAGAAGAGATGCATGGGTTTTGGCACCACCCAGTCCACCTCGGACTGGGCTGGTTGCCCGGTCGTTTTTCCGACGCATCTTGTTCCTGCCCTTGGTGATGTGCCTGTGATATTGAGATCCCTCCATCCTCCTGTCCCCCTCTTTTTCTTCCTTCATCCCAACCCGCCGGTACACTCCGTTTAAGTTTCCAGGCGTCTTCCCTATCACCTTTGCAGGACTGGGTCGCCTCGACTCTTTGTCTTGAAGACAGGTTGGCCAGACAACGGTGTATGACGTCCCACTTCTTGGCACCCCCTTTTTCTCCATTTCCACCAAACAGACCGGCCAGTGGCCACTGGCTCTCCTGTGTACGACTCTGCTGTGCACCTCGCCGAATGGTCAAATTTGCACTTTTCCGTCATCGGCATCCCCGAGATGCCACCTGTGACGCACATGATTGTGAAGTCATGTGAATTGTGTCGATTGTGAGAGTTCATGGAAACTGGCATGCCAGTGCATGCACCCTTTCCATGAGGAACATGAGGCCATTCGACCAAAACCGAACCACGGGCCATGACAAATTGGTTGCAGCTCCGAATGACTTCATCGTGCCTTCTTGGCCGATCACTGGATTTCCACCCCCTGGCCTGGTATTAGTTGCCAACCTGGCTTGCGTCAACAGCGGACAATGGGCACAACATCACGTTGGGGGAGGGAGGCGAGGAGATGAGCGCCGTAGAAACCAACTTAAGTTCTCAGCTTCCTTGATATCATATTTCCATTTCTATAGTCCGGCACGGCCAATCATCCATCCTTCCACCACCTCAAACGTCCCCCACAGCCCACCTCGGCACACACCACATAAATTACCGGCTCAATGGCCAGGGGCCCGCAAACCACAGGCCACGTGACGAGCTCGAGTGCGGGCAAGAGCACCGCAATGACAGCCAAGCAGCGGACACGCATATCAAGAGTGCGGTGGCAACCATGATGAGGCCGGTGCGGGGCGCCTGAGATCCATCACAGTGGTATGGTTGTTGTTAACCACAATGGTCGGGGCTGCGGGCGAGGGCAGCGGGTGTACGACGGTCTCCAGTGTTGTCGGTAATGCCGACGCGGCTACCGTTATAGTAGTGGTGGTGGTAGTGGTGGTGGTACCACACACAGTCGGCCATGGCAGCTCCGTTGTCTCCTTGAATCAAAGATGGAGAAGGAGTCCGGTGATAGAAGGAATGTGATGCCCTGGTCTGCCTTCGTCATTCCGGCCAGAACCGTGTCCGAGGGCAAGTGTCCATAATACGCATCTCAGGGATAACGAGGAAGAGATACCGAGGGCCAATAAGTTCAACGCCATAGGAACCAACATATTAGTACGCTACAAGCTCCCCTTGTAATAGGCCTTACCGACCCCTGCATAAAAGGGGATCGTTGATCGTTCCCGGGGTGTGGCACCCACAGTCGCCATCAATACAGCGGCGACAAGGGCCGGGTAGTCAGTCCGGGTCATACTGGGTGTGCTGGCTGCCCAGTCCTTTTGAACCCGGAGACCGCCTTGTGTCTCTATCTTGTTTCTTTCATTGTGATTTTAATGTATCCGTAATTATTATTTATGATTGCAACTTGAACTTTAAGCCAGGATCTTTTTTGTTAGGGTTTGTAGGACTGAGTTACTTCGGCTTGCAACCCCTTGCCAAGCCAGATACATTGGCCAGAACTATGCCTATAACCTGTTGGCGTCTCCCTTCTCTTAGTTTCCACCAAGCAGACGGGTGGCTATTACGTACAGGACGTACAGTAGCTGACCTCGGACCGCTAATTGCTTACAATCGTTAACAGACTAAGGAACACTATTACTATTATCAGCTGAATTACAGGGGTTAGAATGTTTCAATATCTGTGCCTGAGTTATGAATCATGATTGATTACCGTGATCATTGATAGTGCGACTTCAAGTTGTTTACCGTGAACAAGATGGAGTATCGAAAACGCGGAAAGGTACGGGCGTTCGAAAAAGATGGTTGTGCTAATAACTGCCGTGGCTATCTGAGACATGGAGCTGGCCTTTCCTTGCATTGTGAAAAGTTCGGCGCTGACGAAACCCCCAAACATGATCAACCATAACCCTATGCACACTCTCTCTCCCGAGGAAGCCATGCAACCCCCTGAAGAAGTACCCCGAGTCCTGGAACCAAATAATGATATCCATGCTATGAGGCCCTGTCAATCTGAATCGAGCCCCAGTCTTCTTATACATTATAGGAGCTCTCAATTTGATAACATCATTGCTATGCTCCTTACCCCGGTACCTATGTTTGGGACCCAAAGACATTGGAGGAGCTAGCCAAGGTGTCCAGCTGTTGAAAAAGGTGTTAAGGTCCTAGGAAAAGGCCGATGTCTTGAAACGGGATGCCCCAATGTCGAAGAACAACACCTTGGAGGAGCTGGCCGAGGCTTTGCAGCTGTCGAAAAACGTCCCAAGTTGGAAGCACAAGACCGATGTCCTTTCCTGGGACGTCCCAAGGTCGAAGCAGAATGCCGATGTTTTGAAATGGGACGTCCCAAGGTTGAAGCACGACGCCGTGGAGGAGCTGGCCAAGGCTGTCCAACTGTCGAAAGAGGTCCCAAGGTGGAAACACAAGACCGGTGTCTTTTCCTGGGACATCCCAATGTTGAAGCGGAATGCCGATGTTTCGTAAAGTGACTCCTTAAACTCGGAGCAAAAGGCCGATATCTTGAGACGAGAAGCATGGTCCATGTTTTGAAATGCGAGAGCCGGAACCTTTGGGAGAAGAGAGGTATTAAGTCCCGTAGTATATGACAAGGAGGTGTCGGCGGGTAATCAGGGCGATGATTGTCAGAGATTTGGTCTGAAGTAGTGCAAGAGGAAAAGACTGCGCCAAAGAGACAGAGAGGTCAGCGGGGTCCCAGCTCAATGGCATACTGCTTGGTCTACTTACCTGGAGCAAGATGGACGCCCACCCGAGCTTGGATGCGTCACACATAGTTCACACAGGGAGGTGTGCTGTCTTGGGTTTAAGAACCCCTCCGAGCATAGCGCTGCAGATCGGTAAAAAGCAAGCGAAAATGAATCCCAAGGAAAGATAGCTGAAAACCTCCAGAAGTAGAAAAAGAATGACGAATGCCCCCAGGTTTTCGATTTCGAGGAAGTAGGCGATGAGCATCGCTGCCGTACATACTAGAAAGCAAGCGGTAGCGGCTACTTTGGTGTAGCGGAGGAAATGGAGAAGAACCCTGTCCTTTGTCGACCGACTCAAGCCCTGTACTTGATAAGGATTCGGAGGTACGAGTAAGTCTGCATTCTTGGGTTTGAGGACCCCTTGGAGCGCAGCCCCGCTGATGGGCAAAAAGGAATAGAAAGTCCAGGTGATGAAAATATAACCCAAAAGCTCCAGTAGTCCAATAAGAATGATGAATGCGGCCATGTTTTCGATTGCGATGAAGTAGGCGACGATCATCGCGACCGTGCATACCAGACAACAGACGACTACCGCTATTATGGAGTAGCGGTAGAAGTTGGAAAGGACCCTGTCCTTTGTCTTCTGAACCAAGCCTGTCATTGCTGTTTGGAGTGTCCGACCGAGTGGTGATGCTTGACTGGATGTAGAGGTGACGGATGATGTTGTTGAATGACCACCTAGACAAGTTGGCAGAAAGAATTGGCGAGGGTTTTAAGACCTTGGTTGACGTGGAGCTAAATAGGTTGAGATCTCAATAGGTTAGGGCTCAAGGACCTTTCGATGATGACGACTATGTTACTCACCGTCACTCGTGATGCACTACCTCGGCTGGAGACATCCAAGCTTGGCATCTGCAGAGTGCAGATGCTCAGCGGGGAAATGGATGTGCTCAGAAGGACCTTAACATTCTTGACTGAGCGTTGCTAATGTCAACCAACTCTCCCATGAGGGGGTCGGTAATGCCGGTGAGAGAGAAAAACAGGTACGCAAGTGCAAAAAAAGTTGAAAATTGCAGTAGTAGAGCGGAAAGCATAAGTGTTGCGAGGTCCTGGATGGCGAACAAGTGAGCTGCGGCTACTGCGCCGAGATTGATGACAAAGGTGGCTAGGCCAGCAACGGCAAGGTATTTCAGGATCGCGGAACACGTGTCGAGTTGTTCTTCCTTGGTGACAGCCATTGTTGATTGTTGTCGGAGGTGGTGGTATGCCGTGGTATGTCCGGTCGGGGAAAGGTGAGAGAATTGGGAAGAGAATTGCAGGTAGAGGGTAAGAGTCTGACCAACTAAATACCCTAACGTTAGGGCTTTGATTCTCCATATGCCGACTACCTAGGTACCTAGGTACATTGCTCACATGCACCGTCATTCCAAATGTAATACCTCGGCCGGAGAAATTCAAGCCCGGTTGGACGCGCATCTGCGCTCAGGAGGATCTTTTTGACCGCGATGACCGCCGTAATTGGGCCCTCTTGACTTCCTCCAGATCCATCATAATTTCCTCCTGGTCCCTCTGGAATGCCTGCTGGCCCTTCTTGACTTCCTCCTGGCTCTTCTTAAGTTTCTCCTGGTCCCTCTTGGCTTCCTCCTGGCTCTTCTCAAGTTTCTCCTGGTCCCTCTTGGCTTCCTCCTGGCTCTTCTTGACGTTCTTCTGGCACTTGTTGATTTCCTCCTGGCCCTTGGTAATTTCCTCCAGACCCCCGATAACAGCGCCTGAGATAGTGTAGAGGGACATCCATATGAACCCTATCATAAGATAGACCGAGCATTGCAAGAGGGAGCAGTAAATGATAACCGCCGCGGGGTCTGCGACGTTGAAGACGTAGGCTCCGGATATTGCGGCGCCACCGAGGACCATGTTGATAACGATGGCGGCGATGCCGTAAAACGCGAGTGAGGTTAATGCCTCGTGTCTTGCGCCATCATTGTTGTAGGCCATTGCTGGATGTAGAGTCGAAGTGGCGATGTCTAATTCCCGCAGTGATGAAGAAGGGCGCTGTTGAAAGGCTGGATGTTGGAGATGATGGAGGATGTTGTTGAAAGGTGTGAGACGGGTGAAGAATGGAAGGCGGAAGGTCAGAGTTTTGAGACGACGGCAAGCGGGGAGCTAAATACCTCGGTTAGGACACAAGACACTTTAATCAACCACATGACGACGTGATGCTTGCCTCACTGATGCACGAATGCAGTACGTACCTCA
This sequence comes from Podospora conica, assembly GCA_030685255.1. Taxonomy (NCBI): domain Eukaryota; kingdom Fungi; phylum Ascomycota; class Sordariomycetes; order Sordariales; family Podosporaceae; genus Podospora; species Podospora conica. Next base: position 333,610 of record MU839430.1, on the reverse strand, counting down.
TGCACTACTCGCACCTCCGAGTCGGCCCCCAATCGGAACAGTCCTGGGCTGGCAGTGGGCTTGCATTCCCTTAATCAGCTCGACAGCAAACTCGACCACCCATTGCAGGATAGCATCCGCAATAGCCTGGAAGCAACTGAGCATGTAGAACAGAAGCCAAAAGACCGAGAAGAGTACTAGGATTCCTGAGAAGATGCCTGGAATGATATCGTTGATTTGGTAAAAGTGGTTTGCGAGAAAGACGCCGAAGAATGTAACAAGGTTGCAAAGAGCGAAGACCCAAGTATATTTGGAGAGCGAGGACCGGAGCCTGGCTCGTATTTCCCCCTCCACGGGAATCATTTTGGCGATTGTTGGTGATGTGCTGGGATATGCGTGTGGTTCAAGTTGGTCGGGAAAAGGCACGGTCGGCGGTGAACTAAATAGGTACCTCGAGGTTAGGGCTTCGATCGATCACATGAAGACCAGTGCGTCAAGTTGCTCACCGTCACTAATGCACGAATGCAGCAGCACCACGACACATCATCTTGGACTGGTGATGGCTTTCCTCAACAAGTTCGACCACTATGTCTAGGTAGGATTGCATCCGAGATCTCGTCGATGCAGAAGTACAAAGCCATCAGAAGTAAATAGATCGAGAAGGTTACCACGAGCCATAGGATGTGGATATAGCTTATGGGAGAGCCGAAGTAGGAAATGAGAACTGCCCCGATACATATGACAAAGTTGATGGCACCGAAATTCGAAATGCGTTTGAGAAGCGAGGATGATGCCTCGTTCTGTCTTTCCAGGCCCAAGGCCATTGTTGTTGATGGTATGACTGGAATGCTCGGATGCTTTTGGTCGGGAAAGGGAGCCGAGGAGAGGGAGGCGTGGACTTGGAGTCGATGTGAAGAAATGGTGTAGTAGCTCAATGGCTTGGATACCGTGGGCTCTCTTGGGCTAAATACCTAGTCGGAGGCTGGGACCGAGGAGCTGGGTGTGACCAGACCACCTGCCGAGGACATGTGGTTGAATTTGGCGGAACTGGTTCGTGTCTGAGTGCATGAAGGAACATCAGATGCTTGCAGCGGTACGTCATGAAATACCGGGCGATTCTGACGAGGGAATACTGCATATGATGCCATTACTCACATAAGACAGCATTCCTGAAATATGCACAGGATAGGTAGGTAGTTGAAAACTTGATTGATCTTATTTACACCAAGTCCATTCTCCCGACCCATGAGGTACTCTTTCATCTACTGCGAAGTTGAAGTCCTTTAAACTGCTATCTCTGGTTCCATCAAAGTAAGAGCGACTTTGTCCAGGTTAATCCACGTAGTGAATAGAATAATGTTGACCAAGAAAGTCAGATACCCGATAAGAATGCCCACTGCGGCAAGAATCGGCAGATTGTCGCTGGTACCGAGGAAGTAGTAGGCCGCGAGGACTGCGGTGCCACTTATGAGGGCGTTGGCTACGGCGCCGATCAAGTTGGTTCTTCCGAGCGAGGAGCGTACTTGGACGATGGTTTCGTAGCTGAATGGACGTACGTTCCTGTGGTGATGTGTGTGCCCGGCCATGACTGTTGTTGGGGGAGGCGTTTCTGGGTGGTGGTTGGATTGAATGGGATGCTGATTTTCTGGCCTTGATATGCGAGCGACGAGATATTAATACTACCTTCACCTGTCAAAGAACGTCTGCTTCTTGGCCGCAGTTCAGCCCAAGACGACACCGAGCTTCCCATGTATACATACACGTACATGAGAAGGAGAGGGGAGGGGTGAGAACCTCGGTCTAGATACTGTCCACAACCACGCATCGAGAACTCCGAGGCATGTTTGTCGAGGGAACTGCTTTTTTCCGATGCACTTCTGGGCTCACAACTGACCCAATGCATGTTCAGCAACCCCTCCCCCGGATCACCGCCGAGGACGACAATATGAGGGGACCAGACAGACTGCAGTCGACCCCTTTGCCCACTTTTGCATACATGCACGTGCTATGCATGCATGGCCCCCTCTCTCCATGCTGGTCGCGAACCCTTCCCCGTGTTTGGGTTGGCAATGACGGCGAGGGTACCCGGCCCTCTTCATACAATGAGGATGCCGCCGAGCAGCACAAAAGCCCCGAGGCTTCTCGGGACCCGGCGCGACAAGAGTCCGGTCGCAGAAAGTCTTGGAGATGGCGGTGGAGACCGACGACTGGGGTCGGCGTGGGTCACAGAGAGACACGCAGTGGGGGTCTCACGCAGACACCATGTCGGCGGGCTTGGCAGTCGTCCCTGGGGCCTGTCCGTGGGGAGCCGACGAGGTGATGACGTCGGGGCGGCGTCGGGTGCATGCCTCGGCGACCCCATGAAGTGTCCGTTGCTGCCCCTTTCACTGCTGCTGCTGTGTACAGGTCAGTGGTGGCAGGAGCGGCGTCGCTGGGCCTTGAAACGAGGGCGCTTCAAGACTTGCCAAAAAATGGAGCTTTGAATGACTCGGGTCAGCGGACTCATGGCTCATGCATCGACATCATCGGGCGGCCCTGGTCCTGCACGCAGCACGCCCTCCCTGCCTTGTACCGACGGGGAGGAGCGGGGCCAAGCCAAAATTCGATGCCGAAACACCGCGTCTGCTCCATAAAAGTCGGCCCTTCGCTGCTCGCCCTCAAAATGAACGAGAGACCTGCGCCGTCCTCTCCTCGACCTGGTGGTGCACACTCCTGCCAGCCCTTCCATCCCGACCCGACCCTTTCCCATTCCATCTTTGCCCTTCCATCCGCCGTCCGCCCTCTGGCAGCGAGTCCCTTCATTTTTTCCCTTTTCCTTTTTTTGGCACGTGTGGTCGGCCCGACCCGGCAACGGTTTGTTGACCCGCCCCTTTTTCTTTCCCCTTTCCCCCCTTTCCCCAACACACCCTAACACACACCCTAACCCTGGCGTGGACACCAACGCTGATGTGACCACCACCCAACCCACAGCTCGCGACCATGTCGACCGTCACCGTAAGCATGGCCTACACGCCGGCCGAGACCATCGAGATCGTGTCCCGGCTCGGCGCGAGAAAGGGGCGCGGTCGCCCCGACAAAGCCTTCCTCGGCGCCATGTCGGCCGGGTGCCTGCTGGCTCTGGCCGCCGGCGCGTCGCTCGTCGTCACGGCCAACCCGTCGTTCGATGCACCGGGAATCTCCAAGTTCCTCTGCGCCCTCGTCTTCCCCATGGCTCTCGTCCTGATCATCCTGAGCGGCGGGGAGCTCTTTACGGGGAGTACCATGATCACGGGCGTGGCCGTGCTGCACAGACGGTTACCGGTGGTCAAGATGCTGCTGCACTGGTTCCTGTGCTTCTGGGGAAACTTTGCCGGCTGTCTGTTTACTCTGGCCATCTTCATCATCTGTACGTTCCCCTTTTTTTGTATGGTATCCCCGAAACTGACCCCCTCCTCAGCCGCTGGCGTCTTTGACGACGAGCCCTACCGCGGCCAGGTCATCAAGTTTGTCGCCCACAAGCAGCTGGACCCGACGTGGGGGCAAATCTTCATCCGCGGCATCGGCTGCAACTGGCTCGTGTGCCTGGCCATCTTCATGTCGATCCAGCCCAAGGACATTGTGTCCAAGGTGGTGGCCATGTACATGCCCATCTTTGTCTTTGTGCTCCTCGGCTTCGACCACATCGCCGCCAACTTCTTCTTCATCCCGCTCGGCATCTGGCTCGGCACCCCGGGCCTCAGCATCGGCCTGTACATATGGAAGGGCATCATACCCGTGGCCCTCGGAAACCTGGTCGGCGGCACCGTCTTCTGCGGCGGCTACTACTACTACATGTTCATCCTGGGCGAGCCCGACATTGCCATTGACGGCGTCTACTATGCCCAGCGCGCCGAGGAGGGCGGCATGCCCATGGCCGTCACCACGGGGAGGAACCAGCTGGGCGGCCTGGAGAGCGGCAACACCACCAGCACCGCCATCAAGGGGAGTGACGAGATTGTCTCGGTGTAATGCTTTAGTTTTGGACCGGAATTCAGTACGTGTTCATTTGTTACTGGGCATTGCGACACTGGTCAATTTGTTGCATTTTTGAGGGTTCCTTGGAGTTTATAGTGGACATGTATAGGACCTACCTGGGTAGGTAGGTATTGATCCCGACGCGGCCTGGGAATTTTAGTTGAAGTACATTTCCCACCAGTTGTCCACCACCCACCCCACGAGCCCCCTTGCCCGATTCCGGCTCGGCAGCTCAAGGGGGATTCCCCCCTTTCCCAAGACTCCCAGACAACTCCTCTCACCCCAACCTCAATGCCGATCACCCAATCCCCAACCCACCGCAACCCAAGGGCCAAATGCCCCCGGTCTTGACCTCTTGCGCCCGGTCCTCGCGCTGCGACTCGGATCCCAGAGCCCTGGCTCCTGGCCCGGATCCACTCAGCCCTCCCATCGCGCCGGTCACCCCCACTCGCAGCTCCTCCAAGGCCGCACGCTACGCGCCCTCCTCCATGGACTGGGGCCCTCCTTCAGGAGACGGAGTGTCTGGCTCGTGTGGCCATCATCGGAGGCTGGGGGGAGGAGGTGGAAGACTGGACGAATCAAGTGAGGGGAGATGGGGGAACTGGGTGTATGGCGTTGGGTTGTGGTTTACGGGCCCGGTGTCTTTGGCGTGGTAATTTGGATGGTTGGGGGGTGCCGGGGTGGGCTTAATGTGATCGGCTGGCATGGACACTGACCGAATGGGGGGCATGTCGGTAGGGAGGGTCTAGAATATAGGTGTGTGGTTGAAATCAAGATGTTTACCGTCCTGCCTCGAGAAGCTGAGAGAACAAGCATCGCGGGAACCACCTGGTCAAGGGCCGCCTACAGACGCCACAGCCAGAAACGACCCCATGGATGTGCGACCCAGACGCCACGGACATGTCATGGACTTCACGCATCGAGAAACCAACGAGATACTACATTCAGCATCACTGCGCAAGTACTAATTGAGACATCAGAAATGCAAACCCTATTCACCCTCGACGCGTCCAGCAATGTGCCACCCGTTTTCAGGGGAACGACAGGCTCTGACCATTGTCGGTTTGTCTTTTTCCATGATCGGGACGTTGCTGGTATACATGAAAGGGTTGCCGAGGGTCCAATGGAGAAGGTGTTCACCGTTTTGTCACAAGGGGGAGGAAGAACAGCCATGGCGGGAACCCCCCGATCAGGGGCAGTATGGAAATGACACAGTCGACATGTTGTTGTTGTGGATGTTGTTGTTGTTGTTGTGCTGGCTGTCGCACCTGCCTTTGAAAATGTTTGGCCCGAAGTCACCGGGCACCTCCCACCAGGCAGGGAACGGGGTCGCCTTCATATCACCGGCCTCCTTCTCCATCTTCCATGGCCGGAGCAGCCCTGCTTGTCGAAGATGCCGTGGTCGAAGCTCGACCGAGAGACTTCCTTCCTGGCTATGAGGGTTCCAGTAAACAAGCTTCGACAACAAAACACTTGGGATCCCCAACCCGGACAAGAATTTTCTTCCTCTCTTTTCTGGCTCGACCACCGGCCCAGCAGCAGCAGTGGCAGCAGCAGCAGCACCAGAACCAGCACCGGCACCAGCACCAGCACCAGCAGCAACAACAACAACAAGACCACCGGCCGCACTCCCTCCCTCGCCTCCATCAACCGCCGCACCCACCACCACCACCAACCACCAACCGCCACCACCACACCACCACCACCACCAAGTCCCCATGGAGGGCCTGGGCTCGGCCGCCTGTCTCGCGGTGGGGTAAGTGTTGTTCCGCCTCCTCGCTTCCAGATTGTTACTGACGGATGCGTCCCGAAATAGATGGGTTTATACAAACGACCACTGCGTGTCATGGTCGGCCTCGATGGCCACTAGTGTGCGGCAAGCGGCCGCCACCACCGCCGCAACCCTCGCCGCCACCGCCGCCACCCTCGCCACCACCGCCACCACCGCCACCACCGCCACCACCACCACCACTACCGCCACCACCACCGCCACCGCCACCGCGCCTGCGGCGCCCGCTGCCCCCATCGGGGTCGACGTCGATGTCGGCGTCACCATCTCGGCCAAGATCCAAGTTTTGGTGTGGCTGAGTGGTGTGTGGGTGGGGGTGTCGCTGCTCCTGCAGTTGGTGCTCTGTGTGCACCGCGTGTGGGACAAGAAGAAGGGGGAGGAGCGGGCCGAGAATCGGCAGAAGGAGCGGGAGGCGCGCGGCGTCGAGATCAAGAAGGAGGAGGAGGACCGGGCCGAGCAGCGGGAGATCCGGCGGGAGGGCCGGGCCGAGCTGCGGGAGATCCGGCGGGAGGACCGGGCCGAGCTGCGGCGGCTGGGCGCGGAGGAGAAGGAGGAGGCCAAGAAGAAGGCGAAGAAGGAGAAGAAGAAGAAGCGGCGGGCTCGGCGGCAGCTGCGGCTGCGCCTGAAGGTGTCGGCCGGGGGGGGCGAGGGAGAGGGGGAGGGCGAGGGAGAGGGGGCGGGTGTGGGGGAGGAGGCGGGTGTGGGCGACGGCGGCGACGCGCCGGTCCTCGACACTTCGGGGTCGAGCGACTCGTCGTCGTCGTCGGAGGAGGAGTGAGCATGGGGGGCGTGGGGGGGCGTGGGGGGGGGGGGGGCTTGGTAACATCACTATATCATAGTACGCGTTGAGCTTTTCCGGGGGGAGGGGGGGGGGGGGGGGCTGGGGCCACTAATGTTGACAATTGTTTTGGTGTTTTCGCTTTTCGCATCATGGTTTTCGCGCGCTTTGTGATCGTTGTATGTTTGTGCTTCCACGTCCGGATATGCTGATGTGGCGATCCTCTTCACATGTGTCAACCGTGGTCGTGGATTCGTGGTTGTGGCTGTGGTGGAGGTCGTACGCCCCTCGCCACGCCGGAAGACACATCCAGGGGACACATTGGTCATCGATTCCCCGTTCTTCTTCTTCACCCTCACGCTGTTCAGATGGATGCCCACCCCACCTGCACAATGCCAAGGTGCTGTGGAAAAGTCGACGCATAGCTGGCGGTGGTCGCCGAGGAGAGGGATGCCATGTCGTCGGGGAGGGTCTGGTCTGGGGGTGGGGTGTTAGTCTTTGGCACTGCACAATCTTTGGGAAGAGGGAAGAAGGGAAGAAAAGGAACGAATCCTTACGCAGTACTTACACTGTCACTGGGGCCCGGGTGGAACATCAAGGGGCAGTCTTGGCCGGGCATCGAAGAGGGCTGGTCGCAGGGATTCCTCGAGCTTGTAAATGTGAATTGAAAGGATGGGAGCCACTGTTGGATGGGTGCCTCGCCGTCGCTGGATTTACACGGTGCGCTACTCATTCAAATACTCGGGCCTGGAAAGACAGGGCCGTCTTGTGGAAGCCATCGATGGACTGAATTGATGCGATCGTGATGGTGTCGACGTCGACGACGTCAACGAGGGAAAAGCAATTGGTGGTCCGTGTGTGAAAAGATTTCACACGGCCCACCCAGCATTGAAAGCTGGCAGCAGCTGGCAGCAGCTTGCAGCTGTCATCCTATCTCCTGGAAATGCCGGCAAATCCCGAGCCAAGCCGCCATGCAAATGCAATGCCGCCTCGTGCCGATCGCCAAGATCAAACGGGCGGCTGAACTTGGCATCTCCAAGTCCCTCGTTTTCCAACGTCACGTCCTCCCTTGCCCACCTCGACACCACCCCACGACGACACCCTCCCTCCCCGACGCACCCGACGCGGGCCCCTAAGATGCGCCCCCAGCCATGACACGCCCCAGCAATGGCGCCGCCAACATCTCCCGTCGCGACGGCGACCCTCTCCCCCTCGCGGCCACAGCCACAGCCACGACCACGGCCTCAACTCCCTTCAACCACGGCATTCTCCCCGTGATCCCCGACGGCACCCAGCCGCCCTCGTTCCCCGAAAAACCTCCGACCAGCAACGCCGCCACCGGCGCCTCGGCCGCGTCCATCCGCGCCCTCACCCAGCAAGCCGTCGCCTTTTACTTTCGCGCCCCCGTCAAGGCCTTCTTCAGGACGAGGGTCGATTACCTCGCGTATGCTCGCGCCCTACAGCAGCAGCGCCATGCCCTCCTCTTCCCCCCGACCGGCACCGTCCTCCCCTCCGCACTCCCCGCCTCGTCCTCCTCCACTTGGCTCACCTGGCTCAAGTCCCGTGCCCGCGCCACCACACCCGGCGTCATCGCCTCGGCCATCAACCACTATGGCTGGCGCGTCGTGCCCGACCAGGTCCTGCCCCCTCTCATCGCCAACGTAGGTGTCGGCGTCGTCCTCTACACCTCCTACCTGCACATCCTCGGCCGCCTGCACCCCGAGTCCGCCCTCGCCTCCAAGCGCGTCTACCCCCCGCCATCCCCCGTCGAGACCTTTACCGCTGGATTCCTCGCCGGAAGCATCCAGAGCGTGCTGGCTGCGCCGCTCGACGCAGTCCAGGCGCGCTACGACCTATCTGCCAACACGGCGGCTGGTATGTCGGCCAGCGGGAACCCAGCGCGCGCCGCCCCCGGCATCCCCCACCAGCGCCCGCAGAGCATGTGGTCCTTTTGCGCGTCCAAGCTGCACGAGATTGGCGTGCGCGGCATCTTTGCCGGGTGGGGCCTGAGTCTCCTCAAGGACAGCATGGGATCCGCCGTCTTCTTCAGCACCTTTGAGTACCTCAAGGCGCAGGGGTACTACCGCTTCGTGACGTGGTACTACGGCGCGCTGAGTGACGACGTCGTCGTGCTGCTGTCGCGGCGGCGGCCGACGGCCGACAAGGAGCGCGGAATGCCAACCATCATCCGGCCGCACTACGCCATTGAGCCGGCGTTTCTGCTGCTGGCCGGCATGGGGGCCAGCGTGGCGCAGCAGGCGATTTTGCACCCGCTGTCGCATATCCAGAGCGAGCACTGGGAGCGTCTGGAGGGTCTGGATCGCAAGGCCGAGGAGTTCCGCGGCACCAAGGGGACGGATGCATACATGGGGAGGAGGGGACGGATGATGAGGGCGTATTACAAAGCCTACCAGAAGACGTGGGCCGAGTGTGTCGCCGAGGCGGAGGCCGCTGGCCTGGGGCACAGCATGCGGAGGTGGCTCTATCGCGGGTTCTGGTGGAACACCATCCGCCAGGTGCCGAGCACGAGCGCTGGGCTGATCATCTTTGAGCTGGTGAGGCGCAAGTACGGGATGGGTGGCGAGCCTGTCCGTATCAACAGGGACGGGTACGATATTCTACTGGGGTAGATAATTCTCATCATGGATGATTCCAGGTCACTCACTCCGAACGCCGACATCACCTTGGTGTCTATGGTGGGGTAGCGGGAGACGTTGATCGTGCGGGTAGGAATCCATCTGAACAATGTCAGGGTGAAGAAGAAGGACGGGAGAACGGCGACCAATGTGTCCCCTGAATGTGCCTTTCGTGGCGAGACTCGAGAGCGTATGACCACCCGCCGTCACCACTATGACACCACCACCGCCACGACCATGACCACAATGACAACACCACCACCACCACCACCACCTCCACCAATGCCGCCGCCGCCCCCTCGTGGCTGTTGCTGCTGCCGATGTGGGACCCAGTGCCCGGCCTCTCGAGCAGAAGTTCATCCAAGGCGATCAAAAATGCAACATCACAGAGCGAGAGAGAACCAAAGTGCGAGAACCCAATCCCGCCTTCAAATTATGGGGCCACCCGCCCCCGTCCGTCCCGCGGACGTGCCAACTCATACTCTAATAATGATACAAGCAAACACCAGAGCCCAGCACCCACACCCTCCCTCACAACGACACCACAACCTCAATGCCCGACGACGACGTGCCGCTCGGCGACGACGACGAAGTCTCGTTCGAGCTCGAGCTCGAGCTCGACGACGAAGCGTCATCCGGCCGCACGCTACCGCCGCTGGCCCCGGCCCCGCACCTGACCCCGGCGTGCGTCGAGCTGGAGCCTCGCCCGCCTGGCCATCTTCCGCTGTCGCCTTTCCTCCTTCCTCTCTTCCCCCCTCTCCTTTCTCCGGGCCTCCCTCCTCTCCATCCTCTCCCTCCTCTCCCTCCGCTCCCTTCTTCCCCGAAAGTACACCCAGATTCGCCAGGCAAGCCCGCCCAGCCCCAACACCAAGGACCCCTCAACCGCCAATCTCGCCTCCGCCTGGAGGCCGGAGTCGAGGACCAAGCGCCTAGGAACGCTTGGTGCCACCGCGGTGGCCGTTGGGGTGGCGGCGGTGATGGTGAAGGTGATGGGAGGAGGGGGAGCGGCGACGGTGATGGTGGTGGCAGCGGTGGTGGTGAAGGTGATGGTGATGGGGGGAGGGGGAGGAGCGATGGTGGTGGTGGTGGTTGTCGTCACCGTCACCGCTGGGCCGGCGACCACAACGGTGGATGCGGCGGGGGCTGGCGGGCAGGCGGCGGCAACGGTGATACTTCTCATCATGGCTATTTATATACAGTTCAGCAATTCATATTACGATGGGCTGACTTGTTTCCTCGACACCTCACCATGAAAGCACAATACACATTACCTAGCCAAAAACACGCCTCGCGTTGACGATGATGATACCTAACGTCCTATCTAAGTCGTTGCGGTGGAATCCCTGTGCTGCTGTGTGGAGCGGCGTCGCCCCGTCGCTATCCAGCATGAGGAAGTTTTCCGCCCGAAACAAGGGGAAAAGGTTGTGGTAGCCGTACGCCGTTGCAATATGCAATGCCGGTGAATTGCATCGAGGTCGATGTCCTGCCTGTCTTTTTGTCAACGCGAGACCTATTGCCAAGTCGGACGCGATACCTGAAGCCAAAACCAGATGCCTCCAGCCCTGACTTCATGACCTGGTTGGAGACAAATAAACGTATCCGGTTCCGATTTAAGACCTGCCGTGGTTGGAATTTTTCTAGGTATCCAGTTCTGATTTCGGGAGCTCGATTGGCAGATCAACGACCTTTTTTCTCTCACTGACACCTCCCCCTGAAAGCAGAATACATACCCCCTAGGCAAACAATGTCTTGCTGTAGAAATAAAGGCATCCAGTTCTGATTTCGGGAGCTTGATCGGCAGGTTGACGATCTTGATTTTTCATACTGACACCTGCGCCTGAAAACAGGATACATACCCCCCAGGAAAACAATGTCTTGCCTTGACAACACGACACATGCTGCCGAAATCAACGACGTCTCCCGATGTTCATAAAGGACATTGCTGACGCAATCTTAGGCATCGAGTTTTGATTTTCGGGCCGCGATTAGCATCTGAATTGCCCTGCGGGTTTCCCCCGATGCCTTGCCATCACAGGCACGATGTCTTTTGCTCACGTAAACGACGCCTCGCCCTAATAACACAACACAGGTTGCCGAAATGAACGAGGTCTCCCGATGCCCAGAAAGGACATTGCTGGTGTGTGTTTATGGTAAAGCGCGAGGAGTCGATTCAGCGACATATGCTGATAGTAACTTGAACATCATTATCTGCCTGATGAACCGGCGGAAAGGCGAACTGGAGAAGGAGGAGGGGAAGAAGAAGAAGCAGCGTCGGCTCGGGTGGGGGGCGAGTTGGTGACGGTAGTGCCACCAACGGTGTTGGTCGAAGGAGTGGGTGCGGGTGGGAGCTTGGATGATGATGATTGTCCGATCATCGGATGAAGAAGACGGGGTGTTGGGGGGCGGCCACAGAATAAGGTCGACTTGTTGATGAATGGAGAGGTATGCTTGTTAGCTGGCAGATATCGGAGAAATCAGTTCAGGCCATCCAAAAACTGATCGAGGTCTTTGAACTGGAACTGGAGACGTATACTTGGTAGCTGGAAGGCATCGGAGACATGAGTTCAGGCCATCCAAAAACTGATCGAGGTCTTTGAACTGGAACTAGAGACGTATACTTGGTAGCTGGAAGGCATCGGAGACATAAGTCCAGGCCATCCAAATATTGATCAAGGTCTTCGAACTGGAGTTGGAGACAGATGCTGGTTAGGTAGCTGGCAGACATTGGAGACATCAGCTTGGGCTATCCCAAAGTTTGTTCGAGGTCCTGTATTTAAAACCGGAGACTTGGGCTTGTTGGTTGCAGACATCACAGACCTTATTCCAGGGTATCCAAGAACAGATCAAGGCCTTGGAACTGGAACTGGAGACATATGCCTGTGCCGACGGTGTCTTTGTAAAGAAGAAGCCGCTCCTTGGCTCCTTGGGCAGAGGCCCGCCGTCTCTTGCTTGCGTGCGTGAAACATCCAGGAAATATAAGATGATAAGCTACCTAGATTAGCCACTACATTCCTGCTGTTGGTGATGAAGCAGGATACAGAGGCCCCGTTCGTCGTCAAATTCGTCCGAGTCTCTTGTCGACGGGACGAGGACGTCGTGTGTGTGTGACGATGTGCCAAGAGCTTTTTTTGGGAGGAGGGGGGGGGGTGATGATTGCAGGGCTTGCAGTGCCCCGGCGGGCAGTGGATGCCCCTGAACTTGGACCCTGCACCGCCGGGCCCACAGGGCTCCAAGCATGCTGCAAATATCTTCTTCCCGGGTGCCCGCCCGACCCGTCACCGAGGTAGGTACCTACCAGCAAACACGCGACACCCGCCAAAACACCGGAACAGCAAGTCGTCGTCCACCAGTGGCCAGAGACGCTGGGCTTCGAGACCAACGGCTATTGGAAGCATCGGCCGGTAGGCCTCAAGGCAGCAGGCAGGCAGGCGCGGGCGCGAATGAAGAGCGAGAACGTGGACGTGGACCAGCACACCAGCCAAACGGACCAAGCAGCAAACGAAAGACGGCTTCCCGCACCCAGTCGTGCCTTTTCAGGTTCGTCGTGCCTTTTCGGCCTCGCGGGCGCCTTCGAGTCATTTCTGGGTTGAGAGTCGAGGAAGCAAACGGGCGACGTGCACTTTCCTCCCATGCCACACTGCATGGTTCGACCTGAATATTTCGAAATCTCTTTCTTTCCTCGCACCTTCCCTCGCACCTTTTCCCTTTTCCCTTTTCCCTTTTCCCCGCCTCTTCCCTCCCCCAACCCACCACTCCACGAAGGTACCTCCTCTTTGCCCTCCATCTCGATACTACCTCACCCAATCACTCAACCCCCCCCCACCAGATGCGCAACCACCACCGGCGCACATGGAAAGAACAGTCTTCAACCACCTCGCGCTCCCGCAGAGGCTGCCGGGGGCCGAAGATGGCAACATCGACGAGGTCGAGGCAACAATCGCGGACCGGTTGGCCGCCGCTTGCCGTGCCATGTCAGCGATCGATCCCACCATGCCTGGGCCTGACGGCCCGACTTTGACTCCATCCCCCGCGCGGAACTGTTGGAACGCCATCCACCGAGCAATCGTGGCCTCGCGCAGCGTCAACAAGGGAGGCCGAGTCAACAAGACCCATCTCCTCGTGCAGCTGCAATCTCTGGCCCAGGCTACACCGAACCGACCCGAGGCCTTGGTCCTGCACATCAGGAGGCAGAATGCTGCCATTGTGGTCTACACAGACCTGGAATACCAGCCGTGAGTCCTCTCCCCATTCTCCGTCTCCTCCCTTGCCAGCCCTCCCCGCAAAGTCTTTCATCCAAACAAGCTGACCCCCGAGCAACAGATCCGCCGAGGTCATCTTCGAAGTCTTTGAAGCGTCCCCCCGAAACGAAGATGTTCTCGCCGCCGACAGCGCCCTGCAGTGGGACTTCCCAGGCAGTGCTGTCGCGATCCCCATTGGCGTCTTCAGCGACCACGACTTCCAGGAGAGCCTGGCCACATTTCTCGAGCAGGCCTCCATCGCGCCCTTCAAGCAGTTCACGGCCCAGGCCTTCAAGGCCGGCACCGACCACCACGAAGACCGCGATACCCCCAGTCCCAGAATGATCTCGTCAATGCTCGTGGCGCTCCTGGAGGAAAACGGCCGCAGAATCAACACCCCGCTCCTTCGCAAACGAGTCCGCGACGATGTTTGCTGGAACAACGCCCAGAAGCCCTGGCGCCGACTTCCGTACTGGCTCGTCTTGCGAGTCTTTGTTTCCCGATACCTCGCCCTGTCGCTTGGGTCTGACCAGGGCCGCTTCGAGTACAAGTTTCTGCTGTGTGTGGTCTTTGCAGAACTCATCAACTCCAGCAGGGCCGAGCTTGAGTTGGAGCATATCCATTTCTTGACGGCAAAGCTCTGCCGACGGCTGGCCAAGCTGGACACGGACCGGATGCGGCTCCCGAAAAACATGGCGTATATTTCCTGCAGAGTTGACAGCCTGTTCCGACATCTCTCCCCGGGAATTGACCGCGTCATCCAGCACAGTCTGGGCTATGTCCGGTCGGCATGGGACAACCATAAAAGGGCCCTGAAAAAGGACATCAACCCGCTTCCGAAGAGAGCAATGGATAGAGACATGCATCTCCCTCTGCTGGTCTCGGGGGACAAACTCCGGAGCATGCAGGCGGACTGGAGGAAACTGACCACTAGCTACCGCCATGGTTGGATTGCACCTCGCGCCTTTGACCCTTCCTCTGCCACGAGCGAGGCCTTTGCCAACTTTGCATATCCTCTCCTCAAGTTGGCTGATATGGAAGCATCCTTTGCGTCGGCAAAAGACATCCATGACCCCTCATCGCTGTCCCACGGCATCAAGACCTACCTCAAGAGGGCTCTCCCTTTGTACCATGGCAACGTGGTCCAGATGAGCCTCTGCATCCTGACCGCAATGGAGCAATGGGTCCTCCTCGACCAAGAGACATGCGCCGAGTTTCCCTTGCTTCGAGACTACCACCCGGTCTTCACCCCAGAGATCCTGGACCGCCTCCACCTTGCCAGCTATGACGACATGGTCCGACTCGACAAGATCCAAAGATATCTTGCTCGTCGCATCCCTAGCTCCGAAGGCCCCCCCAAGGAGACGATTTTCGACAACCCCTCCGAGTCTTGTTTCGCCCGGAGGTTCTATGACGAATTTCCAACGGACGCTCAGTATCTGCACTCACTTCACGCACTCGTCGAGAGCGCCGCAGAACGGGCCAAGGCGCAGAAGCACTCGGAGTGGCTCGAAAAGAAATCCGAGTACGACAGCCTGGCGCGCCAGGTGAATGGGAGTACATGCACCTACATTATCGAGGGATATGGTCACCATCGGAGGGAAGTCCACGACGAACGACAATGTGACCGTTGTCGAGCAACGTATCGAATGTCGTCCATGAAGATTCGCGTCTATGAGCACCCTCTCCCGGAGGACGAGTGGCTGGCCAAGGTTGTCATCTTTGAGCTTGCTTGCCCTCCGGCTTTTCAGATGTACCGTGACACAACTTGGGCAATCCTATCTCTACTTGCCAACGGGTCGTTCTTGAGGGACCAAGGGTCACCACCCACATGCGTGGTCCGAGAGTATTCCGAACTGATGGAATTTGCCAGCGATGAAGAGCCGATTGTCACCCTCGGGTCAACCACAAAGTCATGTAAGAGTTCCCATTCCCGTACGTTTAACATGAGGTACTGACCACAACTTCAGTCCTCCGGACGCATTATTCCATCGCCCGTTTTCCCGTCGAATGGGAAGGTGGCCGAGACGGACTGTGCAAGCCCAACGGGCTCCGCTTCAGTTATTATGACTCCGGTGGTGGAGTTTGGATTGGGCGCAAGACCATCCGACCAACCTTTGCGCATCACCTGGGTCTCCAGATGCCAAAGGGTTCCCTCTTCCAACTGTCCGAGAGCTACGAGGGGCTTTCGTCCTACGAGATCATGGCATCACAACCAAACTGCCCGTCCGGCATCAACCCGCACGAGTTCATGGCCTTCAAGACCCTCCTCTCCGGGGTCGAACGTCGGTGGATCTCCATACTCGTGGAGCTTGCATCCAGCAACCTCAACTGGTCTGGGGAGACTACCATGTGTCTCCTCAACCACCTTGCGCTGCAGTGCGGCCCCCAGTCCGAAACAAGAGACCCACTGCGCGTTGTTCATTCAGTGTTTCGCGACAGCGCCTTCGCCACAAAGCTCCTTCAGCAGGTTGAAAGGAGGCTATCTGATCTCGACGCCGCCGGGAATTGGAGAGAAGGGCACCTCATGTCCATCCTCGTAACTTTGGCTTGGAGGGTTGCTCAGTTTGCGACCCCCGCCGGGTTGCCGACCGAGATTCGACGCAAAGCAATCGACCATCTCACAAAAGCACGGATGATTTGCATAGGGTGGTTCCGGACTCTCCGGGAACAGATCCAGACGTGCAGTGATCCAGCGACGAGCAAGCAGCTTCAGCAACGCGCCCTTGTCGCCGCCCTCCTCTGTCGCCAGACCTTTGTTGTTCACCTGGCACAGTCTGCGCCACTGGATGCCTCTCACCTTGAGGTTTACATCGAATCAACCATCGCGATTCAAGAGACTTTGGGGCACGAAATCAAGGCCCTAGCTCCGACAATGCGGCAGAACCTTGTATATGCGATCAAACTTGGCCATCAACTTCGCGATTTGGTCACTCGGTCCATTCTTTCACACCCCCAAGGATTCCGGGCAGGATTGGAGAGATTCTGGCCCGGGGCTAGCCGTCTGGGGGGTTCTGATGACAACAACCTCTGCCTGGAGCGCGATGACTGGATCAGCTGCGAGATGCCTGAAAGTGACAGCGAGCTTCAGCAAACAATGCACTACAGCATTAGATTTGGGACATTGCTGGTGAACGGAAAGCCAGTTGGGGTAAGTTCACATTCACCAGGATTGGGTCGGAGGACCCAGATGGAGGAGGCCAAACTAACCGGGTGTTGCAGAATCTGCCTCAAAGTTGCCAGAACTCGGTTATGATGAAGGAACTCTTTGGAGATCAGCAACTGCGAGTGTTTCAGTCCTCCCTGCCTGGAATGACCTACAGTACGTCAATATTTCCGTCATCAACTTGGTGCCTAAATGACTGACACGTGGTTGCGTGGATAGCCCTCACGTTCCAGCCCTGCAACTTCACCGTCCATATTGGCTACGAAGGGAATGAAATGGTCATCATCGCCGTGGCCAGAGGTCTACAGCTTCGTCTGCTCCCGAGAAGCATATTTCACGACTCTGATACGTGGGATCTTCCAATCCCCTTGATCGAGAACGGATTTCACTGGCTGTATGCCTCCCCCATCCTTTTGCCTGTGTGTCGAAAAGTCTCTGACAATCTGCAGCAATCTCGGCACGGGACAGGTGCACAGTACCCTCAAGAGGTCAAATCCATTCCCTATCAACAGGAACAACTGGATTCTCAATATTCAAACCGGAAGATGCAGGAGAACTTTTCAAAACCGTGAAACCGAGGACATCATTTACCCCCACGCGCCACTCTTCCAAGAGATCAGCAATATCCTCACAGGATTGGCACCCCCGCAGAAGCTCCTCATCACGCAGCACCAGCGGAAGCATGTGGCTGTTCAAATCCCTTCATTGCAGCTCATGTTCTTCGTGGACAACAACCAGCGCTTATTCTCACCGCAACTTGGCCTCGAGGTCGACCCAAATCAAGACGCCGGAACCTGGTACGGGCTTACAACCAAGCTAGTCTGCCGAGCCAAGGACAATCCTCTTCGCCGAACCATTCTCGTTCCAATTGGCAACTTGAGATGCAAAAGGTGGAGAGGCCACAACATAGTCAGCTTCGCGAAAGAGGGCGGCAACTATGGCAGATTCGACATCAACGACACGCTCGGCAGAATTGACTGTGCCCCCGAGCCTCTCTTGATATACACAAGGGCGCTCATCCATGCATTCACCTCTTTCTTGCTGCCAGATCCCCTGACTGGGCGGACTGGAGCCGAGGAGGCACTTCTCCTGCTCAGTTCCGGAATCTGCAAGCCCTGGACCCGACTCGGCGCCGGCCATGCCGATCTCCTGCGCGACATTGCGGAACTGACACCGGCCCGGGTTTACTACCCGCATCAACTGAAATCGATGAAAAGCGAAAGATGGAATGATGACTTGAATAGTCATGTCCAACACCCGCTTTACGCAGATCTCATTGAGGAGATCCTCGAAACATCGAGGCAGAAGGCCGCATTCCATCCAGAACAAAGTGACGTTGTCGAGAGGTCTGTTGCAGAATTTCCACCATGGGGAGAACAATCACTGCAAAGACGGGCACAAATCCGACGTCAGCTGCATGAAAGGCCGCTTGCTGGTCTTTACATTTCCGACGTCAAGGAGCACGTGTATCTTCCTCGAGATCGTCCATCGCTGGAGGACCCGTGCTATTGCCGGGTCATGAAGATGACCAACATCTTGCGGACACAGCCATCGGACATCGAGAAGCCGCCCGATTTGGCTCAAAAGTTCGCCCAAGTCAACACCGTTGGCGGCTATGGTGTCCCCTACGATGCAGTAGCCATCAGCGAGCGGATGAAGACTGACATTCTGGAGAGTTGGGGCTCCCTCGTCGAGTACTGCCGTGGTGCAACTTCAAGCTACAGCCTCATGTTCCTGATTTCTGCTCTGGCTTTCCGGGACACTGTGGACGAGAGTCTACTGAGGGTGTTGGTGGCATTTTCTGCCATTCCGGCGCTCAAAACACTCCCGCTTCCAACGCCATGGGTGGCATACGTCAACTTCCGTCCAAACACCACACCCCACTTGGACGATTTGGTGAGGCTGGCGATGCCTCACAGAATCGTCCAAACATCTGGACCCGGTGATGGGTTGGACGAATTCCTGAGCAGCAAGGAGAGACGGAGGAGACAAGCCACTGCCGATGCCCTCGACCTGCGAAGCGAAGACGACTGTCGGTATCTTGCAAGATATTTACTGCAGCAATGGCCGTGCTTTGAACCAACGACTGGGGCGCTCTTGCGGAAAGATCTGTTGGTCGACCCCGAAGCTGCTCTGGAGACCATCCGGCCGGAGTGGAGGAGACTCTACCGGAATTACGAGCTCAGCCAGCACTTGCAACAGGTCCAGGCCATCATGCATCTTTCCACCGGCGATACTGTCTGGCGGTTGCCACCGAGCCACTCACCTCCCCATGGGGGCGCAACCATTTTCCCTTGTCGGGCGCGAGGGGGTGAGATTCCCCAGCTTGAAGATCTCATGAGCCAATCTTTTGGCAGCAATCCCCACCACAACCACGAGGGCGCTTCGACGGGCTGGTTACCACTGACGAGCAACCAAAACATTCGGGCACCCCGCATACCGCCCAATGCGTCAAGCCAAAATTCGAAGCCACAAATCTCTCAAAATGAGGCATCTGGGTACATCAGGGAGCTGGGCGAAATTGTTCAGGAGCTTTCCGAGACCAAGTCGCTCGTTCGAACCGCGTATGCCAGTGCGCTTGTCAAGAGTCTGGAAGCCTTCAAAAACAAACGAACGCCACAGCAACTTGGAAAGACTTTTTACTTTTTGCGCGACGTCTCCAAGTCGAGGAATGAGGTTGTTCGTCTCTTTTTGGCGCTGCGGGCATCGGTGGAGGCCCCCACGGCAACTCTTTCCGCCAAACGAATCGCCTGGCTCCAGCAAAGCGGCCTGTGGCCTGCAATCACCACAGTGTCTTTGCTGGCGCACTTGCGGAGCAAAGATACCTCTGCAACCTTTGGAGTTGGCATGAAAGCTGCGCTTACCAGTTTTGGACTCGCAATAACAAAATTCCAGCGCGATCGAAGACTCAACGCCGCCGTCGTCACCGGAGATCCGACACGGTTCGACAGTGAGGAGGCCAACGTTGGTCACCAAAATTGGAATCCCGAACAGCACGGGGACTGGTTGTTACTCGAGATCGAGTCGAACCTGCTCATTCGCCCGGATCAGGTTGACGTGGCGCGGGCGACCATTTGGCCCGAGTCTGGTGCGAACTCTGTGCTTCAGATGAATATGGGCCTCGGGAAGACATCCTGTATCATCCCAATGGTCGCCGCAGCGATGGCGGACGGGAAGAATCTCGCCCGCGTCATTGTTCCCAAGGCCCTTTTGCTCCAGACGGCCCAGCTGCTCCAGTCTCGTCTCGGCGGGCTCCTCAACCGTGCCATCTGCCATGTCCCATTTTCGCGGCGGACGCCAACCACGCAGGCGGACATTCGGCAATACGCCAGCATCCACAAGCAGGTCCTCAAGCACTCGGGCGTCATGATATGCTTACCCGAGCATAATCTTTCCTTTATGTTGAGCGGTCAGCAGCGGCTGCTCGATGGACACCTAGCAGAAGCCAAGCCGATGATTCGGATGCAGAGCTGGCTCAAGACCGTTTGCAGGGACATTCTTGATGAGTCGGACTACACGTTGTCAGCCCGCACGCAGCTCATCTATCCCTCGGGATCACAGATTTCTCTTGACGGGTCTCCGTCTCGGTGGCTTTGTATCCAAACCGTACTCAGCCTCGTCGATCGCCACCTTTACGGGCTTCGGAGCTCATTCCCACACTCCATTGACGTCTTCAGGAACCATGACGGTGGATTTCCCATCATCTATTTTCTTCGCCAGGATGTGGAAGACGAGCTACTGCGGCGCGTCGCTGTCGACATTACCCAGGGGCTGGGGAATGTGCTTCCGATGCGGGCTCTCGGCGCATGGGAGCGCATTGCCATCAAGGACTTTCTTACTCCTGGCAACCACAAGCTGCGTGCCGCTACCTTGGACGCCATCCGAAGACTCTGTCCCGAGAAGCCGCACGTCAGGGAAACTGTCTACCTGTTGCGCGGGCTCATTGTCAACCGCATTCTTCTCATGACACTGAAGAAGAGATGGAACGTTCAGTATGGGCTGCACCCGCTTCGTGATCCGATCGCTGTGCCTTATCACGCAAAAGGCGTCCCGTCGGACAATTCCGAGTTTGGACACGCCGATGTGTCGATCCTCTTCACTTGCTTGGCATTCTACCACGAGGGTGTCAACGAAGCCCGCCTCCGACAAGCGCTTACGCGTGTGCTCAAGTCGGACGACCCGTCGACCGAGTACGAGAAATGGATCCAGAGCACCGACAAGTTCCCCGAGTCACTGAGGGCGTGGAACACCATCAACGTCGAGGACGAGATGCAGATGCACGAGGTGTGGAAGGCTGTTCGCTACTCCGTGGTCGTCATCAATTACTTTTTGAACAACTTTGTGTTCCCTCGCCACGCCAAGCAGTTCAAAGTCAAGCTGCAGTCGAGCGGTTGGGACATTCCCATCCACTCGGCCTCTCAGGACGCTTCTGCGGGACTCAAGACCCGCTCAAAACAGCTCACGACCGGCTTCAGCGGCACCAACGACAACAGAACGCTGTTGCCGCTTACCATCACGCAATCTGACCTCCCCACGCTATCCCACACGAACGCGGAAGTTTTGTCGTATCTTCTTCACAAGCGCTCGCGCCGCTGCGAGATCGTCAGAGACGTGAGGGGGGGGAGGGCAACCGAGCGAGATCTCCTATTCATGCTGAAGAAGCGGGGGATCCGAATTCTCATTGATGCTGGCGCCCACATTCTGGAGATGGACAACGAGACGCTCGCCCAGACGTGGTTGACGATTGACAGCCAGATGGATGCGGCCCTGTACTTTGACAAGGACAACAAACCCTGGATCATTTCGAGCAAAGGGAGGAAGACGCCACTCTTGGCATCTCCATTTGCCGACGATCTTTCTCGGTGCCTTGTTTACCTCGACGAGGCACACACCCGCGGTACTGACCTTCACTTCCCCCTCGACGCCCGCGGCGCTTTAACCGTGTCTCAAGGACAGACCAAGGATTCGACTGTGCAAGCCGCCATGCGGCTTCGTCAGCTGGGCAGCACACAAGCCGTCACTTTCTTTGTTCCGCCCGAGGTCCACCAAGAGGTCATCGACTTGAGAGGGAAATCGACAACGAGCGAAATCGATTCGAAAGATATCATCTCCTGGCTTCTGTCCAACACGTGCGACGGCATCGAGGCATTGCAACCTCTCTATATTTCGCAAGGAAACGACTTCTGCCGCAGAACACAGGCAGCCCTCGAGAACCCCAAATATCTCTCCGACAGCTCCCAGTGTGAGAGGTACAAGCGGGCCATCAAGCAGAATGAGATGCAGACGCTGCAGGACATGTACGAGCCAAAGGCCAAATGCGACAAGGCGGCAACGGTCAAGTCATCGCACCCCGACATCGCCGGGTTCGTCAAGGAGCTCATCCGCCTCCGAAAAGGCTTCCAGGATACGGGACGGGCCGTCCATGCTTCCGCTCTGCAGGAGGTGGAGCAAGAGCGCGAGGTTGAGTTTGAGGTCGAGGCTGTCCGGCGGGTCAAGAAGAGCATCAAGTATGATGCCTTTGGGTTCCCCGGACTTCACAGAGACATCGAGATGCTTGCTCGCCATGCCCGACTGCCAGCCGACAGCCATTCGCTCTCTCATGTTCTTAGAGTCCTGGCCAGGACTGCGATCGGCAGCAAGCATGGCGTGTTGGTGAGCGGGGGCAAGTCCAAGCTGTTTGTGTCTGCCGAGTGGCTTCGAACGGTCAAGTACTGCATGGAGAGTCTGAGGGATAGCTTCTTGGTGAGTTACATTTGTTCCTGTGTTCTGACGATGATGCTAACATACTTGACAGCGCCCGGTTTCTTGGGTTCTCTGGAACGAAGCCAAGCAAGAAGCGGTTGTGCTGATCCCCGAGGAGGCCGAGTGCGTCATGCAAATGATGCGAGCCAAGTCGACACACCCGCAGATCTTTTTGATCTCGTACGCGTCGCCCGTCACCAAGAGAATGCTCGTCTTCAACGACCTCCGGTTCTACAGCATGCCGTCCCTCCCAGCCAACTGGCAGGCGCCCACATGGCTCAAGATGGAGCTCGGCATCCTAGCCGGCCGCCTCTACTTTGAGTGGGACGAGTACCGCGAGCTCTGCGACTTTTTGGCCATCGGGGCCGGCGATGAGGCCATGCTCTATGAAGAGGATGGAATCGTGGGCGAGGGTGGGGCAGCGCTCGACGCATCCCCCGCCGTCGTTCAGGTCAAGGAGCAGCAGCAGCAGCAGCCCACAGCGGCATCATTCTCCAAGCGACCCCTAACGTTCCTCCAGGACTGGTTGGCCGTCCGGCGCCACGGACAGGACTTTGCGCACACGCCCATGGGGTTCCTGACACAGAGCAAGCCGCTTCATGAGAGCCATCCGTTCTTTTGCGCGGATGGGCTGCGGCCGGATGTGGCGTCGGTTCCGGCGGGGGTCCCGGCGAGGCGGGCCAGGCCGGTGATTGTCGAGAGCGATGAGGAGGATCATCTGGACGGGGTGGACGATATGGGGGCTAATGTGGAGAGCGATGGGGAGGACACCGAGGGGGGGAGCTCGCGGGACGATGAGGATACGGGGGAGGATGAGAGGGCAGGGGAGCATGGGTCTGATTCGGATGCGAGGACCTGGTTCAGCATGCCGGAGGATTCGGATAGCTCGTGAGCTTTTGGGAACGGCGCCGGTATCTGGTTGGATTTGTAGCCCGCGGGTGGGTTTGGCGTTTTTTCCAGCAGATCTTTGGGGTCTTGGGCGCAGGTGGGTGGATGATACCAGATGTTTGGCGTTTTGTGGATGTAGGTAATTTGTAGAAACACCTTCTGAGGAATTTCAGGACTTGCATGTTGTGCCGTGCAACCTTATGGGGCCTGTTGACGCGTTCCTCGTAATGTCATGGTGTTGGCAGGACCTGAATCAAGGCGCAGCCATGGCACAATTTCCAGGCATCGCGTTCTGATTTCCAGACCTTGGTGACTCAACAACCATCGAACACATCCATGACGTGGCCCTTGGCACCTCTTTCTCGTCATCCATGACATGCGAATCGCGGACAGGGTCGGCAAGTGCGGCTCCTGGCAGCCAAAGTCAAGCCCGACTGCTCGCCGAGGTGCTGGGGCTATTGCGTTGGGACCGTGGTGCAGGGACGTCAAGTTGGGAAATACACTTGCCCTCGGACATGGACGGTTCTGGCCGGAATAACGAAGGCGGACTCCCACCAGGGCATCTCATTCCTTTCCATCACTGGACTCCTTCTCCATCTTCGATTTTCAAGGAGCCAACACAGCGATAGTACCTGCCTTTGTCCCTTTGGCCAGGGCAACAGCCCCGTTGGAGCTGCCACGGCCGTCTTCCATCCTTCCTGCCTGCACCAGTGCACCAGCGCCATGACCAGGCTTCCCTGAACACATATAAAACTGGACTCCCCCGCCATTCCCAGAATTTTTCTTTCTCTTCTCCTTAGGTCTCGCTTGACACAACGCGCGCTCCCTGCTGCCATCACCAAGAACACCTTTTTGTGAGAAGTATTTTGCTGCCACCGCGGCAACATCACCACCAGCACCAGCAACAACAGCAGCAGCACCACCACCACCATCACCATACCCTCCGGCCTCCTCCCTCCCCCCTCACCCACCACCACCAAGCCCCGATGGAGGGGTTCTGGGCCACCCGCTGCGGTTCGGACGAGTATGTGCTGTCCCGCGCTGTCGTGTTCAGATTGTTTTTCTAACAGATGTGTCCTGCAACAGTGACGACGTCGTCGACGAGTGCCTCGGCGGTGGCGACGACGGGTGGGTGGCTGGTACCACCACCACCACCACCACCACCACCACCACCGTAACGGTGGCCGCGTCGGCATTGCCGACAACACTGGAGACTGTTGTGCGCCCGCTGCCATCATCACCACACCATCCCGGATAAGTATGTCTTGTCCTGCCTTGTCGTTTCAAGACTGTTTATCTAACGGATGTGTGCTGCAACAGAAACGACGACGTCGAGGAGTGCCTGAGCGGCGACGATGGGTGGGTGGCTGGCACCACCACCACCGCCACCGTTACGGTGGCCGCGTCGGCATTGCCGACAACACTGGAGACTGTTGTGCGCCCACTGCCCTCGCCCGCAGCCCCAACATCAACTTCGGTGGTGGTGCCCAACCACACCACCGTTGTCAAGTCTTGGTGCCCGGCGCGCCCCGCGACACCGACCTCACCATCGCCCGGCTCCGCCTCGGTCGGCTCTGCCAAGCACTCCTCGCCCAAGTCCGACCCCGCGTCTTCCCCGTCCCGCCCTCCCTCCCCCAAGGAGGCCGACGACCCCGAGACACCGCCACCACCCACCACCACTTCTTTCTTTGTCCGAGGACCGGACAATCATTTACCAACCCGCCACCACACCCGCACCAGCACCCGCTCTCCCAACCAACGTGGTTGGTGGCAACACCGTTGTCACCAACATCAACATTGTCGACGCCCCGCACCCCGCGCCCGACACACCGCCACCAACGCACCCCTCGCCCTCGCCCTCGCCCGCACCCGCACCCGCCCCGACCGACGACCTCCACGCGCGCCTTCGGGCTGCGGAGCAGTCTTCTGCGGAGCAGAGAATTCCGCGCATCGGTTGGTGTGGGGCTGCCTCGGGAGGGTACAGGAGCCAGTTGAGAGAAGGCTGAGTGGGGAGACGGATGTCGAACAGGGGGAGGGGGATGACGGAGATGGGGAGGGTGTGGGTGGTGTGCCTGGCGCGGCTTTTGAAGCTGGCGGACGAGATACAAGGGTAGGCCACTGGCTTGTGATGTTTTGGTTGTGCTTTTATCAACAGCGAGTACGAGTAGAGGTTGGCTGGGCACATTGGGAGCGAATGTAGAAGATGTCGCGGGCCACCTGGATCTCGTGAATTCTCACCTTGACCAGAGGCAGTCCACCTCACCCTCGTGACTGGGATGGCTGCCCGCCTGTGTTGAACGAGATACCGCTTGATGTCTCCATCTCGCTTCTCCCATGAGTTGTGATATTGCGTGCTATGTATGCCCAATATCGGTAAATCATTGTTCAGGTATGAAGCTTGCGGGCGTCTTCTTTTGCCAAGGTTCAAGCATTTGAATGACTTCCACCAGAGGCACAAAGCAGCAAAATACGTCCACCACCACTCCCCGACTCGTCTCCGCTCCTCCCGGTGCTCCTCGGCCTGGGCCTCCCGATCCTTCTCCCTCTTCACCGCTCGCTTCCCCCCCTTCCCCCCCTGCCGTACGGTGTTCAGGTGGGTGAGCACCTGGACGATGACCCCCACCCTCACCCCGACACCCACCAGCCACCCCACATAGTTCAATATCGCCGAGACCGTGACGTCGACGTTGACGGGGAGAGGGGGGCCGGGCACAACGAACATGGTCGCTGTGGTGGTGGTGGTAGTGGCGGGGCTGTTAGTGGTGATGGTGATTTTGACTGGGGAGGGGGTGACGCGGGTCGTGCCAGTGGTTGTGGTTGTGGTCGCTACAAATCACCGAGTTCCAAAGACAGGCACCCATGGCAAAGTACGGATTTGGGAATCCGAAGCACTCGTGCCTCACCGTCATGAGGTTGGTACAATTTGAAGATTTTCACAAGTTTTAATTCAGGGACAGATTCAACGTTGCTAACTTGAAGTTCAATTACAAAGACATACCAAGGGGTCTCCTCGCTCAAGCCCTACCATTTAAATCAGGCCGAGACCGCCACCAAGAAGGATCTATCCTGACACCATAAGTTTGGAGCTAGTTATTTAGTGACCCCGAGAGTATAAACTGCTCCCACGCATCCAGGATTCTCTTTTTGTTCCTTTGGCCCTGGGTTTGCGTTGATGCCTCTGTCAACAGGACGTCTCCCTTTTGTGCCTGGGATTCCAAGTCTGGTTCCTGTGGCGTTGTTGTTGGAGGGTGTCTTGCCTTGAATGCAACAAAGTTTGAGAATGATGAGAAGACGGCACCCATGATCGCGGGTTGGTTGGACTTGGATGGTTGAGTAGAGGGAGAAACGTGCTTGAAGATGGAATGTTTGATATGCCGTGACCAAGCATCACAATGAAGAGACCAAAAAAAGAGGGCCAACTCACGGATTTATATTGTATCGAAATTTGAAGAGATATCACTTCCTGGACCTCTTCAGTCTTCTGTCTCCAAAACATGTCCACATTCTGCGGGATAATGGCATTGTTTGTGCCCCAGATATCAAGGAGTAACCGCTTTCTTCGATGTACCGAGCCGCATCAAAGAACATTTTCCCGAACCTCGATCAACATTCCCTTTGTCACTGTTGCGGCCCCAAGGCATTTAAAAACGCACACCAACCAGTCCCCAGATGAAATAAATCCCGGCCCCGGAATCCCTCCATCCACCAACCCTGCATCTGTCGTCGGTGTCACTCTCCTCCGTGTCACCAGACACAGACCCACTGTGTGAATCTTCCATTCCGTCAAACTCTCCCTCAGCAAGAACCATGGTTGCAATCCCCATGACCCCAAACCCGAGGGCAGTGCCCCGGGACGTTCCCCACAAGGACTTCAGCGAGGAGGAGTTACGAAAGGTGTACGACGCTCAAAACCTTGGTCTGGTCCTGGTTTTCAGCGCCCTCTTCTTCTTCCTCGTCATCGTCGTCATCAACCGTGGAACATGCGGTTGCAAGTGGAATTGCTTTGGACGAAAGACCCCCGCCAATGAGGAGGAGATGAAGGAGTTTACAGCCACATCGACGAGTACATCGTCGGACAGTGGCTCTTCTTCTCGAGACCCTTTGCCCAATCAGGGTTTCCAACCTGGTCAGGAGTCCGGGGTTCAGAGGTTGCGCCCTGTGCATCTTGCGTTGGGTTCTAGCTTTGATGAGGCCCGGTCTGTGTTACTAGACGGTCCGTATTACGAGGTTGACTTGAGGGATACCTCGCCGAGTGACTCCTCGCCGAGTCCCCCTCGGGGTCCTCCCAAGTTGAACAAGTGTTCGATCCAGTAAGGGTTGCTGTGACAGACGGCGAGAACTTTACTGGAGTTGCTCTTGGGCTAGATAACGAAAAGAGGGGCTGTATATACAAAACTGGTATATACAAGACTGTATCTTCCAATATAATAGACAATTTATTCAATTTGAACTTTCATTCATTCCTCTTGTCCTGTATACGTGTTGTGTTGATGTGTTTATATTTGTTTATCGGGTTGTTGTTGCTTTAATGGCAGCGCAACAGGAGAGTCTGACTTAAGAACTGGGAACTTGGATGATCGATGGCTGGCGGTTGGGATTGATCGAGTCACTACAGCACTGGGAGACCATGTCGGCACGGCGGAATAACACTTCTTTTGGTACTATTCGGACACTGGTGACGTCCTGAAGCAGACAACATGGCACATTGTGGGGTATAACTCTCCCATTCAGGACTGAGAGATTAGCGACAGTGCCATGAGATTTACTTTGCGATAGCAGATGAGATCGACGGGGGGAATATCCGGAAACTTAACCAGTTGGGACCTACCGATTCTGTTTCCAGAAGGCGGCAAATACAGGCGCATGGCCGCTTGAAATCGTGTGTGCTCCAGAGTGACAGATTTACCAGCGGCTTCGGGTTGGTAACATTTCATCGGAGAGACCATGGTTAAGCGGAGTCATGTCAAAGTCAGAAGAGACACTCGAAATATCGTTTTCACGTCACAGTGGTTACGTACGAAAGAATGCAGGAGAAAGATTCTCAGTTTTATTTCACCAACTCACGACCATGTAGCCAGCTCATGTCGACACAACTACAACTACAAAATGACTCGACATCACCTCCAACCTTTTCCCACGAGAAAACGTAGCAGCCTCGCACCCCGGGCACCTACCTACCTCTAGTACCTACGGCGGCGTCGATCCTTGTAACAGAACTTGCAGCAGTCTACGCAGAGGTAAACTGCAAGCCCGATGACAAGGAGGACGCCTACGAAGAACAGCCAGGTGAAGAAGCTCGCGAAACAGATGGCACCGTCACCACCAGGGCGGCAGTCGGAGAAGGTTAACATTCTACTAAAAATGCGGTCCGTGGAATACTTCTCCATGTCAATTGGCGTGCGGGGCGTGGCCGTCGCGGTTTCCATGGTGGTCTGGGTTGCCTGGAGGGCAGAGACGAGGGTCTCGAGGGGGGTAGTGGTAGTAGTACTAAGATACATTTTAGTTTAGGTATAGGAGAGGATAGGGGGTAATAATAAAAAGGAGAAGAGAAGGGTAAAATATACGAGGTTCTTATAGTAGGTTCTGGAGGGAATGTTCGTGTAAAGCCCTAAAGGTATTACAGCGCTACGGTTATAAACAAAGACGTTAGTAGGTTCGTTACAGTTTATATAATAGCATTGTCCACGCTAGAATAAGTTACCTAGGATTATAATTAGCTGAAAGAACTTTAAGTTTTATAGTATATAGTACGCTAAAAATACGGTCCGTAGAATACTTCTTTATATTAATTAGCGTACGGGGCGTAGCCGTCGCGGTTTCTATAGTAGTCTAGGTTACTTAAAGGGTAGAGACGAGGGTCTCGAAGGGGGTAGTAGTAGTAGTATTAAGATATATTTTAGTTTAGGTATAGGAGAGGATAGGGGGTGATGATGAAAAGGAGAAGAGAAGGGTGAAATATACGAGGTTCTTATAGTAGGTTTTGGAGGGAATGTTCGTGTAAAGCCCTAAAGGTATTACAGCGCTGCGGTTGTAAACAAAGACGTTAGTAGGTTCGTTACAGTTTATATAATAGTATTGTCCGCGCCAGAATAAGTTACCCAGGATTATAATTGGCTGAAAGAACTTTGAGTTTTATAGTGTATGGTGCGTAAAGGGAGATATGTAGTAGGGTAATGTTTGTTATAATCGAACAGTGTCGTATTAGTTCGTGCCAGGCACCGAATTGGGACTGCCTCCTCCTACCTTTATCTGTGGGGGCGCAGGGAGTGTCGTGGAGTTGGTTTGATATGAGTGGGGATGGCCGTGTCGTGATGAAGCGAACCTGCTCCGGGCGTGGAGGTTGTTATTTTTGGTGTTTTGTAGGTTAGGTGAAGCTATGCAGCAGGGTAAGGGACATGCAGCGGCCAAGGTAGTGGAAACGTAGATACGTAGGGGAAAAAGAGAAATGGAAGCCTGTTTATAGAGGGTAGAGACTAAGAGTACTGCTTTAATGTCACAACATAGTACACAGCAAAAGACAGTTATGGCATACTATAATATAACGGAGAAATGTAAGGTTGGTTACAGGGGGCAGAGAATACGAGCATTGCTCCAATGTTACAACAAAGTTCACAGAAAAAGACAGTTAAAGCATATTCGATAATATAGCATAAAAGGTAAAAGTTAATTGTAAATTCATAAAACACCAAGTCCCTCGGACGACTCGAAAAGGCAGGACAATGTAGACAACTAGCGAATCGCGCCATCACCAGTCCGAAATCCCCCGTTATTCATCAGGGTATTTCATACGAAGGTGTACTCGAGCAGGGTGTCCGAGTAGAAAACCGAACACCCAAGCGGCGTGTACAGTGGTCCCGTGTTCGGTGTTCTGTCCGGACAACCTGCCGAGGCAGGCATTCGAACAGAGCCCCATCTCACAGCTTACCAACTTCCGCCATACCGGCGAGGGCTTGGCCACCAACCGAAATGGCGAAAGAAAAATACTTCATGACGGGGGCGCGGATAACCTTGCATTTATCCGACGCAATCGGCGCCGATGGACACACATTGGCACACACCAACCGAAATGGCATCCCATCCTGCTACCCGGGATGCAAAGGTAAACCATGAAGCCGACAATTAAGCCCACGAGGATGACACCGAAGAGTAACATGATGTCGCAAAAACACAACAGGGAATCGCCATCACCGGGACGGCAGGATCGGAAGGAAAAGACATCCATGTCTTCGTACCGTGACGTGACCCGGGCGCGAGCAGCCCGGGTGGTAGTCTCGCTTGCCACGACAGCAATAGTCTGCGTTGCCGTCACAGTGACGGCAGTGATCGCGTCCTCGAGGGTGGGAGCCCTGGGGAGGAGAGTCTGTGTTGCCTTGAGGGCAGAGACGACAGTCTCGAAGGTGGTGGCGGTTGTGTTGGAGAACATTGTGGCTGTGGTTGGGATGTGGTTGGGATGTGGATGTGAGGATGATGGATGGAATGAAGAGAAGGGAAAAGTGAAAAGCATCATGATCCGGAACGTTTATATAGAGGTTCGCTGTGATAGTTCCGTCGAATGTCAGCATTGAAGTTCCAGAGTCAACATGATTAACAGGAGGGAACAATGACACGGCATTTCAAGACATCGGGATTGTCTTGCTACAATGCCCACACCCGCAACACAGTCACAACAAAGACGGACAAAATGATTCAGCAACTCAATTCCACACCAACTCCAAAAAAGTCTCTGCCGGTCCCGCGACATCAAAATCGTACAATGAAGAATGTCCCAACCAAAGCCCAAACAAGGTATCCCACCAAAAACGCCCGAGGCCCCCCTATTTTTCCTCGAAGCCAAAAAGAACTCTGACGCCAACATGCTAGACTAGACCAATGAGACCCGCGCCTGTGTCAGGCTGATTTTACACGGCCGATTTACAGGGAGAGGGCGACAGCAAAGGCAGCAGCAGCCAGGCCAACCAGGGAGTAGGTGACGCGGTCACCGGCGCCGGTGCGGGTGGCGTTGGGGGCGGCGACGGTGCCGGTGCCGCTCCCGGTGCCAGTGCCGGTACCGGTTCCAGTGCCGGTCCCAGTCCCCGCGCCGCTGTTGGCCTCCATGAGAGTGCCACCCTTGACGCTGGCGGCGGGGAGGTTCTGCGACGCCTTGGCGGCGGCGGCGGCGTACTGCGAGATGGTCCTTGCGCCGTTGGCACTGCTTCTTGTCAGTCACTGCAACACAAGGACTGGATAGAAAAACTCACGGCTTGTTAATAACCCCCACCATGCCATTCTGGCAATGCCGCCCGGTCGCGCAGTAGTACCACATGGGCGACCCGGTGCTGACGACGCGGAAGACGTTGCTGGACTCGCCCGACGCGACCTGCACGGAGCCGCTGAAGAAGCCCTCGACGCCGGCCGACGCCGTGCTGTTGATGGGCACGCACGGGTTGTCGAAGGCCGACTGCGCGACCGAGTGCGCGCCCTGGTAGAAGTGGAACTCGATGATCTCGCCTTGGGGGACGGTCACGTCGTTGGGGCTCATGACCTGCCCGCCCTTGCCGACGTCGATGCGCGTCACGCCGCTCTGCGTCTGCGCCGCCGACTGGGTGGTGCCGGAGGTCGAGCCGGAGGTCGAGCCGGAGGTCGAGCCCGAGGAGGACGTGGTGTCGCTGCCGTAGGAGTAGCCCGGGGAGGCGGCGACGAGGGGGGCGAGGGCCAGGAGGGTGGCGGGGAGCATGATGAGCTGCATGTTGATGGTGATGGGGGGTTTTGGTGGTGGTGGTGGTGGGTTTGTTTGTTTTGGTTGGGAAAATCGACAAAAAGTTGAAGCGAAAAAAAGGGGGTGCACCAGGCGTTTGAAGTGAAGAAAAAGTCGAAAGTGAAGACGAGGAAATAGACAGAAACAACTGGAGTGGTGTGAATGAGAATGAAGACAAGAGAATAATGCCAAGGGATTTTCGGATCGACAGAAGGCTATTTATCTATCCCTCCCCATCTCCCCGGAATACCGTCCGGGGGAGACTGTGATACAGGAGCTGACAGGAGGCCGGTTCGGCTGTTTGGACGACGCGTTTCAAGATCGGCCGGGTGCGGTACGGCGATACCGTGGCGTCCCCCCTGGTCCCCTGCAGCGTTGCGCCGGGTGCTCGCCCAGGCCGCCGGAGGGGTGGCCTGGCGTTTCGGCCGGGGCCACCACCAGAGCCCCCGCGCGTAGCCCCCCGGTGCCGCCCCCCTCCCACCCGCCGGGTGCCGTGCCCAAGCCCCTGGTTTCACCTGTCTGGGAGCCCTGCTGCCGTGCCGGAAACCCCCCGCCTTCAATCTCGTCGATCGGGGGTTCGTCTGAACTTTTGGGTTCTTGCTTGATGAAAGTCGACGGCACGCCTTGCGAGTGGTCTGTTTTTTGTTTCGATGCACTCAATCCCAGGGACTGGGTCAAGGTGTCGAAACAGAACGGGGAAACAGGGCGGATAAGACGGTCCGCCGTGGTCGCCTGCGAGGAAAAAGGGGATCTTGGGTCTTGGCGTCTTCTATTTTGAGTTTTTGAGTTGACAATGTTTTGTTCCAGCACTGCCCGGTGGATTTGTTTCATTGTCTTCAAATCACAAGCCACTCATTCTGACAGCGATTCGCAGCGACCGCATCCTCCGGCCGGGTCCGCTCCGCCACTGGAAATGCCATTTTCTTTGGCTGACATGGACGCTGCCTTCAGCATGGCGCTTACAGTCCAGTGCTGGTTTGTTTGTTAGCGCGAGCCCTCCCCCCAAGCAATCAACGCGCCTCCGGTTCCTGCTTTGAGATATGGTCAAAAAGAGTACTTGATGAAAAACAAGGATTGCCTTGGCCAGTACCTTTAATTTTCTATGTTCAATGTCCCAGGAACTAGAAGCCCTGAAGGTAAGTAGAACTAGACACCTTTTTCAGCCATCCAAATAAAGGCTCAACTTGAAACAAGATACCTATTTCTTTGCCGACGAGGTGTTGAAATCGGAACCGGATGCCTTTCCTGACCCAATCAGGCTCTAAGGTTAGAGCAGGATACCTATTTCTCCACCGACCAGGCCCTAAAGTCAAAACTGGAGGCGTCTGGTCTTGTTATGCAGGAGTATCGCTTCCTTGGCAACACTGTTCAAGCATGCATCTTGCGGGCATCTTCTGCTGCCATGGTTCAAGCGTCTGAATGGCTTCGACCCAGAGAGACAACATCACGCATCGGGCAAGTAGGTAATAAAATGCGTCCATTACCATCTACTGGGCAACCCGCCCCAGAGGCTCTGTTCACCACTCGCAGAAATAATCTTGGCGTCAAGATGTCCCGCGACCCGGCAGCGTCAACGGTGGATGCCGGGTCAACAAGACCCGTCTCCTCGTGCAGCTGGGACCTTGCCCAGGCTAAAAATCGGACCGACCCGAGGCCTTGGTCCTCTACATCAGGGGTGTTGAAAGATGAGCCGACAGATGAAAACTTGATGAACTTGAAGGGTAAAAATCTCTGCGAAAGAGGAGGTGAGGCCTGGATCGTCCATTATATACAGAGCAAAGAGGGCGCAGGGGCAGACCCGACGGAGCTTCTTCTCTCGCCTCTCCACCTTCGTCACCCTCCTTCTTTCGTGAAAGATTCTGTGCTCAGTTGCTCAGTTCAGAGTGTCTGCAGTGATAGGAAATCTGACTGGCTATATGTACCCTGCTCATCCGTCTCCTCCTCCTCCAGCTGCCGCCTTTCGCCCTGCTCTTCCCGGCGGATCTTGCGCTCCTCGGCGCGAGCGTCTCTCCCTTCTCTCTCTCGAATGATACAGCACCAAGCCTCGCCCCCCCCCCCCCGCGCCCTGAAACCCCGCCCCCATGCCCACCTAGGCGCCGCTCGACACCGAGGTGTCATCCGTCTCCTCCTCCAGCTCCCGCATCTCGGCCCGCTGCTCCTGGCGGATCTCGCGCCTTTCGGCGCGGGCCTCCGCCCGGATCTCGCGCTCCTCGGCGCGGGCCTCTCGGCGGATCTCGCGCTCCACGGCGCGGGCCTCCCTCTCCATCTCCCTCTTCTCCGCCCGCTCCTCCCCCATCCGCCCCTCCCACACTTGGTGCGCGTAGGTCGCCACCGGCAGGAGCAGCCACACCCCCAAAACGACCCACAGGGCGAGCCAGGTGCCGGACGCCACGCTGTAGGTGACCGTGGTGGTCACGGTGGTGGTGGTGGTGCCGGTGGTGGTGACGACGGTCGTCACCCCGTATCCCCTTCACGAGAGGTATCCGTCAGCGACCAATCTCCAATGCCAGGGAATGTCAGGGTGGGCTTGACAGAACTTACACAGCGGTGCGAGCGGCGGCAGCGGCTTGGCCCTCCATTGTTGGAGGTTGTGGTGGTGTCGGCAGCGTCTTGACCCTCCATTGTTGGACGTTGTGGTGGTGTCGGCAGCGTCTTGACCCTCCATTGTTGGAGGTGGTGGTGGTGTCGGCAGCGTCTTGACCCTCCATTGTTGGAGGTGGTGGTGGTGGCGGGAAGGGGATGGTGGTTGAGGGGGAGGTTGAGGGTGAGGTGGTTGAGGGACAGGTGGTGGTGATGGTGCCGGTGACGGTGGGTGCAGCGGGGGTTGGCGAGCTGGCGGCGACGGTGTGTGCGGCGGGGGTTGGCAAGCTGGCGGCGACAGCGGTGACGGTGGCAGTGATGGTGCCGGTGGTGGTGGTGGTTGTCGTCACCGTCACCGCGGGGCCGGCGACCGTAACGGTGGATGCGGCGGGGGATGGCGGGCAGGTGGCGGGAACGGTAGTGTCGGCCGTCGGCCGAACGACCGAGACTAAGGTCTGCTGAAAATCAGGAGATAGATAAAGGCTTAATTAAAGGGTGAAGATCTGTCTAAGGAGAGGGAGAGGCTTAAAGCCTTTATATATAGTAGAAAAGGGGGTTTAGGGGCTAAGTCTACCTAGGGACCTTACCCTACGCTATACTAACTAGAACTATACCTTTTAGTACTCCTACTTCTAAGTAGTATTAATCTACTCGTATATACTATATCCGTCTCTAAGGGGTACCGTAAGCTACGAAGTCGTACCGTAACGACGTCTAGGTATATAAAACCCCCGTAGTAGCCTTACCGTTTCTTCCTTCTCTCGGCTCCTATAAGCTACTAGCTCCTACTATTATAGATATAACTAAATCCCTAATATATATACGTTACTCTAAGCTATCCTCCTCTCCTTATTCCTATTAAAAGTTTATATAGGGCCGAAAGCTTATTATACGTATAAACTTATCGAATACGGGCTTCGGTAGAGCCTTAATAAGTCTATTAGCTATTATTTCTACGGTAGGGATATATTAAAGCTTAACCTCTCCGTTAATAACCTTCTCGCGTACGAAGTAGTATTAAATATCGATATACTTACTACGTTAGTAGTTACTAGGGTTTTTAGCGAGAGCGATAGCGCCTTAGTTATCGTAGTAGATAATTATGGGCTAAGGGACTTTATCGGGCTAGTTAGCTATAATCTTTAAGTAAAGCCGGCTAAGTTATATAGCTTCTTTAGTTACTTATATTTAGCCTATATATTTAACCTTATAGCTAGAAAGTACTATTATTACTTACCTTTTAGATTACTAGCTAATACTAGTACTACTAAAGTTAAACGCGTATCCCCTTATAAATCGCCGGGTCTTACGATCCCTAGCCTAGTTAATATCTAAGTACCCTTTTAAGGCCTATAAGTCGCTTTTAAAGGTAAGGCCGAGGTATATAGTCCCTTAAAGGTACTTAAAGATCCTTTTAACTATTACTTAGTAGCTCTTATCTAGCTTATAGGCGTAGCGGCTTACTTTAGATACCGTAAAGGTAATATTAGGCCTAATCCTAAGTATTAGGTATATTAGGGCCCCGACGGCAGATTAGTACGTTTTTTAAAAGACTAGCGTTAAATAGTAGTCCTCGGGTAGTTCTGATAAGTCTAGGTTTATAGCTATAGGCGTTAGCTCGGGCTTATAGTTTATTATACTAAAGTCTTTTAAGATCTTACGGATATAGCCCTCTTAATTAAGCGTAATAGTCCTTACGGCTTTATTCCGGGTAATATAGATACCTAGGTAGTAGTTATATAAGCCTAGGTTTATTATTTTAAACCTAACGTTTAAGGCCTCCTTTAGCTTCTTAATTACTATCTTATCTTTACTAACGATAAAGAGGTTATTAATATAGATAATAATAAAGGTATTATCCTTAATGAATACTCCGTTATTAGTATATATAAGGTAATATCCTAGTATTACTAGGAAATTAGTTAAGGTTTTATACTAGATATAGGGTACTTATTTTAAGCCGTATAAGGCTTTCTTTAGCTTATATACCCTTTTTAAACCGTTATTAAACTTTATTAGTTAGTTTATATAAATATCCTCTTTAACCTCCCTATAGAGAAAAGTAATCTTAATATCTATCTACTCGATCTCTAAGTCTTATATAATAGCTAGTATAAATAATACCTTATAGCTTATAAGTTTAACTACCGTAGTAAAGGTTTTAAAGTAATTTATACCTTTTAACTAACGAAAGCCCTAGGCTACCTATCGAGCCTTATAACGGAGGATTTTATTTATTACTCCTCGCTTACTCTTTAATACCTACTTACCCCTAAGCTTATTCTTACCGGGGGGTAACCGGACTAAGTCCTAGACTTTATTTTCTTCTAAAGAGTTTATTTTATCTACGAGAACGCTTCTTTATATAGGCTACTCGTTAGATTCTTTTACCTCCTTTAAGGTTTTAGGGTCTAGCCGTAGTACTTTAGCTCCTATAAAGGCCTAAAACGTAAGTTAGGTTAAAAGCGAGTATAAGTTCGCTTTTATCTTACTCCGTTAACTCTTAGTTATCGGGCGAAGGAGCGTTATTACTTATTCTATCTCCTTAACTATACGCCGGGGGTTTATTCCTTCCCCTACCGGATAGTTAGTTTTAACCCGAGTAGGAAAGGGGTATAGGGCTAATAATAGGGCTCGCTTTTAGGTATCTTCCGGGGTTTCCGGATTAGCTAAGTCTTTACGGGTTTAGTTACCTATAGCTAGGGGCTAGGCCGAGGATAAGGGTTAGTAGTCTTACTCTTATTTAAGTACTAGTACCGAAGATAAGGGCTTATAATCTTACTAAGGTACTAACGGTAGTATAGATAGTAGTACCGGCGGTAGTATTTACTCCGGCTAGGGCGGGTATATTATACTATAAGTATTAAAGCGTAGTATAGCTTTTATCTCGAAGTAGGCGTTAAGGGTAGTAATAACCTTACCTATCTCCGTAAGGATCTAGTATTATATATTACCTATAAACCTAAATAACTTTCTACGCTTTACCTTTAAAGTAAGCTTCTTTAGGCTTACCGTAGGGAGCTTTTACTATACTATTATACTAATCGTCCGGATATACGAGAGGTTAAGTCGTTAATATTTAACTACTTTAAAGGAGGTTTTTTTTATAATAAGGGACTTTATACTCCTATTACTTAAGTAGGTTATCGTCCTAACTATAATAGGCTAGTATATTAAGGGGATTACTCCGCCTAGTATAACCGGTAGTAGTTTTTTATATAAATAAAGGTTATAAGCCTCCGTAAGCTTATTTAACTAGTATTATTCTATACTAGAATATTCTATCGCTATACTATATTTAGTAGCTTACTACTAAAGGGAGTTTATAAGGAATTCCTTAGTACTATCGCTATATAGGATACGGTAGCTTTTATACTCTAGCTTCTACTTCTCTAGCTCTAGGACGAACTATTTTATAAAGCGTTTAAACTTATCTTTACCCTTAATAAAAGTAGTACCCTTATAATAGCTATACTTATCGATAAGCGTAATCTAGTATCGTTTACCGTTAAACCCCTTAACGTAGAAGGGTTTATAGATATTAAAGTAAATTATATTCCTAATATACTCGCCGCGCTTAAACTTCCCTTTATAAAGGACCCCCCGTATCCTTCCTTAAATATAGGCTTTACAGGTATAATAGCTCTAGGTTAGTTTAAGTCTATTTACTATATCCGTAAGTTTTAGGATATTAACTTCGCTTAAATAACCTAACCTCTTATACTAAAGGCGTATATATAAGCTAATCGCGTAGGCTATAAGGGCCTAAATAGCTATAAAGTCCGTATTAAGTATAAAGAGGTTACTATATCTACGGGCCTTTAGTTAAGTACCTTTAAGGGAGATAATAGTTTATTTTCCGGCCTTAATCTTATATTTAGCCCCTAGGTTAAGAAACTAGGTTACTAATAGAAAGTTAACTTTAAATCTAGGATAAAAGAATATATCGGAAACGTTAACCTTAGTATGAGTATTATTAATAAGGTAGGGAATCTTAACTATTCCGATACTAAGGATAAATAGTTATACGCCGCTAATACCTATAATAATACCGTTATAGAAGGATCTTAAAAAGGAGAAGTAATTTTCTTAAGTAGTTATATAACGCTTACAGCCTAAGTCTACTACCTATATATTTTAAAGATTATAAGTAATTATCTTTAGTTCTAGTTAGAGTTAAGGGTAAGGTCGCCGGTAGTATTATTAAGAAGGTTAAACCGTAAAGTATATATTCCTATCTACGTTCCTTCCTAGGTAGTAGCGGTACCCTCTCTTTATACTTATTACTAGTCTTCTTAGCCCCTTTAGCCTCCTTAGCCTCCTTAGTCCTACCTCCTACGCTTATCTTTACTAAGTTTCCTTTTAAACTCCGGATATAGGATATAGTACTTAAAGGCGAAGTACTAAGCCTTACAATAATAAGTATAATATAAGACCTTTATCTCCCTATACTCCCTAATAATCCTACCTATAATATAACCTCCTCGGCCGATAAAGCCCTCGGATTCGGGTATATTAATACCCGAACAGCCTTGCTTAATTCTACCCCCCGTACCTAACTAACCCTTAAATTAAATAGCTAAGGCGGAGTTAATAATTATAGTAACGCGGCTACCTAGGCGACCCTTTTCTCGCTCGGCGTTATAGATAACCTCGTCGATAATAAGTAAAGCCTAAGTACTAACGCCCTAAAGTATAAACTTCTAAGACTCGAAGCGGTCGTCTAAGGTAAATATAAGGGCTAAGATAAGCTAGCTATTTAATAGCTTATACTCTAGACCGATTTAAGTATAACCCTTTTATAATTCTAGAATCTTCTAACCGAGTTAGCGTATACTTTTTTTACTACTTAAAGATAAACCCTACTACTTAATATAAATCCGTACTAGGCCGCTTAGCCTATCCTCGCCGAACTCGAGCTTAACATAATTAAAGAGCTACTTAACGGTAAACTCTTTAGATAGGAGAGCTTCTATAAAGGCGTTAATAAAGTTATTAATAAACCGTATAGCCTTACGTTACTTAATAAGCTAGGCCGGGACTAAGTATAGAGGGACCTTATATTATTCATTATAGTAAGTATTAAGGTCGTCGTTATTTATAAGATCGAAGGTAGTTATTAGCTACTTAAATTACTCCTTATAGTCGTCGCGGCCCGAGAGCTTTACCGTAA
Organism: Podospora conica; assembly: GCA_030685255.1. Classification (NCBI taxonomy): domain Eukaryota; kingdom Fungi; phylum Ascomycota; class Sordariomycetes; order Sordariales; family Podosporaceae; genus Podospora; species Podospora conica. The sequence goes on along the minus strand of MU839430.1, from coordinate 293,914 downwards.
TAAGTATTTTAATATTAACGTTTAAAGGTATAAAGACTTTAGTAGGTATTAAGGTGGCGATAAGTAAGTATACGGCTATAGTAAAGCCCGCGTAGTAGGCTTTAAGTAGGTATATAGTTATAGTAATCGCCGAGGTTATAGTATTAGTAAGGCCCGAGAGATTATTATTCGAAGTAACCGGGCCGTTTAAGGTAGACGTAAGATTAGTATTACCTAAAGCGAAGGCGGTAAGATTAGTATTAGCTACGATAAGAATAGTAAGATTAACGAGTATTACTATATTAATAAAGGCTTAAAGCTCCCCGTTAAAAGAGGCGTCTAAAGCGGTAAAGGTAGTAATATAGCGAAAAGGTATTATTACAAGGTATTAAAAGTAATAAATAAAGTAATAAAGATAACGGTTTAAAGTTAAAGTCTTAAGTTCGTTAAAAGGGTAAACGGTTAATCTAAATAATTCTTTAGAACTAAGAGCGCTTAAGGCTTCGTTAGTTACCTTACCGCTCCTAAAGCTATCCTTACTATTTAACGTTCCCCCCGGCTCGAATAAGCTATCCGACTATAACTACGGGTCTTTTCCGGCGGGGGTACGGGTTTATATATTTCTAACCGCTTCCTTAACGAAGGGAAACTAGGTAAAAAGATTGGAACTATCCTTTTAAAGGGGAAGGTCGGCCGGTAGGGTAAAGTCCTTAAAGGGTTCGTTTCTAGCTAACGGGCTAATAGTTATACCGACTTAGCTAGAGGTCGGGGTAATAGTTATCCTAACTTAACCGGCGACCCCGAAAGCTCGGAAGCCCGGTATCTATAGTAAGGGAATATATAATACCTAACGCGGTAATTAACGTAGCAGTAGTCCTATAAGTCTAGAGCCGGAAGCCTTTAGGCTATCGGAAGAAAGGGTCCGTTACAGGTTTATAATAAAGGATAATAAGAAGGTATATAATAAAGATAAAGGAAGAGGAAAACGAGATAAGTTAAAATAATACTAACTTAGCGCGTACTAGCCTATATACTTCGGTCTATATAATAATCCGTAGGGTTTAATAAATACGACTAAAAGGCTTAGTAGCTAATGGGAAGCGCCGGGCTTATAACCTACTGAAAATTAGGAGATAGATGAAGGCTTGATTAAAGGGTGAAGATCTGTCTAAGGAGAGGGAGAGGCCTAAAGCCTTTATATACAGTAGAAAAGGGGGTTTAGGGGCTGAGTCCACCTGGGGACCTTACCCTGCGCCACACTGACTAGAACTACACCTTTCAGCAAGGTCGACGGCCAAGGTCGACACTCATCGTCCTCGTCGTCATGGTACCTTCTTCTACGACACCCACCCGTCAGCAACAAATCTGGAAACAACGACAGGGGACAGGACTTACCCCGAGCCAACACAGGCATCGCGCCGTCCCCGGCCCTCCATGGCGGCTTGGTGGTGGTGACGGGGGAGAAGGAGGCGGGAGGAGGGGAGGTCGAGGCGGGAGGGGGAGGCCGGAGAGGGAGAGGTCGAAGGGGGAGAGGTCGAGGGTGAGGAGAGAGGGTGGGTGGAGAGAAGGCGGAGGGGGAAGATGCCGGAGGGGGAGATGGTGGCGCGGGGGATGGCGGAGGTGGTGGTGGTGGTGGCGGTGGTCGGGTGGGTGGTGGTGCTGTTGCTGGTGTTGCTGCTGCTGCTGCGGGGGCCGCCAAAAAAACTTCCAAGTTTAAAAAGTATTCGTGGGGATGCCGGGCTCGTATAATTCGACGAGCTCCTCGAGCGGGTCGGAGAAGTCAACCTTCGCGTTAAAGAGAAAGGAGAAGAAGAGGAAGAAAGGAAATTGGGGGGGGTCCCAAGGTTTTATTTGCCGTTCATGAGCCAGCTCGGCAAGCGCAGGTCGGGGTGCAGAGACGTCATGTGTCATGTTGCTGAATGGCGGCAGTGGCCAGGCAGTCTTTGCGGGGAGGTGTGTTGTGGGTGGCTGGCTGTGGCACCTACCTCCAAACTCCCGAGGTCGGCAAGGACACTGGACAACCAGGCAGGCGAGTCGTTGACCTAGGAAGACACTCGACCAAGAGCCTTCCTTTGGTTGCAAGTCCCAGGACAACCAGGTAGGTAGGATCCAGTCGTTGAGGAAGACACTCGACCGAGAGCCTTCCTTTGGTTGTCAGTCCCAAGTATCCAGCTTAGTGTCAACAAAACTCTTGGAATCCCCAACCCCGACAAGATTTTTCTTCCTTTCTTTTCTGACCACGCCACCGACCCAGCAGCACCAGCAGCAGAACCAGCACCAGTGGAACCAGCGGCACCAGCACCAGCACCAGCAGCGCCAGCGCCAGCACCAGCACCAACAACAACAACACCACCACCACCACCACCACCACCTCTCCCTCAACCTCTCCCTCAACCCCCCCCTCAACCACCATCCCCTTCCCGTCCCCGCCACCACACCACCTCCACCTCCAACAATGGAGGCTGAAGCCGCTCCCGCCACTCGCGTGGTCGTTCCGTAAGTCCTGTCCACTCCACCCTGACATTCCCTGGCATTGGAGATTGGTCGCTGATGCCTCTCGTGACAGGCTCGGGCTCGGCCTGGGTTCCCGCGTCGTGGGATACGGGGCGACAACCGTCGTCTCCATCACCGGCACCAGCACCGCCACAGTCACCGCCACCATCACGTACACCGTGACGCCCGACGTCTGGCTCGCCCTGTGGCTCGTTTGGGGAATGGTGATGCTGTTTTTGGTGTTGGAGGCGTGGGCGTTTGTTGGGACGATCAAAAGGCAAAGGGAGAAGGCCGAGAGGAGGGCGGCGCGTAGGGCTCGGGATGAGTAGGCCGGGGGTGAGTCCTCGTGGGTGCCGGGGTGGGCTGGGGGGGGGGGGGTAGCCAGGGGGGGAGTGGGGGTAGCCGGGGGGGGGGGGGGGGGTGATCCGGCGCGTATACCAGGCAAAACAGAGATTCTCGGGCGGGTTGCCTGCTGGTGGTGGACGCAGTTTGTTGCTTTCTCGATGTGTGATGCCGTGTCCCTGACGGCGTGTGATCTTTCTTTGTGAACTTGGGGTGATAAACATTCTCCCATCATCCGAGTCGTCACCAGTTGGCCTGCTTAAGAACACCTCTTGCGCCGAGACTGGCGGCGGCGGACGTTGGCCATCCGACTCCAAGACAAGGCCGCCCCCAAGCACCCCTTCTTTTGTATCCTTCTTTTGCATCCGACGGCGGACGATCATCATCCAAGCGTGATTCCCCACTTCCTCTATTATTGTGGAGGTAATTGTTGCTGCTATCCAGCCAGTTTGAAGGCTTTTGTTTCGTCGAATTCTTGCCAACAAATGCTTGCGCATCTACTTGGTCCAAACCAACATATCAAAACAATCGCAACCCCGTTTGCTTCAACTTCAAACTGGGGAGAAACTTACCTGTGTTGGGATTTAAGAAATTTCCTTCCATCTCATAAAACCGACACGAGAAAAAGGACCTAACCGCCAACGTCAGCATCGACACATCCAAGCGATGGCCAACACAACAAAGAACCCCCGGCCTTCGCGGACCGATACAGAAGGAAGACCGCAGGAACAAGAAACACCTAGAACCGCTCTCAGTGTGACGAACAGTTCGGCTGAAGCGATGAAAGAAACGCACACCCTCCCGATCCACGAGTAAGCCCCCGCCCCAACACGACCACCCCAGCGCCCTCATGGACAACCAACACAGCACTAACCCCCCCAACCCAAGCTCCATCCTCACCTTCCCCGCCTTCACCGACCAAGAAACCCCCACGGCGCAACGCGTCCCGCCCGAGGTCTGCGCCGCCATCCAGCACACGGCGTGGCTCACCACCATCGAAACGACGGGAACACCCCCTCCCACCCTCGCCGCCACTCTCACCACGCATCTCGCCCCCCACAACCCCCAGACCTTCTCCTACCTAGTCGGAACCACCATCGTCGTCTTCAGCGCCACGGCCGGGGAGCACAAGACGCACGTCCGACTGGTGATGGGCCTCGTGGAGAAGGGGCTTGTCGCCGTGCCGGCTGTCGGGGGGTTGGTGGTGGGGAACGCGGGGATGGAGTATCGCCTTAAGGCGGATGAGGAGTCGGTGGTGAGGCTGGTTGGGACGTGGGGGGCGAAGATGGAAGGTCTGGGAGGGACGGCGGCGTTGGGGGACGAGTTTGTGAAGGAGATGGAGAGGATCGTGGTCGCGGCGGCGTGGGCGGGGGTGGAGGGGTTTGGGAGGGTCGACGTGATGGGGGCGGTTGTGGAGGAGGAGGAGGAGGACTCGGGGGTAGAGGATATGATGAATTGAGGCGTTTGGCGGTTGGTACACTCCAGCCCTGGTTTGTTTGTTAGCGCGAGATATTTGAGAGACCGGCCAAGGCCATATACGATTGACTAGAGGCCCTGGAGTTGGAACCTGATACCTTTCGATCGGAGCCGGACTCCTATATATCTGCCGACCAGGCCCTGTAGTTGGAACTGGATACCTTTATTTGTCCAACCAGGCCCCGAAGTTAGAGCCAGACACCTATTTCTCTACCGATAAGGTCCTGAAGTCAGAACTGGAGGCGTAGCGTCCTTGGCAAGAGGTCTCGCGCTAACAAATAAACCAGGGCTGGAGTGTAGATAGCATCCATGCCATTTCCGGAGGGGACTTTATCGCCGGCCCAGCTTGCGTGTCGGGGATGTTGTTCCCCCGTCCCGAGGTCTCTTAATGGCGAGACCATCCCCATATAAGACGGCCAGAGGTTTGACCGACCACGCATCCACACCGTGACGGCGTCAATCTTCGATCTGCAAATTCCGCACCATTGCCCGGAGCGATGCCGAGATCTCCCCAGCGCCAGCGCAGGGCGTCGTGCTGCATGGCGGATCGTCCCGCTGCCCCCCTTGCGAGGCGACCCGCGAACCCAAAGCCGACGACGTCTGTTGTTTTGTATGTTTCCCCTCTTCTGTCATCTTCGTCCGTCGTGGGCCTTGATAATTTCGTGTCGCCGGGCTTGACTCGACAGGCACGGGGGCTGCGCAGACAATGGACCGATTAGAGACTCATGTTCGTCGGGCGTCGCAGTCGTCCCTGTATCCCAGCTATTGTTACGTGGGATTCACTCGTCTTGGGCGCCATTGCGCGCGCGGCGCGTCACCGATTTGTTTCGGCATCGGTCGGGTTCGGGGTAGGTGTCGCGCGTGGGCGTATCGGGTCGGCACTGGTAGAAAGATTCGGCAGCCAATACGGTCATGTAACCTCTCCCATCTGTCGTGACATCGGCATCGCTGCCGTGTCTGTCGTGGAGGAGCGCGAAGCTGGGTGTTGGTGGTCGACGTGGTGGAAGTTTGCATGTCGTCGATTGAAGCTCGTGGCCAGAGCGCTGCCAAAAAGGTCCCTGCCCTGAAGCGCGTGGCTTTCAGGGCTCGGGATCAGCGCCACGGGCCGTGCAAACCCTGCGACTGCGCAGACGCCCGTTTGAACTTTGTTTCGACGACACTGCCTGCCCAGTGCCCAGGGCCCCAGAGTCCCGGACAGAGCCCAGAGGCGCAACCACTCGATTGATCACCAGGAGAGAGAAAAACGAAATGACAGCAAAAATGCAAAAAGAGACTCGGATACGGGGAGTCGAACCCCGGGCTGGTGAGTGAGAGTCACCGATGTTACCGCTACACCATACCCGATTGAATCGTGCATGATTTCCGATTGGTGGAAGCTCCGGAAAGTCTACTGATAAGGAGAGTGGCTCTCCGCTCCAACAGTGAGATGTAAGAAGTAGAGGATGGCAACCCTTCCCATGGATGTAAATGGCGTTTTGCGAACTTTGAGAGGGGAAACTGCTTCTCTTGCAGTCTCTCCTCAGACATTGGACAGTATTCGATGGGAGAATTTTGAGCCGAACACAACGGAAACGGAGCACCCAAGTATTGAAAGATGAGAACGAGGAGGGGCGTGTAGCTCAACAGGTCCCTGGCATCACATCATCCCCTTAGAAATCCAGCTCCCCGGGGACGGCATCCATAAGGTGTAGTCGCGTGCGGACACCTGCGTATCCCGCAGGACCAATTTCGACAAGGCGTGTGATCAAACTGCAGGATCGGGCCGGTGTGCTGTCTGACAAGTGAACCGTTAAAGGGTCATGGGTATGGGTTGGGGTGATGTCGCCGACTTTGCAACATTGGCAGTACAGACCTCTGGTGTTGCAAAGCGCACACCGTAATTTGATGTTTCCCTCCCATCGCATCTGTCCTCCCATTGCATCTCCTTCCGAGCGTCGAGGAACCCGAGGGCCAGGGATATCTCGTCTAGGACCTCGCACTCCAGCCATCGGGCGGCAACGCAGCTGCGTGAGGAAGCGGGGGGCGGTTGTGAGCTACAGTCTGGTGGTTTGGGAAGATGATGTTGGACTGGCGCATGCAGGTGGAAGATCCGGGCCGAAATGGTGACAGCTCGGGAATGTGGCGGGGGCAGGGGGCGCGGTGGGATCTCGGCGCCAAGTGGGGCACCAAAGGCCAAGACTTCCGGAAGGTCGCCCGAACTTCGAAGCATTGTCGATTTTCCTCCTTCCCGATCCTCTCGGGGCCCGCAGCGATTGTCATCCCTTCGGCGGACCAGAGCAGAATTGGATACCGAAGGGAATGGGAAGGATGCGCTCTGCCCCCGCGTTCAAAATTCGCCATGATTGGAAAGCGTCGGGTGATTTTCCAGATTCAAACGTCACCTTTGCCGTATCCGTCTTGAGATGCGCCAATGCGCCACCGACGCAATCTTCCGTCTTGGAGTTGATGCTTGTGTGGAATGGCGCCATGGCGGGGAGCTTGGTGAGCTTGTCTGGCGCCACAATGCTTGGCAGAGATTGAGGTCTTGAAACGCCATGAACGCCATGTGTAGACTTTTCTTGAAGTGTACAGGTTTTGGACGTAAGTCGCTGACAATGATGGCGACATTCCCAGATCGACTTCTCCATTCCTGTCCGTGTCTTTCAACCCCGGCGTCAAACGTGGGGAGAGGCGCGTCAATGGGACGGGGACGACTTGAATGCAATGCGACCATGTCGAGCAACGTTTACTTCAGGTTCGGGCAATGGACCTCGCAGACTCGCATTCTCAAAAAAGATGGGGAAGATGGTTGGACAATTGGCGCAGGTGGAAAGACAGGAAACGGCAGGATCCATGGGTTCAGGTTGCGTGATCGACCCTACTTATCGACCTCCCTAAAGCGGCAGTCATCCCATCATCCATGCGACTCGACGACGACCTTTATCTTTTTGCCCCAGAAAACTCCGGGAAAACCACCGAGCCACGGCCCATGGATTCGGGGAATCTGCAGTCCATGTTCATGTTCTCTGTTCGACACATCCTGCGTATTTCCAACCAAAGTGAAAGTCAAGTCATCAGGGCATCATCACCTCGGTCGCACCGCATGGTCGTGTTGAAACATGAAGATGTCGAGACCACGCCTCTACCCGGCGGCGGAATCTGCCCAATTGCAGCGTCGGCATTGCCAAAGAGCGACGTCTTATCTCTGCCGAAGGATGAACTGCGTGTGCGACTGCCGTCGACATATATCCGAAGGGGGTCGAACACAAACGGGCGAAACACTATCACGGCCAATAAGCAAGTACCATGTACCAACCCCGACCGAGTGGTATATCCTACACGGGAAGTTGCATTCAATCTGCCAGGATCCATGGGTTTCACCTGCCCAAGACAGCTATTTCCTCGTCGCAGCGGGCCCAGGGATCCATTGGAGGTGCGTCTGTCAGTGGCAGGTTCCTCCCCTTGCCCACCGGGAGGTCCCCGATGGCTCTTCGTAGGGTGGGGATCCATCTTCCTTCGTGCTAGCAAGTCGTGGTTCGAAAGACACCATCCGCAGAATCTCGCATTCCATTCCATCCCATGTCGAACCTGGAAGACACGCGCGCGCACTGCTGGAAACTAATCGTTGACAAGGTGGCGGTCGTGGGATGCAACGATACCTACCTATTCTCGGTCGACCTTTGATCCACTCCCAGAGAAACTCTCAGCTCAATTCAGTTTCTTATCTGCGCCTGGGAGTCTTTCCATCATATATCCTGGCCCGATTCCCCCCTCGATCCTGACCAGTCTTGCCCTCCCCTCTCCTCACAGACCGACCTGCGACAGCACCCACTGACGCAAAATCACAATGGGTAGGCGCCCTCCCGCTGCCTCGCCAATGGCCTCACTGTCTCGCGCCCCCAGGCTGACCTCTTCGAATAGCAGACACAAGTACCGCCGTGTCGACCGCCGTCGCGCCCGTTGGGCAGGTCCGGGCATCTCACGATGGAGCAGCACCGCTGCCCTCGTACCCGACCGGGCTCCAAGATGTCGACATCCAGCACGAGACCTTCCACGGCCTCGTTCTGCCGACAGAGGAAGAAAAGTCGACGCTCCGCCGCGTCGCCGGCAAGATGCCTTCTGCATGCTACTATTTGTGCGCCGTCGAATTCGCTGAGCGTGCCTCATACTACGGCTGCCAGCAGGTCTACAAAAACTTCATCCGCGGCCCGCTCCCACCCGACGGCCCCGGCACCGGCGCTTCGGCTCCGGGCTCGCAGTACCCCGCTGGCGCCCTCGGCCGAGGCTCCGTCACGGCCACGGCCATGACCGAGGCCTTCAAGTTCCTCGCCTACGCCCTGCCCATCTTTTTCGGATGGCTCGCCGACACCAAGTACGGCCGTTTCAAGATGATCTGCTGGGGTGTCGCCATCTGCGGTGTGGCCCACATCATCATGATCATCGCCGCCCTGCCGCCGGTATTGCAGAGTGGGAACGCCATTGGACCATTTGCCCTCTCTTTGTACATGCTGTCCATCGGCGCCGGTTCGTACTTTCTCTGTGCCTCATGCTTTCGTCCTACTAACAGTCTGGCAGCCCAGTTCAAGCCAAATATCTCGCCCACCCTGATGGATCAGTCTCCTCACAAGGTGGCGCACGTCATCGAGCAGAATGGCGAGAGAGTCATTGTCGACCCGGAAGAGTCGATCAACAGCGTCATGCTGTGGTTCTATCTCCTGATCAACGTCGGCGCTTGCTTCGGCATCCCTACCACGTATCTCGCCAAGATTGTCGGATACTGGGCCGCCTACCTGATCCCCACCATCCTGTATCTGCTTCTGCCTCCTCTGCTCTGGTACTTGAACAAGCGTATCGTCAAGCAACCCCCCGGCGGCTCGGACCTCGGCAACGTCTTCAAGGTGCTTGGGGCCGCCATCAAGCACGGCGGAGTCCGCAGCATTGGTCGCGCCGGCTTCTGGAACGCCGCCAAGCCCAGCGTCCGCGCCGCCGCCGGCAGCTCCAAGGTGTATGAGTACGACGACCAGTTCGTGGAGGATGTGCGACGCACGTTCCAAGCCTGCGGCATCTTCCTCTTCCTCCCCATCTTCAACATCAACGACGGCGGTCTCGGCGCTGCCGCCAACGCCCTCACCGTCGGCATGCAGACCAACGGCCTGCCCAACGACCTCCTCGACAACCTCAACTCGGTCAGCATCGTCATCAGTAAGCCACCCCCTCCCCCATACCTGCACCGCACGCTAACCCCTCCAGTGGTCCCCATCATGAACCACGTCATCTACCCCCTCCTCCTCCGCCTCGGCATCAAGATCGGCCCCATCACGCGCATGACGTTCGGCTTCGCACTCTGCACCATCGGCTCGATCGGCTTCTCGGTCCTCCAGCACTACGTCTACAAGACGTCGCCGTGCGGCTACAACGCCACGACGTGCGCCGAGATCCTGCCCGAGGGCGAGAACGCGCTCTCGCCCATCTCGTACTCGTGGTACGCGCTGCCCATCGTCATCACGGCCATCTCGGAGATCTTTGTCAACGTCACGGCCTACGGCATCGCCTACACGCGCTCGCCCAAGAACATGAAGGGCCTCGTCGCCAGCATCAACCTGTTCATGACGGCCATCTCGGCCGCCATCGGGCTGGCCACGGCGCCCGCCATCCAGGACCCGTACCTCGTGTGGGCGTTTGCCGGGCCGACGATTGCGGGCGCGGTGCTGACGGTGATTTTTTACTTTACGTTTAAGCATATTGATAACGAGGAGTTTGTCATCAATACGGACTTTGCGGATATGAAGCGGGATTCGGATCGGGAGAGCGATGTGGAGCAGGTGTCGGAGAAGAAGGTGGTGGTGGATGAGGCGCCAAAGCTGGATGTGAAGACGGGGTGATTGATACCAGGTGTTTTGTGGTTGGGATACGCGAAGATGGGTTGGATGTGGTACATAGCGACAGGAGTACGAGGTGCCAAGGAAGCCCGGGAGAGATATCCATAGATGAGGTTTGATGAGTTTGACGAGTTCCAATTCCACCTTTTTCTCTCATCTTGTCGCGAATGCACTCCCAGTAAAGCGATGACATGGAAAACCGAGCTTGAAGTTGTAAACGAGCGACTGAAGTCGAGTCTCTTCCTCTTCCCCACCCCGAGACGCAACACATGTTCAGCCCCCCATGAGATGTCGCAATCCTTTCACCGAAACAAAAAAAACCACACATAGTGACATTCCAGCAGAGTAGACGTCTCGCAGAGAAAAAGATCTTAACATGGATGCAGCCGGCAAAACTTTGGACGTACCGCGGATCGAACGCGGGACCGTCTGTATGTGCAAGAGCTCGATGGCATTGCAAAACAGAAATCATACCACTAGACCATACGCCCTAGTTACTAGATACGATTAGTTATTGGAGGACATGCAGACCGCGAGACCGAAGCGCATCGATGCAAGACAGGGCCAAAAAGAAAGTTAGGTAGACGACATGCGAGTCAGTCGGTGTGACTGGCAAAAGCTTGGACGTACTGCGGATTGAACGCGGGACCGTCTGTAGAAGCAAGGACACTGAAGCATTGCAAAACAGAAATCATACCACTAGACCATACGCCCTGATGAGAAGTTGATGGATTTATTTTTGGTCATGGTGCACTGGAGCAGCGACGGCCAGATCAGCCTCCGATGGCGAGGTAAATTCTTCGACATTGGTCAATATCCAAATGACAATGCTGCAAGTCTACAGACCGTTGCCGTCGTCTCTACAAAAGCCAAATTCATCGAGGAACCAAAGACGCACCTCGTCTGCACCAACTCCGGTCCCCAAGTCGACGAGGTCGACCATCTTCATCGAGGCAACGGGTGCTCGGAAGTTCAGACCCCGGCCAGGCCAGGAAGAAGGAACCTACCTACCTACCCAGCACCAGAACAGTGCCCGTGTCACAAACTCAAACGGGAGAATGGCCACCTGCCTTTGGGTGGGGCGATTCGCAAGCCATGCCGCCCGAGTTTCTGGAGGGTGGAAGGAGTCCCCAAAGTCAACACACCGCAATGTAGCAGACGCGAGGAAGGACCACCACGCTTCGTGAATTGCTGCGGGCATGGAACTCAGCCAATGTCCGTCAGCACACGGGGACTCGTCTTGAGGAAGGACCACACGCCTTTCATGGAACGATCTAGAAGACACACGCCAGCTTATTGGCCTTGACCCCAAGAAAGGTGGAAGGAACACCCAGAGATGTCTTCAGGACGATGAGCAAAGGGGATGATATAAAAGAAATGTTCTCCCGGTGACATTGGCTACCTAAGTTGCCTGTTCATCATCGCTTCAAAATGCCGAAAGCCTTCCCCGTCTTTGCCCGACCCGATCGGGGCGCGCTCCAAGACCACCCCTTTCCGGAAGACCTCCCGGCCGCCTGGGACAACGTCCCCTTCCCCGACGACGCAGACCCGAGCATCCCGCTGCCGCCGCCGCTGCCAGTGCTGGCTGTCACCCGTCGCTGTGAGTAGCATCTGTGCTTGTGTTTTCTTGATCACCCCACTGACACTGTTGTTCGCGATTAGATCCTCCCGACGAAGAGCGAAGGAGGGAGATGGCCGCTGCCCTCGAGCACTGCGAGGGACGTTTTTACGCCCACCTCGAGAGAGCCAGGCCAGATTGGTTCTCGTTCCCATCGTGCGAACAACTTTGCCGGGTGCCCACCTGCCCCAAATTTGGATGTTTTTTCGACGACATGGACAAGCACCTTCGAACCAAAGCTCATCTGGTAATGACCATCCGAGAAATATGAAATGACCGAGCACGGCTAACAACCCGGTGAAAAGAAGCGGGACATGGAGACGCCGTTTGAAAACGGGCAGCCAAATATTCTATATACCATGACATTCTCTGCTCCCCGGGTTGCACCATCGCCAACGCCAATGACGCTCCCGCTGCTGTCCGCCGCGCCCGATTTCTCGCCGTGGCGCTCGCCCGCGCCGCCGTCTCTCTAGCCGCCGCCGGCCTCCTTGGGAGTGGGGGGGAAATGGGAAAGGGATACATGTTGACAAGTTTTTCCGCTGTATAAATTGTAGAATTTGTCATCCCGTGTCGTCGAAATTCCTTTTTGGTGATGCCAGCGATGAAAACCACAATGCCGATACCCACGGACAGTCAAAAGATAACAGCCCGAACTCGGCGAGTTAATGACGTCGATGACGCCGGCTATTTTCCCGTCGTGATATTGCACGGCAGTGAAGAACACCGGGTCCAAGACGTCTGGAGTTTGGTCATCCCGTGTCGTCGAAATAGGCTAGACACCAGCCCCTCCCGAACCGGCAATGATTGACCGAAATGCAGGAACAGCCGACGGCATCCGGCACTCGGACGGGGCCTGTCAATATCTGCGATATCTGGCAGTGACGTGCCGAGTGTGACGGCGCGGGGAATTTCAGGAACCGCACGGGATGGAGATATCAGAAGTTCAGAACAGGTTTGCGTGATATGCTTGGGGGTTTGTGTTATACCCCTGAGGGAGGAGATAAAAGGGGCGGTGGGTGATGCAGGTCTAAGTCAACTCCCAGACGGACGTCCTGTCGTTGCAGTCCGTCGCTCCCTCCAGTCCTCAACCCATCACCCTGTCGGTCTCCCCTGGCCCGTGCCAGAAACCACCCATCAAAATGAAGCTCCTCCTGGCCATCACCGCCCTCACCCTCCTCTTCCTCTCCCCAACACTCGCCTCCCCGACATGGACCAACTCCTCCCAGCCCCGAACCGGTCACGCCATCCAAGTCGTCCGCCGCCACACCACCCTCCTCAAAGTCCTCCGCCAAGCCCCCTACGCCAACACCTCTTCGACGTCCGTCCCCCTGCCCACCTGGAACGCCTCGGCGGCCTTTACCTTTTTCCCCAGCAACAGCAGCGCGTCGAACTCCGTTGCAGCTCCCACCCAGGCGCAGAACTCGACGGCGCCCAAGAGCAGTGGGAGCGGTGGTCTCCTTGGGGGATTGCTTTCGGGGGTTCTGGATCCTATTACGTCCGGGGTGTTGGGACCGATTACCTCTGGGATTGCGACGGGGCTGGGTACCGGTGTTGGGTCGTTGGCGATGCCGACGGGGAGTTTGTTGAGTAGCGTGAGGTGGCCGAATTCGACGAGTGCGGGGGCGGTGGCGACGGGGGTGGGGAATGGGACTAAGTTGGGGGCATAAAGGATGGGAGGGGTGGTTCTTGGGGATATGTGGTGAGAGGGGGGATGATAGTGTGAGAACTCAATGTAAGAAATAGGAAACGGGAATGTTTAGCAGCCGTACAGCTGGAATATATTTTCATATTTCTTCCTATGTACTCACATCCATCCTCAACCTCATCCAAGATCCATCACTCCAGTCACCTAGCACCCGTCCAAACCCCCTTCAATCCTCCAACACCAACATCCATCCTCACCCCCTCACCCCCTCAACAACCTTAGGATACCCATCCTCCCCCCCATCAACCGCATCAAAAAACACATCCTCCCCATCATCCCGTCTCACCACCACCCCCTCATCCCCATCCCCATCCCCATCAAGCACAAACCCATCATCCCCATCAAGCACAAACCCATCCTCCAACACCGTCCCCAAATCCACATGAAAATCCCTGCCCCCCAAAACCGGCGACCCAAACGGCGACGTCCCCAGCGAACTCAACGCCGAGTTGAAACCCGACGAGATCCCGTTGCTGCGCGTCTCTAGCGCATCACCGTCGGGATCCGAGGAATCGTTCAGGTCAAGGGGATCGGAATCCAACCCATCATCATCGCCCCCACCGTCGTCGCGAATACTCAGCGAAGGCGAGGTAACCCCCGACCCGCCAAACGGCGAGTTCGATCCGATGCTGCGTGTGTCGATATCGATGTCCCGCTCCAACAGCGCGGCGTTGACGGCGTCCAGGTCCGGCGCGCCGGTGCCTACCAACTCGATGTCGTCGACAGAGCGGACGCGGAACGGACGCGGCGGCGGCGGCGGCGGTCTGGCGCCGCCGCGCGGGGGAGGGGGAGGCGGGCGAGCCGGAGCACGCGGGGGAGGGGGAGGGGGGCGGGCCGGGACTCGGACCGGGGCGCGGGGGGGAGGACGAGCCGGGGCGCGGGGAGGAGGGGGCGGTGGACGAGCCGGGGCTCGCGGGGGAGGGGGAGGTGGGCGGGCGCCGCCTCGCGGGGGAGGTGGAGGGGGCGGGCGGTTTTGGCGCGCCTGGATCTGGCGCGCGAATTTGTCGGTCAGGCCGGGGTCGGTTGGGAGGTTGCGGGGGCGCTGCTGGTTGCCACCTGGGGGAGGAGGTCTGGCGCCGCCGCCGGGAGGAGCGCCACCTGGCGGTGGTCTGGCACCGCCGCCATTTTGGGGAGGGGGGGGAGGTCTGGCAGCGCCACCTTGAGGGGGTCTGGCGCCGCCTCCATTTTGGGGAGGGGGAGGCGGTCTGGCAGCACCACCTTGAGGAGGTCTGGCGCCGCCCCCATTCTGGGGAGGGGGAGGAGGTCTGGCGCCGCCACCATTTTGGGGAGGAGGTCTGGCAGCGCCACCCTGAGGAGGTCTAGCGCCGCCCCCATTTTGGGGAGGGGGGGGAGGTCTGGCGCCGGCGCCACCCTGAGGAGGTCTGGCACCGCCCCCATTTTGGGGAGGAGGAGGAGGTCTGGCGCCGCCGCCACCCGGAGGAGGAGGCGGAGGTCTGTTCTGAGGATCGCGGGCGGCGAGGGAATCGGCCTTGGTCTGTGTCTGGGGGATGTTAGCAGCCACAATTGACTGGCGCAGGGATCTGAATCATACCTCGGAGACCGGACCAGCCGGGGCGGCGTAGGCGTCCAGCGCCGCGAAGAAAACGATCAACATGGTGGAGAGCTTCATGTTGGCGGTTTCGGTGTGTTTTGTATTATCAACGTGGCTGGCCGGCAGCGGATAGTAAAGAAAGACAGAGCCACGGACTCGATGTCTGTTTGGAAGGAAGAGAAGGTAAAGAGAATGGACGGGTCGGAGTGTGGCTTGGCAAAGCAGGAGAGGAAAGGGGATTGAAGGGTGGGAGGGCCATTGGCTTTATGCAAATGAGGGTGGGCGAGGTTTCGGGGCGAAACAATGTCATGAATCGTAGGGCCTTGATCATCACGAGACATTTGTCTGCGGCAAGGGGTGGCCATGACTGGTGCTGGTTTGGAAACAAAACACGCAGATTTTGCCGAATCGGAATCGGGGGATATGGGATGGAAGGTTGAATGCGATATGGGAAGAAGAATTCCGAATGCCTCTGGGTCAGCCGGGTGTCGGAGTGGTGGAGAAGGAGTTGTTGTTTTACCCCTTTTTCACTCCTGGCTACCAAACACAGGGTTAGGGGTACTGTAAATGCACTTGCAGGCAGCAAGGCGACAAGCATGGGCTTACATCTCTCACGACCCGGTCGGAAGATGCCGATGCAACCGAACTCGTGCCGATGTCTCCTAGAACGTCCTGGGCGAAGCCGAGTCGGTGTCATGACCACGAAACGTCATCGTGATGACCTCCTCCCTGAGTCGTGCACTTGAACAGCACGCAACACTCGGGGGCCAACCAACATTGAGAAACCGAATTGTATTCCTGCTGGTCCATTGACAAGAACCTCGCAAATGAAAAGAGACATACGAACGGAAGACGGAACTCACCAAGAAAATAGATCAGAAACCACGAGACCAAGAAGAAATCAGTCCACGTCCAAACCGTACTTCCCAGCCCGTCAGCCTGACTCGGAGTTTCAGCTGGAACCATATCCAGGTTCATCCCTCCCCGTTCCCTCCCAATCCATCTCCTTGTCGCGCATCTCCCGCTTCTTCTTCACCTTCTTCATGGCGCGAAGCCGCCCGGTACCGCAACCCGGACCGTACCTCAAGTTGTGATACGCGAGATCCTGGTCCTCGAACCGTGTTATTTCCTTCCTCAACCGCTCTGTTTGGCACCAACAGTTAGCATCAACCCGCACGGGACGAAGCACCAGAAACCATAACGGGAACAACAACATACCTCTCTCCCGATCAAACCACTCCTTGCTCGGCCTCGGCCTCACCCACGCCCCCTCCACCAACCTACCCACGATCCCATTCGAGACATTACACTTGACGATATCATGCACCAGTCCCGGATCCGTCAGCTCCCTCCCGGCATACCTCCCCAACCGCTCCATTATCGCGTCATCCGCCCACGTCATGATATCTGTCCAAGTCAGCACCAGCACCACCATAGACACAGAGAAACAAACTCACTCGAAACATCATAAACATCCCTCCCCACACTAACATAAACCTCCCCACCCCCCTCCCTCCCCTCCCTCTCCCACCTCTCCTCCGGATCCTCCTCCCCCTCCAACCCCAACCCCCCCGCCACCCCCCCCGGCCCCTCCCTCAACCTCGCCCACCACCCCTTCAACTCCCCCCTCGTAATCTCCCTCTGCCCCCCCCTCGCCCTCGCAAGCACCGGTCTCCTCCCCACCACCAACCCCCCCAACATCCTCAACGACGCCACCACCCCCTGGATCCCCTCCCCCTCCGCATCCACATTCACCCTCCCCAACCACGGCTCCAGCGCCTCAAACTCGGCTTCCAGTTCCCTCCTCTTCTCCTCCCAGTGTCTGAGCTCCCACTTTCGCGTGTTTCTGTGCTCAAGAATCCACTCCATCATCCCTTCCACGAACGCCTTCCGCGTGACGCGATACACCCAGCAGTCGTCGCGTAGGTTGATCTCGTCGGCGCGCGGCGCGCCGAAGCGGTCCCACGACAGGGTCGGCACGACGTGGCCGACCTTTTCCATGCGCTGTAGCAGGTCCGCCCAGTTATCCGGGTGGTCGCGCTTGAACTCGGCGGTGGCGTCGCGGCCGGAGAGGGTGGTGATGAGGTTCGAGCCGCCGGGGTGGGTGGAGGCGAGGTCTATTCCGTCGTCAGTACCGCTTGGGGATGACGTGGGCAAAGGGGGAGGACGTACCGCGGATGTTGTACACGATGTTGTCAATGGCCATGTAGACGCGGCCTTGGCGGGGGAAGATGTAGCTTCCGAGGGATTCCATGGTGAAGGGGGTGTGGCCGGGGGGGTGGGGGCGGCGGTGGTGGAAGCGGATGGTGGCGCAGGGAACGGTGAGGATGCTACGGAGGCGGGAGAAAGGGATGCCGTGCTTTTCGGCGGCGGTGGCGGCGTCGCCTTGGTGGGAGGAGCGGAGGGCGGCGAGTTCAGAGGGGGTTGCGGAGGAGACGTCTGGGGGCGTGTTAGCGGGGGGTTGGCTGGGGTGTGGGGGAGGGGGGCATACCGGCGAGGTCATAGATGTCGCGGCCTGCGTAGACCCAGTGTGGACGGCCATCTTTTCCGTCCATCTCAAACAGGTCCTCTAGGTCCTTCTGCAGGATGAGCAAGCCAACCCGTGGGTTCTCCAGTGCCCATGGATAGGCGTCTGGGTGCAAGACAAGGCCGTGTTGCGTCATTACTGTGAACTTCTCGAGACCTTTCTTGGTCTGAAGAAGCGGGTGGTCTATGGTGCCTGTCAGCCATGATGTCTTTGATCCCGCGAGAGTTGCAGCCTACCTGTGACATCGTACACCTCGAATTTACCGTGCTGGTATTCAACCAGAGCCCATCGATCGTCGTCAGAGGAATGATTCCCCACTTGGCCAATCGTCCAGTACTTGCGCTGCATCTGACGCCTCCCACGCGAGTTTGTTCTGCGCGGTTGGAAGAGCAAGGGCTCTGAATCACGCCGGCTCATTCTCCTCCGTTTGCGGGACGAAGGCCCGGATATGTCCGCAGCAGTCTGTTGGACATTGTACGCAGTTCCCGAGGGCTGGGCGTCATCCGGGTTGTCGATCCCAATAACGACTCTTGCCTCTGTGATTCTTATCCGGCCCAGGGATTTTGCAAGCAGCGTCTCGTCGTCCGGTGGGGGCTGTTCTGCGGGACTGGCAATCATCTCCAGAACCAGCTTCATCTTCTTCCTGATCACCTTATTATCTCCGTGATCCACGTCGTTCCACACGGTAGTGTCGTCTTGGGTGCAGCCTCCCATCTTCAGCGTGCCGTCGTACTCGGGCAACACAAAGGGCCACGTCAACCATCCCTTGTAGTGCTCCCCTTTAGCCATTGCCTCAGCCTTGAGATGCGCAATGGTAGCCTCGACGGCCCGGACAAAGGGTTCCTGGGAAAGAATCTGGAAACGGTACGCGAAGAAGGCAAGATGGTCCTCGGCCTCCCGGAGCAGACGGAGCCGCGCTGTCTTTGGCGAGAGGGAAGCCTGGTTGATACCCGGGGCTTGGCGTCCTCCACCCCAGGTGAAGTCGTTCTCGATGGGATCTTGTGGCTGCTCGTGTTGCGGATACATGGTTCTGTCGGGACGAGACCTCGACGCTTGAAACGAGGGATGCCATCGATTGGCGAGAGGTGGCATGTGACGGCGAACGGAAGGGTGCTGAACCTCGACGGGCTCCCACTTGATGGTTGCCCTCATGAGCGTTAGCAGCACGGCGAAGAGGTAGTGGGTTGGTGCGTGCGATGGAATGATGGGTTCCACACGCTCGGCCTCCAGGTCGGGGGGCACCACGTGGTTTCTAACCAGGAATCTGTAGTGATTCCGGAGCTCCCAGGCCAGCTTGGCCGTCGTGGCGACACAGGCATGGAGATCATTGGCCTTGGCGAAGCGCTCAAATCGAGAAACACAGCTGCGCGGTTCGAGGAGGGAGTATGGAGTAAGTTGCCATTTCGTGTCTGCCAAACATTTGTCAGTTCTGGAAAGGGGCCTGGCCGTGATGCACGTACACTGTTCTTGGTACCATGGTGATCGAATGCTGCGCCAGACCTTGGTTCTCTGGACCCAGTCCCTCGCCTGTCTGCTGTCCGCGCCGGGTTTCAAGCGAGCGGAAGTCCCGCGGGTCAAGGGAGCGTCCATCCTCGTCCATTCCGCCGAGTTTGCCAGGTTCAGGTCGCGGAGCAGGTCTGGCGCCGACTTGTTGTTCCAAAACGTGTCCGAGACCACAAGGCTGAGGAGTGCCGGATGGATCACCGGCTCTTCGACCGTCTGGAGTGTGTGGGGCTGGTGGAATTCTTTGTCGACCCAGCCCATGTCGTTGGTAAGGGGGCCTGTCTTGGGCCATGGTGCCAAACTCATGGCCAAGGGCCGGTAGCCAGCACTTGACAGCGGCGCCGAGGTCTCGGCTCCTGCTATGGGCTTGAGAACCAACACACCACCAAACAGTGCACGCTCCATGGAGTGACCGAGTTCACTTTTCCATTCGTCTCCCATCAACTGCGACAACCGCGTGTGTCAGTTGAAGGACAAGTGAGCCGCCAATGCGAGGGAGAACGTACAGGTTCATGCACTTCCGTGCCAAAGGGATGCTGCCCTACATCGTACAGGGCGTGCTAGAAGACTCATCAGACTCTCTCCACCGCGAACTGACAGCACAGAGGGGATGGTACCATGAGCTCGTGAACTATCTAGGCCATACTGTCAGATAAAGGTCGAGAAAATATTTATGCTGGGGTGACATACCGTCAGTGCACAGACGGACTGAAGAATCGTCCTCTCTACCCCGTCCTCTGGGGTTTGAGGCGGCGACATAAGCGGGATCAAGAAGTCCGTATTGATCCTGGCCAGCGAGCAAGAACCGTAGCCTTGGCCTTCTGTGGTGTTCTCCCTGTCGGTCAAGCCAAACGGCACGCCGCCGATGGTAATGTTGTAGTTGATGGCCTCCCCTTGGGCGTCTTGGTTGTCAAGAAATGTCCAAAGAATGCCAGCCCCGCGCTTCTCAACCTCGGAGCGGTTGAACTCGATCTCCTCCTCCGTGAGTGGAGTGCTGGAGGGTTGGACGGGAAACCAAGGGACGCGGTACTTGGTTTCGTTGGGGTTCGCTGGGTCTGGAATAGGCGGGATATTATCAAGTGCGCCGCCAACGCTCCTGACCAGCTTCGTCGGGTGGTAATGGGGGTGCAGGTCTGAGTATACCATGAGAGAGTAGAACCTATCCGTCGAGGTAGTCAGCGCAAAGTTCTGGCACGTCATCGGTGGCGATAGGTATCACTCACCATTGTGTATGTATCAGGACGTTCAAGTATCGATTCGCGAGCTCGACGCACGGGGCGAGCTGCTCCCACAATGCCGGGTCGTCGACGGACCAGGTATTGCCCGGCGGCGCGGAGGGGTCTGCCCGGTCTTGCCGGTAGTCGAACCAGTGGGATTTCGCAAAGACGTCGTGCCAAGCCTCTTCGTTCACGGTGAATGCGCCAGGTGACGGCCGGGGAGGCATGTTGATGGAGGCCAGCTGCCAAGTACGGATGCCGTGGAGATTCTTGGTCTGGAAGCGCTCGCTGAGGAAGAGGAGATCAAGCTCGGCGGAATCGGGACGGTCGAAGCCAAGGCCGTCGTTGTTCGCCAGCTCTTGACGATACCGGTCCAAAGAAACAGCGTCTGGGTTGCCTTCGAGACCATAGGGCTCCTCGATATCCGGGCAGATGGGACGGAAGCCGGACTGGACCTCGTCCGTCTCCTCGCAGAATGTGGGATCGCTGGAGCCGCCATATCTCTTGCGCCAGGGCGATTCTGGTCGATTCGCGGGAGGATGGTCCCAGCCGACCCAGCCGTGCTCGCTGGTATAGACTTTGGACATGGTTGCAGATGTGTTGATGCCAATGACGGACGGGCGCGATCATGTGCGGCGTGTTGAAGCTTGGAGCGCGACGTATGTTGTCGTGGAAAGTTGACCAGACCAACCAAACATTTCGGGAATACGACAATGGGGTCCAGGTTCCGGAAGCGTCAAGCACTGCAAAAAGGGATGCCAAGGGATGTGCCGACCAAGGCTTCTTTCTTTGTGCTCGCCAGCTCCAACCAAAGAGTGAAAGTGCAGCTGAAAGACATGATCAACGGGCCACCGAGAAAAAAGATGGGGACAATTGCCAATTGTTGCCATTGAGACGTTCTTTGGGTTGTGGTCGCAGGGGTTCGAGCGATAATGAATGCCGAAGAGACGAGACAAAATATCCAGTTGTTGACCTCATCACACAACAAGACTCGGATCCATCCCCCACGTCGACCAACCCCTCTGCGCCGCCAATGTTTCCAGAACCGCGAACCCTGGCTCTTCAAAAGGAATGGCCCTGAGCATGGCCTCCACCTCGGGTAGATGTCGCTTCGGAAACACCACACCGTGGCCGCAGCAACCTCCCGCGCCCATCTCCCGCACGCCTCCCACATACCCAACGTTGTGGTGCCGCAGCGCCACACCCCCGCCAACCTTCAAAAACAGCCAAACGGCGACAGGTACCCAGATGGCCAACGTCAGCAGCGGAAACGACACGTGCCACACCGCCTTGGCCGAGAAGCCCCTGGGGTGGAATCCCCAGAATATGAGAGACACGGCGACGACGACGAATGTGAGATAGGTCAATGTCCAGTTCAGACTCCAGGACCTCCATTGCTCCCACTGCATCATCCACCCCGCCCCCTCCAGGCCGTGGAATAGCCGCAAGAACGCCCAGTCCCTGCCGGTCAAGCGCGCCACTTGGTCGATGTGCGCGACCGCTTCCCCGAAGCGGATGTGCCAGTCGGACGAGGCGACAAAGTCTGGCTTGACCAGGGCCGTGTAGAATGTTTCGGTCTCGCGGCAGATGTGCGTCAGCATGGCCTGGTCGAGTCGGGATTGCTCCATGCGAGTAGCGCCCCGCCCTGTTCTGTCCCGGCTGAGGGAGACGATGCGAAAGCTGCCCAGTCTTGTCTCGGGACTTTGGTGATCTCCGTAGACGAGGACTTCGTCTGCCATCTTGGGGAGCCATGGCTGGCTGAAGGCGAAGTGGGTCTTGGGGTCGTTTGCGGCCAGCAAGACGACGAGGTGTATTGCGTCGCGCTCGTCGGCGGTGAGGCCGATGGTGAGCGAGGCAAGGGTTCGGAGGAGGGATTGGGGGGTGTGGGCAGCGTCGTCATTGTCGCTCAGGACACCCAGACACAGTTGTTTCGGCCATCGCTGGATGGTGCTGGCCTCTTTTGGTATTGGCGGTTCGGTGGTCAGGCCGTTTGTCTGGAAGGAGATGACGTCGAGGCGCGCGCGACGTTGTTGTAGGAAGTGGTCGGCGTGGGGGTCGAAGAAATAGCTGTTGGGTTCGCGCGAGAATTCGCGGCGTGTCGAGCGGAGCGCAAGGATCCAAACGACGGCGGCGAAGAAGTGAAGAGCGATGATGAGCGGTGAGATGCGTATTGGGAGCATTTCGGCGGCTCGGAGGCTTTGTTTCGGGGATCAGGACCGACGCATGTCTCGCGCGCGTCCTTTGCCCTGGGTCGGGATCGTTCGTCGTGCGTTGGGTCGGTCTTGGGGGGGGGGGGGGGTTGGAGTCGGATGGGCGGTGATCGTTGAGGTCGGTTTCGCGAGGGTGGTGGGATCGAGGACTGGGGGAGTTGGAGAGATTCCAATGATGCGTCGCGCAAACGGGCAAACGGGCAAAGGCACAAAGGGGCAAAGTGAAAAATACGGGAGCCTAAAAGCGAACGAGCGGCACAGCAGCTTGGAGGGAAAGAACGGATGACGCCCGGGAGCGGGGCAGCCGCCCCGTATCCCCTATTCCCGTACCTTCCTCGATGTTTTGTTGATGAGTCTGTGAATCATTACCGGGACACTGACACGACGGGGCGGTGTGATGCACCGGGGGTGTCTGTGGATTCGTGGAATACTAGTAGTGACACCCCTGGGCCCTTTCCCATATCAAACTCTCTGCAGGTTCTTTCCCATCGCCTTTGCACAATGTTGATCTCGTCCCAATCATCTCGAGACTCTACAGGAAAAAGAATTGGCCCCATTGCCAAAACATAGAATGCAGCTCTTTTTGTTCCGTCCATTTCCAAGAAATCCACACCCCGGCCTCCGTGTCCCCACAACGTCATGCCGATGCCCGACTTGGCATCGGATTCGGCGCGGCCCGGGCATGTCTTGGCCCCGGGGTACGGATTCCAGGTCGCCGAGTATTTAGTCCCATTTCCCCCTCGGCGCCGACCGAATGCCAAGATTCGGGACGCCAATCCGGATTCCGGGAGCATGACTCCATGACAACAAGAAGCCGATCTGCATCCGATGACCCGGCCGAACCAGCGTCCCTGCCAAGACCCGCCTGACCTCTCGCCAAATCGGCTCCTACCGTTCTCACACATGGCGCCATGCACGCCTGCAGGTCCCATCCAGAGGTGACACCCGTTGGGGACCTCCGTCACCGTCCCCACCCTACGTCACAAAACTGACCTCTCCCCTCACCACACCTCAATCCTCACCTCACCACACCAACAACCACCACCACCGCCACCAACCCCCCACAACCGCCAAAATGGTAACCATCAACCTAGCCTACACCGCCCCCATCAACCGCCCCACCCAAACCCCCATCCTCACCCCCTCCCAAGTCTGGGCCGGCCTCGTCGACAAGGTCCTCCACCCCGCGGGCTTCGTCCCGCTCATCGTGGACTGCACCGTCGTCTCCACCACCCCGGCCACCGCCTCGGACCCTCTCACCGTCACCCGCCTCGTGACGTTCCGCGGGCGCGAGGACGCCCCCGTCAAGGAGGTGTGCGCGCACCACCCGCCGGTGCGCGTCGACTTCTACCAGCCCGAGACGGGCAGCCGGATCGGCAACTACATCTCGCAGGGGCCGAGCGGGGAGGAGGGGGATCTGTTCATGACGTTTGTGTTTGAGTGGCGGCATGAGGGGGTGGAGGAGGGGAGTGAGGAGGCGAGGGGGTTGGAGGAGGGGTATAAGGTGGTGAGTATTTCTGGTGCATGGTGGTGGGGGTTGGGTGGGGTGATGGATGAGTGCTGACTTGTTTTGTTGTAGACGGCGAAGAAGGCGGTGGAGGGGACGATTGAGGCTACGAGGAGGATGGTGAGTGAGGGGAAGATTTGAGGGGGGTCATGCTTGGTATGGCCGAGACGACGTGAGGAGGACTTGCGTCTTGGGAATGGAGGCACCAAAATAGAAACATGGAATGGGGGGTGCTCAGAATCGAAACCACTGTTGATTTCCTTTCTGGTAGTGCCGGGTTGGGTAAGAATTTCGCACCGTGTTCATCTTGTCTCGCCAGCCGAGCTCATCGCCATGTAACACTCGGTTTCTTGGCCGGTGATGGCACTGCATCATTGATGCTACGTCTTGGATATGCTGATGTTGGAGTCTGACTGATGGTGAACAAACAGAGTTGCGGTCGATGTCATGGCCTGTTTGGTGTCATTTCATCCCAACTCCGGGCACGGGGTGGAGAGTCGCAGATTCGGCCGGCCTGGGTGCCTGGGTATATCTACAGCTCTACCAACATCTCACTCCAATATTCTTTGTCCCCACTCGGTCATCAGTTCTGTTGGTCCATTCCGTATGTGCTGCTCAGCCATTTTACGAATCAGGTCCTCCTGAGAGGTGCAGTGTTCATTCCCTGTCAGGAGTAGTTACTCACGAAGTAACGCCTGATTCAATAAAATTGTCCCTGCGTTTCCCGGGTGGATTGGATACCAACAAAGAGATCGCCGAATGGCGCGACAATCCTTTTTGCACAAGTTCTTGTTTTTTTGTCATCTTTTCAAGAAGCAGGGGGACCAACCAACAACACCAGTCGACCTCGAAGTCATCGCCACATTTCTCCTCCGGTCGGGAAACACTCTCATCTTTTTGTCTTCGCCCTTCGGCGGCATCGCTCGCTGATTGCTGCCCTGCTCTAATAATGCCTGTCCATCTATCCCCGCCGTATGCAACCCCAGATATAAAAGTACAAAACAAACTGATATCCAAAGCCATCCCGCGCCATGCAGATATATATACATGCTTTGAACGCAAAAAACACATCTCGTACACCCTTAGTCGGCACCTCGCCTCCCGACACTCGCATCGACAGACATAACACGGACACCAAGGACTTGCCGAGACACCCTCAGCTCTTCGCCCCGCCCTTAATCTCCGTCTTGGTCCCCATCAGCTCCGTCATGCTCCACGCGTCGCACGGATTCGACAGGTCGTCCTGCGACACCTTTTCGCTCGGCGGCAGACTGCTGTTGCGCTCCTCGCGCGCCACAATCGTCTGCTCCTTCTTGATGCCCTTGGCCGGCGCCGCCGCACCATCCTTCCCGCCGTCGTTGCCCATCATCTCGCGGGTCCCCGTCGCGCCCGTCCGCTCGCCCAGCTCGTAGTTGCCCGTGTTGGTGCTGATGAAGGCCGGCATCACCTTGCGGAGCAGCAGTCGGAAGCTGGGGAGGCACGGGCAGATGACGCCGACGTGCATCTCGATGCTGGACCAGACGATGACTTCGACAATGTCCCCTGCGGTTGGTTAGCTGGGGGTCCGCTGTGGAGGGGCGGGAGACGTACTGGTCGGGTTGGAAGACCGGGTGAAGCTGTTGATGGTCTTGAGTCGGATGAGACTGATGATCAGGACCAGCGCGCCCATGCCAAACATCAGGATGCCCATGAGCTTCTTCTTCCAGTGCAGGTTGAGCGCCATCAGCTGGGGGAACGGCAGGGCCAGCAGCCACAGGTCAAAGACGATTCCCGTGATGGCCGCCACCCACGTCAGGATGTTGACGTTGCCGCAGTGCCCGTTTCCGAGCCCTTCCCAGTGGTCCCAGAAGTGATGGATGGGGGCGCATTGGAAGAGCACCGCCATGAAGAAGCTCAGGTTGTAGACAAAGTTGGCGTAAAATGTCCACATCAGGATCCGGCCGATCTTTCGGTCCGGGCCGGGCGGGAAGACGCGGAGGTAGAAGAGGATGATGGACGCTCGGATCAGGAAGCGGGTGGCCGTGTAGATGAGCATCATGGCGAAGAAGTACTGCGGGGGTCAGCTTGGCAGCAGAAACGGGGGACTCTCTGCCTACAATCATGATCCTGGTGATGTCATCAAAATCGTCGAGGAGCCAAATGTCCATTCCCATTCCGATATCGACCGCTGCTTCTGGTCAGTCGCCGTGGAGTTTCGTGGGGATGAGGCTGACTCACCAAACAGTTCGAGCACGGTCAAGGCGATACATCCGCCCTATCTTCCAGTCAGACCCGGTCCATAAAACGGGCAATTCTGGCGGCATACCATGGCAAGAAAGTTGAACGCGTCGTCCCACCAGAAATAGACTTGGGTGACGATGCGGGCGACGATTCTCAGAAGGACGGCAAACCCCGAAAGGCCAAGGAACACGGCGAACACGGTCGTGAGGTCGTTGTTGTCTCGAATGGGAATGCTGCAGAACTCATTGGCGACTCTCTTGGTGGTCAAGGCCTCGCGGACGCTGCATGACCGGGCGACACACACGGCGGGTGAAGACTGCCAGGCATTGTTGGGGCAAAGACAGGCGGCGTCGGTGGCATTGCAGCCCGACCCTCGGATGAGGAAATCGAAGCAGGGGATCTGGATGCACTCTGTGTAAGCTTGAGCCGACACGGGGGTCGACCGGTTGGCACTTACGGCACAGTCGGGCAGGACGGCGACGGATTCGGTTATGTTGGAACTGGCCTCGGCGGCAGCCAAACTGGACTGGGCGGCAGCCACACTGGTCAGGGCAGCAATACACAGACCCAAGGCGCATGCCCGCGCGGTGAGGCCCATGATGCGGCGTGTCGTCGTCCCGTGGCACTGGTCGAGGTTGAAAGAGGGAGCTGGTCTGGCTGGGCGGGAGAGATCGTGGGGTGGAGCCGGGAGGCACGACTCGCGTGGGAGACGGGGGGACGGCGCATCTTGAACGAGACAGCGTCGGCCTTGTTGGGTGGCCATCAGCGATCAGGGGAAGTGAAGGGAAATATGACGGGGTCTGGCGGGCGGAGCCGGGCTGGGCCAGGGTTGGCTGGCGTGGGGCTGCCATGGATGCTCCATGGTGCCGGGGCGGGCAGAGTCCAAGAGTCCAACTGCCACGGGGGCCACCGAGGCTCCGTCGCGACAGGGCGGGGACGGTGTTTGTTCCCGATCGGGCAATGACGGCGTGGTGGCCAGACGCGGCCGGCACGGGGTTCTCGGGGATACTGCTGGACCTGCTGCCAACCCACACGGCCTTCAGGGGTACGCGGGGCGCGCTGACGGGGTGAGCCTGGCGGCCGAGGCAGGCCGAGGAGGGGTGGGTCCGGCGGTGCGTCGTGTGCGTGGGGCGGCGGGCCATGTGAAAATCTCTTCGGGTGGCTCGGATTGGAATCATTCACTTCGACTATTACGCGCAACTGCTTTGACTATTACGCGCAACTGCCCCGTGCGCAGCGTCCGTGCCCCCCAAGGCTCGCAACACCGCCACACGCAGGTCTGACTGACTACGGATTATCGCGATTCAATTGAACGGTCGCGTGGTTGCAGTTCAATTGAGCGGTCGCGAGGTCGCGGTTCAATTGAGCGATCGCGATTAAATTCAATTGTTGCGATACGCTGTGCGATGCGCTGCACGATACTTTATTTTTCAGTAGGGCGCTATATTTTAGCAGGTAGGTACGCTATATCTTAGCGGACTAACCCGCTGAGATATAGCGTACCCCCACTATAATATAGCGGCCCCCTATATTATAGCGGGGGTACACTATATTCTAGGGTACCAACCCGCTAGTATTTAGGCTATCCCCCGCTAAAATATAGCGCCCTGCTAAAAAAAGTATCGTATAGCGTATGCACAGCGTATCGTACAGCGCATCGTACAGCGTATCGCACAGCGTATCGCCACGATTTAACCTAATCGCAATCGCTTAATTAAACCGCGACCGCGCGACCGCTCAATTAAACCGCGACCGCGCGACCGCTCAATTGAACCGCGACTGCGCGATCGCTCAATTGAACCGCGACCGCGCGACCGCTCAATTGAATCAATCGGGGGGGCAACATTGCCGTGCAGCCAAAAATTGGTGTGTGGCGGTGTTGCGAGCCTCGGGGGGCACGGCCACTGCGCACGGGGCAGTTGCGCGTAATAGTCAAAGCAGTTGCGCGTAATAGTCGAAGTGGAATCATTGGAGATGGCACTTGGCTCCGCGCGGCGGAACGGCGCCGTTGAATTGCAGGCGTTGGCGTGAAACTCGGGCCGGCTACGGCCACCATGTCCACAAACCGCCCAAATAGCCTCGACTTGAGCCCTCTCTCGTCATTTCCTCGGGATGACAGCCGTATTAGTGTCGCTCGGGTTGACAGCCGTGGTTCCGAGTCTCGTGGCTAGCCGTTTCATGGACGAGGACGGATGGATCATGGAACCCTTCCAGTGCCGAACTGAAATGACGTCCATAGTCAGCAAGATGACAGTGGAAGGCGACGGCGATGGCGACATTGGCAGCACCAGAAAGCCAAGCCTTTCGGCCCGGGCCATTATGGTGAGTTTCAGACTTCAGTCACCGAGGTAAAGAAGGCGATGCAATCGACTGGGATGCGAGCAAGATGGAGTTGGGAAGAATATCCATGCAATCGCAATTGCTGATTGCTATCGGTCGCCAGCTGCCAGGTGACAGCTGACAAACTCGCTCACCAGCTGTCGTGCACCTTGGTGGCCAACTGCCCCTACCCCGCACTGGAAACCCCGCCGAGGGGCAGAAAAACTTGGCGATTTGT
The DNA here is from genome assembly GCA_030685255.1 of Podospora conica. Classification (NCBI taxonomy): domain Eukaryota; kingdom Fungi; phylum Ascomycota; class Sordariomycetes; order Sordariales; family Podosporaceae; genus Podospora; species Podospora conica. The sequence continues at coordinate 265,150 of MU839430.1, read as the reverse complement.
TTCTGCACCTGCCCGAAACTTGCGGCATCTTGCTCCTGCAGCATCCTTCCTGCCTTCTTTGCAGGGACCTCTTTGCTGGGTTCAACTTTATCTTTCGTCATTGATTCACCGCCGCCTTTCATCTGCCCGATCCTGACAATCAGGGCGACAAAATAAGAACCTCTCCTCCCCAGCCCCTCTCTCCACACCAATCCCAGTGGCGATGCCTTCGTTCCAGGGAATGCCCTGAAGAGGCAGCAGTTCGACCCCGCCAAATGAGTTCCAAGCTCGCCAGTATCATGGCAGACAAAGATGCCGGGCGACACACCCAGCCTCTCCTCTTCGCAGCTATCGCTCGATGTGCTCCGGCAGGTTCGGCCGCCAGACCACAATATTCTCGTGACCCAGTTCAAGGTTCGGCACTTCTGCCACTGAAGAGGACACAGGTCTTCAACAAGGTAACCATTGACGCATTATTTCACTGCCAAAACCATCAACTCACTTCAAAAGAAAATACATCATTCAGCTAGAGTTCAACAAGGATTGGTTTGTTCGTCACCCGGGCACACCCTCTCTTTCAACTCCCCGCCGTCTTCAAATCCCCACCTGAGACTTCAACTCCTCCTCAGTGTCCCTGAGAATCGCCTCAACTTCAGCCAGTGATGGTCTCTGCCCGAGAAACCCCAACACCTCCGCATCCTCCTCCTCCTCACATTTATCCCTCCTCCTTACTTTCGCCGCAATAAACCGCTCGGCCTCCGCAACCTCCTCCCTCCACCACTCCCTCGCCGCCTCCTGCGTCTCCGCCGCTGTCCCCTCGACCTCCCCATCCCGCCCGGTACGCCCCCTGGCAAATAACCGATCCCCAACCCGCACTACCCCCGGCTTCCGACCAGCCCACTCCGACGCCCCCGCAGTGCACCGCTTCACCAACTCGCGCAACGGCCCCGGCGCCCGTCGAAAGTCCGGGAACGCCAAGTCAACCGGCACCTCGCGAAACGTCTCGACCGTCACGCACCCGCCGGGAAATCCAACACCTTCGAGCACGCACCACAGCAGTTTGCCGACCATGAAAACCTGGGCGGCCTCGGCCTCGGTGGAGGAAAGCGAGTTCCACGCCTGGCTGTACCCGCGCGGTGGCGGTGTGGTAGCGTCGTAGCGCGCGCGGCGACGGTGTGGCGTCCACGTGGGAAGCAAGGAGCGGAGCGTTGCGGCATAGGATGCGCGGGCGGCCGGAGGTGTGAGCGGAGACGAGGCGAGCATCTCGAGGTATTCGAGGCGGTAGATCTCGGGCGGAGACCACGAGTACCAGGAGCCGCGCTGCTCAAAGTCGACCAGGAGGGTGTCGAGAGTGTCTTCTGGGTGGGCTCCCTGAACGAGGAGGATGTTGTTCGGCTTGAGGTCGGTGTAGAATCCGGCTGGGGACCGGTGGCGGATGTGGGAGAGGGCCGAGACGATTTGGCGTGCCCAGCGCAGGCGGGTGAGAAGAGGGAACCGGATTGTGGTGTCGTCGTTGTGGTAGAGGGCGTCCCGGAGGGTGCCGAGGGGGTAGAAGGGGAGGATGAAGCCGCAGACGCCGACCCGGCCACCGAAGAGGCATCGCTTGGTGACGATGTAAAGTGGCTTGGAGATGACATGGCGGTGGGGTGGCATGGTGAGCAGGGCACGCATCTCATGGTAAAGGTACTTGACGTCACTGCTGACTGACTTGAAGACATAGGTCGGTGCGCTGGGGGGCAGGTGGGCGAGACGAACGACAGAGATGGCCTCGTGGATCTGGTGTTGCAGCTGGAGAGCGTCGTGGTCGAGAGTCGGCGGCCACTGCTCGGGAGCGAGACGCCACAGCGACTGGAGCTCGTCGACTGTGAGCCATTGCCGCTCAATGTCGTAATTGGGAATGATGTGGAGGGGGATTTTGGAGACGTCGGCGCTAATGGCATCTAGCACGATACGGGATCCAAAGGGAAGACTGAAGTAGGTGGACTGGATCTCGGCGGGTGTGCTGGTGGTGGACCACAAGTGCAGCCGTTGAAGAACCAGACGGGACACACCGAGATTGGCAAGCTTGCGTCCGCCTACCAGCATGGCCCTGTGCGACTCGAGGACCCCCCGGAGCCCTGGCGGGTGGTGCAGCTGGTCGGGAATGTACACGTCGACCCGGAGAGGTGGCTTTCCCAGCGCAAACTCGGGGACGGCAAAAAACCGGGTGCCATCAGCGTCGGCATCGTCGATGCGCCACTGCATGTGGATGCCCTTTGGAAGCTCCAGTGAGTTGATCCTGTTCTTTGGGTTCGTCTGGCTTCGTTCGTGTAGTTCACTTTCAGAACATGCGTCCGTGAGGTCAAGTCCGGGATCTCTCAGGGGGCCGGTTTGGTACAAGCCCGTGGGATACATGATGGATTCGAACATGCTCGAAGTCGGCTCCATGTTTGCGATCTTCCGGGGGGTGACGGGTGATCCAGCAGACTCGGGTTTCAGTCTCAAGTGAGAAGATGACATGGACCGTCTCCCAATGGTTCCTTTCCTCCCTCCCCTCCTTTGTAGGGGCGGCTGGCAGTTGAAGGGGGGTCTTGGCGACAGTACTTCCTGACGAGCAAGCTCGGTCTACCGCAATCTATCATGGTGTTGCCCTCATCCGCACACTTCGTACCGCCCTGCCGTTTGAGGCTCAACTCCAACACCTGCCCCATTCGGCAAGCCGAAGCGACCGCGGATACAATACCCAGACTCCTCCTATATCTCTTCTTCTCTATATCTTCCTGCCCAAGCCGCCTTTGGCGTCTCCTCTACGTTACACGATCAAAGGCAGTTATGCCGGTTTGCGTTCCAGCGTATGACACCACTCCCTCTTTTCCACCTCCTTAAGCCCTATTGGCTGGCGCGCCGTCTCAGTGGGGGTTCCAATTCGAATGGGTTGTATCGGCAAATGCACCGTGCAGGACGACACGGAAGCGCGTTCATCGAAGGCTGACGGCAGCCTCACCGGTCGAATAAAGTTTTGTTTTCGCAGCGCAGAGCCTCAAATTCCCCGCTTTGACCACACCCCTTTCTTCAACTCTGTTCCCATGACCGCACAAGGCTCGCCGGAGGTTGCCGCGAAGGCAGCGGAAGGACGGCATCTTCCAGCCGCGCGATATTGAAGATGCTCAACGATGTTCCGGGCTTGTCGTCTGAGGAAAGGTGTCCAAAAAGCACAAAACCAAGGAAGGGCACCATGATTGAACTGATATGCTTCTACGACTCCACGCGTCTACTTCAAGCCAAAGTTGGAGAGCCCACCCTCATCAACGGTGGATAAACGTGTCACTCAACCTGTCCCAGCTACCGCGAGCCCCTTGCCTCAAGTCCCGACCATGCACCCTCCCGCTGGTAGCACCAGGAGGGAGAGTGTCAATTCCGCCAAGAGGCCTCGAGGCTCTCCGATGGGGCCACCTCCGGGCTGGCCCACGATAGTTGATCCTCTTGTCGCGTGGAAGGGGTCGGAATTCCGCAGTGATGACCTGTACACTTATATCCTCGACAACGACGAGATAGCAGAGATCGAAGTGGCCTTGGCGCACTTCAAAGGTTGGCCTTCCCCTAGCTACAGCAATATGGGTACTACCGCTGACCTTGAAACCACAGGACTGGGGCTGGATGGGCGGGACGTTGTCCGGGACAACTTCCCCCTCCCCACTCTGGCAGCCAAACTCGACGCCCTTGCCGAGGATCTCCACGATGGCCGTGGCTTCTTTGCCGTCCGCGGTCTCAACCCCACGAAATACTCCCGCGAGGACAACATTGTCATCTTTCTCGGTGTTTCATCTTACGTCGGCGAGCTGAGGGGAAAGCAAGACGACAAGGGGCACATCTTTGGTTTGTCTGCCGCACCCAAACAAGCATCACTACCACTTACACCCCCAGCGCACATCAAAGAGGCAAAATACATGCAAGAAGGCCAGCAGGAGCGACCCATCCGGGACTCCAACGCCAGCTCGGCCTTCCACACCGATCTTTTCGCCGACATCCTCGCCATGCAAACCCGCAGCTGTGCCCTAACTGGAGGGAACCACATGGTTTCTTCCGTTGCGACCGTCTACCGGGAGCTCCTCGCCACCCGCCCAGACCTGATCTCCGTCCTCGCCGCCCCCAACTGGCCCTTCGACACGTACGTGACCCCCCAAACTCCTTTCCAGCCCTTGCTCTAACCCCTTCCCAAGTCGCGGCATCCTCACCCCTCCCTCCGTCCGCCCCCTCCTCTTCCACCACGACTCTCGCCTGCTCATGTCCCTCGTCCCTGACCCCCTCGTCGGTATCCCCTCCATCCCCCGCACCAAAGGCCTCCCATCCCTCTCCACCCTGCAAATCGAGGCCCTCGAAGTTGTCGAGGGCATCGCCCGCCGACATTGTCGCGTGCTGTGCATGCAGCCGGGCGATCTCACTTTTGTCAATAACCTCGGCGTCTTGCATGCCCGCGAGGGCTTCGTGGACCAGCCGGGTAGGAGCGAGCGCTATCTCGTGCGGCTGTGGCTGCGGAACGCAGAGTTGGGGTGGGAGCTTCCGGAGGTGCTGGCGACCGGTGGGGAGAGGGTGTTTGGGGAGGTGGAGGGGGTGGAGGAGGATTGGAATGTCGCGTTCAAGCCGAGGTTGGCGTTCTTGCCGGCTGAGAGGTTGTCGCCGTGAGGAGTCTTTTGAGGTTGTTCCGGTATCTCTTATGTCTTTGGCTGGTGTCAAGATTGATATGTCACTCAGGTTGTTTTTTCTCTTCCCCCCCTTTCCCCTGTTTCTTTTTCCAAGTTGGTGCCCCCTCGTCTGCAAGTTTGCCGAGCTTTTGAGATTGAGTCCTTTCAACTCGCCTCTGAATATTCTTTTCCCTTTTTTTGGTCGGCCGAGTTGGCCGTTGATGATTGCGCATATTTACTTCACCCAGGGGGCGGCGGACCCACAGTTGTCAAGGAAACCTTATCGGATCCAGACCCACCACGATAGCATCGGTGTAAACAGAATGACCCCTTTTTGGATTTCACTTTGCCCAATAAACTGAAATGCGTCAGATTACACCAGCCGCCAAAGCCTGTCAGGGAGGCCTCCAAACCATGGCAGGAAGCTTGATGTATTCCTTCTCCCCGTCGACCTGAACATGAACCATGCCCACCTGTTCGAAGCCATTCTTCCTGTAGAGCGGCAGCCCCATGGGACTGGAAAACAAAGTGACTCCTACACCTTTGATCTCAGCTTCCTCCATGCCCCAATGCAGCAGCGCTGTGGCAGCGCCTCGGCGGCGGTAGTCGGGATGCGTGGCGAGAATCATGAGGTTGAGCTGCTCGTCTCCGAACTCCGGGTCAAAATAGAGCTTCTTGGCCATGGCGAGTTCTTTTCGAAACTCGAGCATGCGTGCCGCGCTGGCGTCACGCCTCTCGGGGTGGTCAGAGGGGCGCTTGATGCCTGAAAAGGGGTCAGCAGGGCCTGGGGGTCAGATAGGTAGGAATGTAGGTCGGGGATGGCACGCTGGACAGCCTACCCGGCTCAGTACCATCAGTTGGACGCCAGCTCTTGGGAAGAGACCACATGCTAAAGGCAATGATCTTGCTGGCGCTTGGGTCGTCCTCGTCGGGGATCTCAATGACCATGCACTGGATCAAGCCCATGTCGACGCTCTCGAGGTACTCTTCGAAGCGAATGCGGCTGTACTTGTAATGGACTTTCGGATATATCCTGGCCCAGGGGAATCGATAGGGCCAAACGGGGTCGTCGTGGAGGGAGGCCAGTCCTAGGTTGGTAATGGCATCGAGGTCACGCAGGGTGGCGCTGCGCAATGTCATGGTGATGGGACGCGTGACCCTGTGTTGATTCTGCATGTCTGGCCGTGAGGTGAACTTGGAAAGATACATGTGGAATAGAGTTGGGGTAAATTGGAGAAGGACGACGAGCAAGACAACTTGAACACCGCTGCTTCGAAGAAGCGGAGGCACCAGCCGCCTGTCGAACATGCTGGGCAACCTTTTGGCAATTTTGAATTAGAAAGGCTCCATGCATATATGATTTGGAAATCGAAAGGAATGAAGAGAGGAATGGATCGTGACCGTCATGTAACTCATGTTTCAAGGGATCATATCATACAAGACGCTGTCTAACGTATGCCATAACGTATGCCCACATTGTTTGTGGGACACCCTTCGTTTGAAGATTGAACACCGATGTGGGCTATCTTCGGCTGGGTACCTTCCCCCCCCCCCCCACGGCTCGGCACAGGCAGGAGGACCCAAGAATGCAGTGTAACCACCGCCGCGAGAGCCTTGTCAAAGCAAACCACCTGCGCACTTTCACGTGATCGGTGAAGACTCAATCCATGTCGCGCCGCATCAGCCGCCCCAACCAACCACCGGCTCGGCTCCGGGTCAGCAACCAGCCTGTTGCGCGCATTCTTCTGCATGTGGCTCGGTGGCTTGGCGCACTGTCTTACGAGCAAGAATGTGCGATCGGCAGGGGGGGGGGGGGAGGAGCACCGTGACCTTAGCCGATCGCCTGAAATCTGGAAGAAACAACAGACTCACATCACACGAGAGAATCGTACAACAAACATGGCGAGCAACAGGGGTGTGCATCGCGGTGAACCGGTGAGCGGTATTCGGACCGTCAACAACCCCGTGTCTCCTGCTTCACCATGGACTCCCGGGCAGGTGAGCATCCTTCGAAAAGCAGCTTCTATTCTTGGTGTTTCAGTGGACAACAACCTTCCTTCTGCTCTCCTGGCAGCTCTTGCCCAAGATGCACAGAACCGAGACGACAGTCCCGACACCCTCGGGCGAGTTCCCGCCTCAACATGGCCCTCCATCACAGACTCGACAACACCTTCCACCATGCCGCGTCATCACGCCTACGATGAATGGATCGATGACACCTCTTCGGCATCACTGGGGTCGGAATACCCTCCCCAGGATGCACCCATTGACTGGAACCAAGTCGATCATAATCACGCCTTCTTCGACCAGAGCCATCTGGACAACAACTACCTCTACGCCGCCAATACCAGTTCAGAAGTCGAAGCATCATTCGACCTACTACACAGCACTGCTACTGAACCGGTCCACAACGAGCCAACTTTACAAATCTTCCCTGGTTGGGGAATCGGCACAGAGTTCTTGACGAATTCTGTCACGTGGGCTACTGGTCTCGAAACGGGCCTCGCCTCCAGCTTCGGTGGTTCTCTCGATGAACATGCTCCCGTTTTCATCTCCTCCGCTAGCAGCGAACCGATGCAACAATTGGACTCTATGGCTTCAGTTCCATACTTTGGCCCCAACTCCTACCTCGACGCCAGCACCAGCATCCCGCCGCAGCGCGAAACTGAACAGGAGAGTTCCACCAGCCACACCGAACCTGCCGGGGACACGAATAGCAGCCGTACGGAATCTGGGGATGGCTTTGAGGAAGTCCATGGTGTACCTCCTCCCGAAATCCCGGAGCGGGGCCAAATACGCCCAAGAATGGCCCGGTCTGTCCAGCACCGGCCGAATCCGCTACTCCCCAAGAAGCCTGGCCGGCGCGGGGCCTTCAAGGATTTCCGAGAGCGAGAGCAGACGGGTCTTACCAGAAGACTGGTTGCTTGCTTGCGCTGTCGGATGCACAAGACACGGGTAAGCTTGGGTTGATGTTATGCACTCTTCGAGGGATGCGCGCTGATAAGACTCGAGTGCTTGCCCGACCTGGCAAATCCCCACGGTTGCTGCATGACCTGCAAGAATGCGTTTGGCTCGGCGATATTGCGGCCCATCTGCGTCCGTAAGAAGGTCACAGAGGCCAAGCTATTCGTCAAGGGAACCCATCCGCAGTTCATATGGAGTCGACGGTGGAATTCGATGAAGATCGTCAACATCACCAGATGGGCAAACCCCGAGGTTAAAACCATCTACGTCACGCAGGACGTCGCAGGCTTGTCGTACTCACTTCGTGTGCGACAGTTTATTCTCGAGCCAGGCGACTCTGATCGACGAACGTGGAAGACCAGAGGAAGAGAAATGTTCTACAAATGCAACAACTACGCCATCGAGGACATGGAGCAGACTGGTCGCGATGTAGTCCAGTTTGCCGACAACAGCATCAAGGGCTTTATTGATCATTATATTGACAAATCGGACCCTCTGCTTCACCAAACGTACCTGATGGCGCTTAGGTACACGGACACTGACGCAAGTACCCCGATTCTTCAAACGAGAACCATCTAACTGTTGTCCAGGCCGACTCGGGCGAAAGAGACCTTGTCCGTACCACACTCCGGCTCTGGGTTGCAATACGCATGGAGTCCAAGTCGGAGCGCATTTGTGGCCACGAATGCTTGGGTCAACCACCCCAGAACTACGACCCAGAATGTCACAACTACGGCCAGGTCCTCGTCCCGCCCGTCATGAGCGCCCAAATCGAGCTGATTGCAACGGCCACCCTTCTCAACCCTTCCAAGGAATTTGTGCTCCGATCCCTGCGAAAGCTGATCGAAGCAAACAAGACGCGGGCTTGGTTTACTATCTATCTATGTCTATTCATCCTGCTGCACAGTTGTGCGCTGTTGACTGAGTTTGAGAACCGCCAGGCGAGGAAATACGGGAAGTCGGTGAGCAACATGATGTTTTCTGGGGTAGTTCTGATGCTAACTCGATACAGACGCGTTATGTGTATGAGAACTTCGTCAAGGAGCTCCACCACGGTTCAACCATCCTGCTCTCCTACTTCCACTACTGCAACAAAGGCAGCCATCCTCTGCTAATGGACTGGGAGTCTTCTCCGGACGTGCACCTGGCCGGGCTCAACGAAGAGCAGAGGGAATTTTTGAAACAGAGCTCCGAACTGGTAAAAGACAAAGGTGGGTTTGAGAACACTTGACAAGCTCGAGGATCAGCTCTAACATTGACTTTGCAGCCCATCACTTTACGCATATCAGAAGGAACGGCAAGTTTGAGGATCCGTACTTTTTCCTCGCTCAGCTCTACGATTCCCATTGGGAACCGGTGCGTACCATATGACGGCGCCGCATGCAACAAGGCTTGCAGCAGCTATTTCTTCATCTTCATCTTTCTCTTTCCTCTGTCTTCAAGGTCGCGACGGAACAGATAGAAAATGGCACACACTTCCTTTCCCGCATACCACCCACTTCCTTTCAGCACAAGTGATTCTCCCGATACAACTACGGGTCTGCCCTGCCGGCTCACATGCAGCTCCTGGCAGGACCGCCCGGCACGTGATCGGCCAACATCAACGCGACGACACGGTTGGTCGGAGACGGCCCACTCCCACTCACACCTGCTTCCGAGCGGCACAGCAGTCGCCGGTTCACCGTGTGGCCGATTCCCCGGAGGACATACCATGCTCCGGGCAGCATAATACACGGGCAACCGCCCTCACCGGCCCCCCGAGTCACCGGAGCCCAACCGACGACGACGACCTGTGAAACGTGTATATTAGGAGTGGCGACTCCGGTACTCTGGAGTCTGTCCTCCCCCCTCCTCAATCTTTACACACGTCAGGAATATTCGCTCGCAGCCAGAGTTAGACGTTTATACCAACACCCGCCCAATCTCTGCTCAAAGCCAGAGAACACCGACATGTCACCCCACGCCACATGCACCGACCCCTTCTACAGCAGCCAGGCCGCCCCGGGTGCTGCTGATGCCGCCGCCACCGGTTCTGTCCATCGCAAGAAGAAGAACAACCCCAAGGCCGACTTCACGTGGCCCGAGACCACGAAACCGTACACGGACTTGCTGGGTCTCCATGACGGTGAGAACTGTCCCGGACTTGGTGTGTGATCCACTTACTGACGATGGGCCAGGACACAATCAGTACTGGGTCACCACGGCCGACACCGCACCCCGCGGAAGGAGATCGAGGCGCCGGTCTTCTCTGGCGGTGAATGTTTCCGATGTTGGCATTGGTCAGGGGGCTGTGGGTGAGACCGCGGGGGCTGGGGGACAGTGGTGTGCGACGTGGGATATGGAAGGGGATTTGAAGGGGGTGGGGACGCAGTTTGTGCAGTGACAGAGGGGGGTGGTGGTGTGGGCTTCAAGTACTGGAGCCCACTGGCATGGGACTGCCTACGTTATGGTGTGCACTTTTACAAACGAATATGTTATATTCCGCACCACCCGCCCTAGTCCTCCAAACACACTCTATCCGAAGAATGGCAGGTTTTCCAAGACATCGTCATACATCTTCAGGACGGCATCAATCTTTGCCCGGGGTTTGCCTCCAGGTGCCATGATCATGTTGTGAGTGACAAAGTACACCACCTCCGAGACGATATATTCCCGGCGATGGTGCTTAAAGTGCTGCTCCTCAAACTATCACTGAGAATTAGTATATCGGATTCGGTATGTCTGAAACTAGTACTACACCGACGTACCTCGAATATCATTTTCTCGCTCGCAGACGCAACTTTCTCAAATTTTCCACGCGTCTGAATGAGCGGGTACAGTTCTCCCATGGCTGGAACAGAATCGTAAGCCTCTTGGAATCCGGTGTCAAGTTTCTCAAGCAATTCACGGCCGCCGAGGAACCAGGCACTGAAGGTGAAAAGAAACAATCCCAGGTGCCAGATATCCAACCATGCCGAAGGAAGCCACTCTTCGAAGCCAGCTTCTAAGGGCTTGGCTTCCCTAGGAGAGAAACCGGCCGAAGAGAAACTGGCGAGGACAAGTGTTCCCAGATGGTTATTTGGGTCTGTCTTGTCAGGAAACACGAGGATATCGTCAGGGTGAAGGTTTCCGAGACATCCACAGAGTGGCTTGTTATAGACATCTTTAGACAAATTGTGGATGTGGACTAGAGCATCCACGAGACCACGGCACTGCTTTAGCATCCATTGTGCCGTACTATCGTCGGCAGTATGATTGCTGTGCTCGTCCCATAGCTGTGAGAGATTGCAGCTTGACACGGGGAAGATGAGATGGTACTCGGGGACCTCTGCATATGGGCGAGAGTATGAGCATAACAGGGGAAGAATGTGCTTGTGCTTGTGCTGAGCGACCACCCTCAAGGCATGGATCTCCTTTCTGTACTGGTCCCCGGGCCTGGCGAATTCGTTCCGGAGCTTCTTCACCACCACCCTCGGGCTTTTCGGGTTGAAAAGCTGATTATCTGTTAGCATAGTGCTATCCACAGTCATTTAGAGTGGTAGATTTACCTCATCGACCCCTGAGAAATCAAAGAGCCCAGTTTGGAGTTCAGCGCTATACCCTCCGATCAAACCCCGATCCGGTAGCTCCGGGAGTTTGGAAAAGGGGAGAAGCATTTTGTCAGACATTTCGTAGCTTTCTCCCGCGCAAAGTTTCAGTGCGAATAGCCCCCACTGACGGTTGCAGAAATCACGGTAGTATCGCTTCGACCACGAGTCGGCCACAACAGGAACTTGAACCGAGGATGCAGTATTACCGTTCCGGAAATGAGGCACAAGCCCTCTCCTGGGACAAAAGCAAAAGGGCAATGAAGGGTCTGACGCCCTGGCTTTGATGAAATAAAAGATATGTTGGGGGCAACCCATCTCCTTGAGAATGACGTATATCCGGCGATAGTCAGAGTTGCGAGAGGAGACTGCCGCAGCCGTGTCAGAGATGGCGTCGTTCATTTCGGCGGGCAAGCCAGCAGGCGATTCGACCGCCGAGCGCGTCATCTCCCTAACCACCCGCAACTTGGTATCTGAAGCAGCTCTCATGTATTGGTTGAAACCAGGGACATATCGAACAGCCCTGCCATGAACTGTAATTGCGCAAAGTCCACTCTTGAAACCAGGGGGAAATTCCGAGAAGCCATCTGGAGGTTTCTCGGACGAGGATGGCGGGATCGAAGGATTGGAATTGAACGACGAGGAAGACATTTTCAGGCTTGTCAGGTTTCTTCGGGGTTTGGATCTTGGAGATGGGGATGAGAGTTGCAAAAAGCATTCTGCACCATATGCCCTACCTAGGTATATACATGATCCATGTGTCAGGATCTTCGTCATGAAAGACACAAGGTCGAAACATCGGCGCTTGTTTGCGCCTGCGATCCTCGGTGCAAATTGTTTTCACAAAGATTCCAACATGATTTGACAGACACTAGCCTGCAATCATGTCCATGTATCTTCAAGTTCCCATTTGTCACGTCAGTCATGTAAGCCATGTAAACAAACCAGCCTTGGCGATTCAGGGGTTCAGGGGGTGCACTGACCAACCCTCCCCTTCAACGACGACATTCTGACCCCATTCTCATCCATGCAATCATGCTCACCACATGCTCTTCTTCATTGCAGATTGCTACGATCAAACGCAGCTCCAAAGTGTTTGCGAGCATCCCAAAGGAGATATGCCTCACCCACACCGGCAAAACAACCCGACCCGCTCCACCAGCGCTGCCCTCCACATTTTACCCGGCGGCGTCAACCATCGCCTCCATCTAAACCTGGACAGGCGCCAAGCGCCATATATGGCACCATCTCACAGCCATCCGGGAAATACCGTCAACCCCCCCGATTTAGAGCTTCCCGATCTGACATGCCTAGATGAAGACGACACCCTCTTCACGACCTGATCTGTCATCTGCGGTCCAATCTACTAAACCCGGACAGCTCACCAAGCTTTGTGGAGAAACAAGCATTGTCAGCTCTTCCGGGTCGAGAGCAAACGACACAGCCTGGGCCGGCACTTGTGTTGGTCCCTGCATTAGCCGTTGACAGTCGAGGTGACGGCTGTGCTGAGGTGGTTTCTGACTGTGCTGTGCACCTCGCCGCTGGAGTCGGATGATGGCTGAGGTTGACGACTCCAAAAACAATAGATGCAGTCATCATGGATGAGGTGTTGGAGATGGAGTTCGGGGTTGTGTTCGGCAGAGACGTCTCAGGGGAGCAGTTGAGGTGGTGATGTCGAGTATAAAGACCTCTCTCAGTCCTGCCATTCCAGCAACAGAAACCCTCATCCTCATCAGCATCATCACAAGCCTCTTCAACAACACCACTCTCAACAACACCACTCTCAACAACACCACTCCCACCAACCAACTCACTTCACCACCACCACCACCACCACCCCCCCCCCACCACCAAAATGCAATTCCTCACCCTCCTCCTCACCGCAACCCTCACCCTCGCCTCCCCCACCCCCGCCCCCGCCACCAACCTCCCCGCCCCGGACGCCCTCGACGCCCGCGCCACCAAAGTCCAGCCCCTCATCGACGCCTGGGCCGACAAGAACTTCCTCGGGCTCAAGTTCACGGGCGAGCGCGCGCCGGGCGGGTGCTTCGACTTCCCCTCCAACTTCCAGAACCTCTTGACCTCGGCCAAGGCGCGCCCGGGCTTCGTGTGCACGGTGTGGGTGGACAAGAACTGCAAGGGCACGGGGTTCTCGTTCAACAAGAGTGGCGAGGCCAAGTTTCCGGCGTGGATTGATAATAAGGCTAAGAGCTGGAAGTGCAAGGTTTAGGGGGTGACATGGTAGCGCGGGGGTAGGGGCGGGCGGTGCGGCGCATCGGCAGGCGTTTGTTTTGTTTTGTTTGATATTTCGTTCGATTCGGTTCATCTTCTCTACACCAAAACAGTTAGAACACCACCAAATAGCTCAGGACAGCTCCTTATCCACAACATTGTTCTACTTCTTCTCGCCCCCCTCAATCTCTACTTCTCCTCCTCCCCCTCAACAACCTCCTCCTCAACAACCTCCTCCCCCCTCCCCACCTGCCCCATCTCCTGCGCCGTCCACAGCTCCTTATACAACCCCCCCCTCTCCATCAGCTCCCAGTGCGTCCCCGTCTCCACCACGCTCCCCTCCCTCAGCACAATGATCAGATCCGCGTCCCAAATCGTCCTCAACCGATGCGCCACAAACACGCTCGTCCGCGCCTTGTCCCTCAGAATCTCATTGATATTCGCCATCAGCGCCTGCTCGGTATGCGTATCCAGCGCGCTCGTCGCCTCGTCAAAGAACAGCAGCGGCGGATCCTTCAAAATCAGCCGGCTCACCGCCAACCGCTGCTTCTCCCCCCCGGAAATCATCAGCCCGCGCTCGCCCACCTTGGTCTCGTACCCGTGCGGCCAGCTGACGATCTTATCGTGGACGTGGGCGCGCCGCGCCGCCTCGTGGACCTGCTCCGTGGTGGCCTGCATGTTGCCGTAGCGGATGTTGTGCTCGACCGTGTCGTTGAACAGCGGCGTGTCCTGCGGCACGACGCCGATGGCGCGGCGGAGCGAGTCGAGCGAGACGGAGCGGATGTCCTGGTCGTCGATGAAGATGCGGCCGGCCTGGACGTCGTAGGACCGGAAGAGCAGGCGGAGCAGCGTCGACTTGCCGCAGCCGCTGGGGCCGACGACGGCCACCTTGCGGCCGGCGGGGATGGTGACGCTGAGGTTGCGCAGGATGGGCCGGTCCGGGTAGTAGCCAAACGTGACGTTGTCGAAGCGGATGCGCCCGCCTTGCGTGAGGGCGAGCGGCGGCGCGTTGGGGGCTTCGGCGATCGACACGTTGACCTTTTGCAGGTTGAAGAGGGTTTCCATGTCGAGGAGCGACTGGCGGAGCTCGCGGTAGACGGAGCCGAGGAAGTTGAGCGGGACCGAGAGCTGGAAGACGAGCTGGTTGATGAAGACGAGGTCGCCGACCGTCAGGGAGCCGTCGACGATGCCGCGCGCGCCGAGGTACATCATGACGGTGAGTGCGGACGAGAAGATGATGTTTTGGCCGCTGTTGAGGAAGGCGAGAGAGGTGGCGACTTTGATGCTGCTCTTTTCGTACTGCGCCAGCGCCTTGTCGTACCGCCCGATTTCGTACCGCTCGTTGTTGAAGTACTTAACGGCCTCGTAGTTGATGAGCGAATCGACCGCGACGGTGCTCGCCCGGTTGTCCGCGGCGTTGGCCTGACGCCGAAACTTTGTCCGCCACGCCGTCGTCCAAATGGTAAAGGCCGTATACGCGCCCATGGTCAGCGCCGTCAGCGCGGCAAACTCCCAGCCAAAGTTGTACGTCAGGATGCCGCACACCATGGTGATTTCGAGGGCGGTCGGCACAATGTGAAACACCATGCTCTGCAGCAGGAAGCTGATACCCTTGGTTCCGCGGTCTATCGCCCGCGTCAACCCGCCCGTCTGCTTGGACAGGTGGAAGCTGAGGTCCAAGTTGAGCAGATGCGCAAACGTCCCACGCGCAACCCGTCGAATCGCCTTTTGCGCGACCGACGAGAACACGGCGTTCCGCAGCTCCTGTGCCACCACCGCTCCGATGCGCGCCGCGCCGTACGCCAGGATCATGGCGCCCGCCGACGCCGCGACCGTCCCGCCCGTTGTAGAAAAGTCAATGTTGAGCGAGTCGATGATCTCGCGAAAGTAAAAAGGCACCTGCACGTTGAGCACCTTGGCGCCGACCAGCAGTCCGACGGCCAGGAGCACGCGCGCCTTGTCCCCGATGCTGTCCTTTGGCCAGAGGTATCGCGACATTTCCTTCATGATGGCCCAGTCGGCCTTGCGCTGTTCCTGGGCGCTCTTGTCTATGACGGCGAGGGGGTCGACGGGGACTTTGGATTTGGACAGGCCGGGGGGCTTCGGGTCTGGCGGCTGTGGGGGGCCGGAGGGCCCGAATCGGCGGAGGGGGGTCGATGTGAAGACTCGGAGGGGGGAGAGACCGGGTCGCGTGTTCAGTGTCGGGTGGCATCGAGCAAAGACGCTGCGGGAGAGGAGGAAAGGCGCGCGCGGGGCGCCGCCGTGGAAACCTGCCGCCATCATGATTCGCGATGAAGGGGCCATGGTGTCGACGGGTCAGGACGCACCATTGGCGGCGGTCCTGTCGCAACGGGAAGAGGCCTACAATTGTCAGCACAAGACCTTGGGGATACCGGGCAGGCCATCTGACAGTTGATGAGGGGCCCAGAGTCAGAACTGGACACCTCGATATGTGCCACCCAGGTCCAGAGGTCGGAACTGGAGGCGTCTCTTTGTGCCAGGAACGCTGGCCGCCGCTTGCTTGGCAGGGTGTCGCGCTGACAAATGAACCAGTGTCGGACTGTAGTGTCGTCGTCGTCGCAGCGCAATTGACGCGCACAAATCGCGCGGACTGGATCGGATCGGATCGGCGTCGGCGGGTTCGGAGCTGGCGGAGGTAAGGCGGAGCAATCGCTGCCGACTGGAAAAAAGAGGCGATATCGTCGGCGTCGAGGACAAGTCCAGCACCTCATGCGAGGTCCATTGTGTCGCGTCGTGTCCCGGAATTGACCTGGGCTGTTGTCGTCGACGAGGTCAAAGGGTGGGGGGAAAAGAGAGGAAGAGGTTCAGAGCTGGGGGAGCTGAAGCTCGCGACGACTGGTGGAGTCACAGATGATGCAATGGGGGGTAATCGAGACGCGATGGAACACCGGGCACTGAACCCCTGCAACACCCACTGAACATCTAAAATCTCCGACCCGTGGACAATTTTGTGCAAGTCACGATGTTTCATTGACCCTCGTCATCCATCGACTACCAATGTTCCATGCTAAAATCCCAAATAATACAAACCTCCTACACACCAGACTCCAGATATCCAACCCAAACTCCATGCCATGCAATGCAGCCGCTCAAGCCATGATGACCCGGAAACAGCTAGAAAAGAAAACCAGAAAGCAAAACCAAAGACTCCTCCCAATGCATCTCGCCGACCCAGCCTACACCTGCAGTCCTTCATACGCCCTCTCCACCGTCTTGCTGCCCATGCCAGGCAGCATAGTAAGCTGCGACAGGCTTGCAACATGACCATACTCCTCGTCAGCCTTACGGTTGAGATAGTCGATCAGGTCCTGCGCCTTCTTGGCCCCAAATCCGTTCAGTCCCCGGATCTGCGCCAGGTTCCGGGAGTTGACAATGTCCAGCAGTTGTTTGGCGCGAGGCGAGTGGAGGCCTTCGTCCATCTCGGCAACCTTGGCCTTGGACTTCTTCGCCGCCTTGGCGCGTAGCGGCTTGTGGTCCTCCTCGTCCACATCCGCCTCGGTGCCGTCGCCGTGATACACGTCATCCTCTTCGCACCGGTCTTTTCGGACCTTGCGCCCTGCGTGCTTTCTCCGGCCTGCCGCTTGACCCTCGATGTGCTCATCGCCTCCGTCCTGGCCCGACAGCTTCGCCCGCAACTTCTCGATCTTGCCCATCAGTTTCACCTGTCCTGGGAAATACCGGAGTGCCGACTCGTAGTGTCGCAGGGCCAGCTCCTCGTCACCAAGCTCTTTCGCTTCCTTGGCCTGAAGCAAGTACCGCAACCCTTCAGAGCGCGAGTCCTGTCCCTCGCTCTCGATCCGTCGCTCAAGCGCATCCAAGCGCCTGCGAACCTCGTCGCTGATCTGGACGTCCGTGGGAGCCGCAGTCTCCTTCGCAGGCGCGGGGGCTGGGGCCTCGACCGCCGCCCGGGAAGCCAGAATTTCGGCCACCTTCTTCTCCACCATGGCCTCGATCTGGGCCGCCGAAATCGACAGCTGCTGAGGTTCGGGTACCGCAGCCGGACGGGTGAGGGCCACGTGAGTGGGACGAGCGAGCTTCGATGGTCGTGCTGTCGGTTCGGATTGGTCGGAAGGCCGCTTGTGGGGGATGGACTGACGGGCGGTCGTAGAGGGGATGGAAGCGCGAGCGGGCGCGACAGGCTTCGTCGACTTGTCAAGGTAGACACTAAACGCCTTGGCCGGCTTGTCAGCCGTTGTCGCCGCTGCGTCCTTTGCAGCCGCAGCCGCGCCGCTGTGCACGTTGTGGGCATTCGCCAGTGCTCGCAAGGGCTGGCGCTTCAACCCCGCCCCACTGCTGCCAGAGTTGGTACGCGGCGGCTGCTTGAAGACAATCTCGTTCTCGATTTCTCGGACTTCGATCCTCTTGGCGCGCGAGCTGACGTTGAGACTGCTGATGGTGTCGAGGTGGTAGCTGCGCAGAGGCGCCAGGTTGAGAATCATGATGGTGATTCCATTGTTCTGGCCAAGCGACAAAATACGCGTCATCTTGGACTCGCGGTAGGGGATGCGCTTGTCACCGCGCGAGATGGCGTCGATGCACTGGCTGAGGACGAAGAGGCTCTTGTTGATGGCGGCAGACTCGACGAGTCGCTCCTTGCCATTGTCGGTCCTCCGGTTGTCCTCGGACCCTGCCAAGTCAATGGCCGAGGCCGTGCTCTCCCTGACCATGTCTCCGGTCGTCTGCGTAACCTTGACCCGCAAGATCGCGTGGCTTCTGCTGCTGTGGGCGTTGAGCTTGGTCGCAGCCGTGATGCGGTTGTTGTTCGCCTCGATGTACAATCGCTCAAAGTCCTTGAGGTCCTCGCAGGACCGCTCCGACAGACCGACGACGACAGTCTTGCTGTCCTTCTCTCGAAGGGGCAGGCCAGAGGGGGTGCGCTTCTCGGGAGATTCGAGGAGGTCAAAGACCTTGTCGTTGTAGATTTCGTAGTACGACAGCGCCACCTGGACGGTCGTCTCGCCATTCGAGTCCTTGGCGATCTTCTTGCCCCGACGGAAGACGTTGCTCAGCAGCCTGGGGATCACCCCGCGTTCAGCCAGCTTGAGACCGCCACGCATCGTGTGCGTCTTGCCGGTGCCCGTCACGCCGTAGGCGAAGATGGTGACATCGAGACCTTGGAAGAGAGACCGAACGTGTGGTGCCACTGCTCGAGGTTAGTGGGCTGCGTTGGTTCGATCGAGAATCGCGTCGTGGGGGGTCAATCGGAGGTCGGGTCGAGGTGGTGCTTGCCTTCAGCCGTGAACAGCTCCTCCTGGGAGGTCGCCATCTCGTAGACACCATTGAAGGCGAACGAGAACTCCTCGGCCTCGTTCTTGGGGCTGGGGATCTTGACAATGGTCAATGGCTTGCCCTCCTCGACGCGGTCGGCGTGGACGATGATGTCCTTTCCCAGCTCCTTGTCGAGGAGAGGACGTATCCGGGCGACGACGCGAACCGACATGGCGGGAATCGGCAGTGGTCGGAAGAGGAGGAGGAGAGATGAGTCACCGGGTGGCGAGAAAAGGAAACGACTGGCGATGGGACCTCCTCTCGGTCATGCAGTTGGGTGGTTTGACATTCAAGAGGAAGAAAATGGAGCTCGGGTCAATTCTGTGTTTGGCGGCGCTGATTTTGGCGCCAATGGTCGCTGCAGCAACCACTGGACCCACTGAGCCAGGGCCAAGCCAGGCAGGTCGCAGTGGGGCGGCCCCGATGTCACAGAGCTGGGCTGCCATGGCCTGTGCGCAGGGCCAGGAACTCTGCAGGTGCCCAAGCGTTGACGTCGGAGCAAGGAATCTCCAATTGCGTGGATTTGTCGAAACTGGATTTCAGCGCCAAGTTGAAGCCATCATCGACCACCTCGACACCCAACAACCGCCACCATGCGCGGCGCATCACCGCTCGTCCTGGCATCGCGCGGTTCCCGATTGACCGCGACACCAAGACCGACCTTTGTCTGCCGGCAATGTCGGAGCATCCAGATCAGCGCATCTCCCTCGACCGAATCCCGGCCTGCCGACGCATTCGGAGCCTACCCCGGGACAACGAGGGACTCTTCTGGTGGGCACTGATGGGCGTCTTGGTGCAAGGCACTTGCTGAACGGATACAGATGCCAAATTCGAGGTCCTGGGCTCGCCTCATTCCCTGCTCTCCGTCACACTCTCGCCGTCGCAACGGCTCTACACAAGGAGGGGCACGCTGGTGTCCGTAGCCGGCAAGGTCGAGAATGTATGTGCCCAAGCTCCTTTCATCCAAGCATCTTGCTGACACTAAGGTCTCCAGGCACAATCCACGCTCTCGATCCTCTCCCCCCTCACGCGCGCCTTTCTCGGCGTCCCCTTCCTCTACCAGCGCATTACCTCGACAACACCCATCACGGCCCTCATCGGCACCAAATCACCCTCGACGACCTTTTCCGTACTCCACCTCGATGGCACAACCGACTGGATGGTTGCGCAGCGAAACGCCCTCCTGGCCTGGACCGGAGAGACTCTTGCCGTCTCCCCGCGCGTCCACACGGGGCTCTCGGTCGCGCATTGGGGCAGCTCGCAGCTGACCGGCCGCGGGCTGGTTGCGCTCTCGTCCCCAGGCCACATCTACGAGCTCAGGCTCTCGGAAGAGGAGGAGATTGTGCTGCATCCATCGCACGTTGTAGCGTATGCCATCAGCAAAAACAAACCACGGCCGTTCCGGTTGCAGAGCCTCCGCCTCCAACTCCCGTCGGTGCCCGTCTCGATTACCTCGCGGGCAAGCAGCCTCATGCCGGACCGGGTCGCCCGGTTCTGGAACGCCATGCGCGACACAAACACGTTCAAGATTCTCGCAAGGGCGCTGTTTGGGCTGAGGACGGCCATGAGGAGATCCATCTGGGGAGACCGGCTGTTTCTGCAGTTCCAAGGCCCGGCGACCATTCTCATGTCCAGCCGGGGTGTCAGGGTGCGGGACGTCTTGACGAATGACGATGTCAATGAGATTGCGGACTCGGAGGCCGGAGTGGTGCCGTCGGCGGTGAAGCTGGCTACCACCCCAAAGGCGATTGAGGACAAGAGGCCCGAGCAAAAGGTGTCCATCCACATCGCGAGCGTCAAGGGGGATGGCAAGGTTGTTCTCGACGAGACCAAGGACTTGGATGACTTTGTTCGGCGATGAGCGATGCGTCTGTTTGTACGATAGACTCGAGCCGCGGATGCTTGTCATTAGCAGTATTGTTAGAGCACCTTGGTCATCCTACCGCTGTATGCAGCATGTTGAGATCGATTGGCCTCAATTCTGACATCCACCTTATACGGACGACTCTTTCCAACACGCACTCCAATCAACCTCATGTCCTGATGAAAGAAGTCCGGTGTCTCAAACACTCCAATCAACCTCATGTCCTGATGAAAGAAGTCCGGTGTCGCAAACAAACCAACCAGATCGATTCATGTCAAAAGGGCAATGGAGGCCCGAGGTTTGGTGCACCTTCACTGCCTCAAACATGGAAGCGTTTACTGTGTGTTCGAACCAGCAGCTGGTGGCTCCTGGGGAGACTCCTTCTTTTCACCTTTTGGGGTGAGGTTTGACTAACTTCGAGCTTTTGTCGGCGTTGATCTCGAGGTCATGGGGCTGTCCATCTTTACTGGCAGCACCTGCCCCTTCCTCAACCAAGACGGCCTGGCTCGGCCAACACGCCCCTTCCCCAACCCCCAGCAAAGCCCTACACAAGCAGTCCTTCCCACCCCGAATTCCAATTCAGCTCCAATGTCCTGTTGGTGTAAGGATAGCGGCTCACATAACGGCTAGATCGACCATTTCAGTATGGAGCCATGAGGAGAGGGTGCGCGTTCACTCCCTGTTGGTAGCGATGGCTTAATACCTCCGACCCAGCCCCTGGGTCGCTCCCTGGGCGGGTGGTGGAAGCGCAGCACATGTACTCACCTGCAGGACGGGGCGGAGGCCTCCATTTTTTGTCTTTTTGGAGTTGGGTCTGGACTTGGTTCGAGGGGTGACGGCATCGTCAACCATCACGGCACTCCGTCGTGCTTGACGAGGAACGACTTCCTCCATCCTGTCTTCATTCCAAGTTCAACACCAATTTCCTGTTCCCGTCACCAGTCCGTCCTCAAGGCAATGGGATGGAAGGGCGCCCAACAGCACGTCCGATATTTTCCCTGCATGTCAAGGCATTCACTTCCACCCCAACAAGAACCTGGTCCTTCCCAACACCCACAGCAACGAGGGAGATCGGCTGTTCTTCCCACGGCAATCCCCAATTAGCCCATCCACTGTCCTGTCCGTTTGGTGTAAATGATCTCCGGCCGCACGTCGATGGACAAAAGTACCCGAGGTGCAGTGTTCACTCCCGACCGGTAGCGATAGTGCAGGCCAGCTGAAAACATAAAGTTCGAGGCATCAGAAAAATTGGGGACATTCCCCGTCCGGCGGGATGGGGAATGGGCAGGGCCCTTTCTTTTTGCTTTTGGGTTTGGGTATGGTCTGTTCACGGCGTGTCTGGGCCCCGGGAGGTTCGTCAACCTTGCTGTCGCTCGGTCCGTGGTGGACAATGAGTGACCGAGCCGGGCTGTCATCCATTCCATTTTCCACATATCGGATCAGCCAACTTCATTCGCTCGCCCAAGGCCATCCTCCCGTCTCTCTGCAACCTTGGGGTTGAAGCAGCACCTGGCCGTTTGTCACATCTCGGGCAGGTACCCCCCCCTTCAGCCCCCACCCACCCCCTCTCGCCCCTGCTAAACACTCACACCAGCGAGATTGATGTGCTGTTCTTGCCACGACAACCCCCAATTAACAAGCTCTGTCTCGTTGGTGCAATTGGCGTCCAGGTCACGTCGAGCTTGTGCAAACCCGAGGTGTAGTGTTCACTCCCTGAGGTTGCCGAGACACACCTGTCCCTCATGGGACGGGTCTTCCCACTAGGGATCCGTGAACCTGGACGACATCCGCCTCTAGCGGATGGGGCTTCTTTTTTGGCCAGTTGCCCGGGCTTCGGACTGAGGTGGGTTTCAAGTTTTGCCGGTTGGACGACGGGGGCCCCCGACTCGAGGACATGAAAAGCCCGCTTGAGGACTGGGGGCTGTGATCAGGCATGGCAGCCGTGTCGTCGTCCATTTTGTTTTGGCATCCATTTCACAACCTTTCATGCCATCTTGCTGGCCTGGTCTTCGGAAGTTCGTCCTCCCACGGCGAGCTGGACAGGACACCACCTACCCTTCTTTGGCCCCGAGATCCGAGGAGGGCAGGCACTTCCAACCCATAGTCCCCACCACCTATCCATGCTTTCCCAACGGACAGAACAGCGAGCCATATCGTCCGCTCTTCCCAGGGAAACTCCCAATTAACCCTGAACGGACCGGTTGGTGTAATGGCTTCAGGTCTCTTGCTCACGCTCAATGACATGTGTCGCTAGGGGGGGGTTTCGCTCCCCGGCGCAACCATGCATTCGAGAGAACACCACAGGTGGCCGTGACAGTGAGAATGGGGCTCAATACATCAGCCGGGTCGTGAGGGGCAAGGCCTTATTTTTTTGGAGTCTCCAGGAGCATGAGCTGGAGGGTCTCCATGCTAGATATGTCGATGTTTCTGCCGGGGAGGTCGCGGTGGGTGACTGGGGATCGGGTGCATTTTACTGACTGACTGACATGGGAGTCGACGAGCTGCTGGGCGCACTTTGTCGCGAGATGCCATCCTCGCACGACGATAGGGGCAGGTATGTATGTAGATGGCTGGGAGGATACATGTTCCGAGGGCGTCTCGTTCCCAACTCACCTCGCCACCATACCCGACATGACATGTTTGACCCAATTGCTTGACCTCGGAAAAGGATGGATGTCAACATTGAGGAGAAAGGGGGGCACGTGACAAGCGACCGAGAGCTCCCTCGAGCGACGAGAGACAAAGAAACCCGGGAAGAGTGTTGACAAGCCACAGGGGCGGGCCAAAAAAAAAGAGGTTTTGGATGGAGTTTTGGAAATTCTACAAAGTTGATATCCTTCAGTCCAGGATGGGGGTCGGAATCATGGTCCCCGGAGAGTTCAAACGGGCATATCGCCTTTTTCATCCCATCACTTTGATTTTCCCAGCCCCGGGGCCGGAGGAGTACCTGGGCACGTACTTCGCGCGCCATCCGGCACCCAAAGTTTAATCCCTCCAGTCCGGTCTGGTGTATTTGGCAACCGCGGTGCGGTTACGGATATAAATCAGGTACCCCTAGGTGCAGTGTTCACTCCCTGGGAAGAAGGATGCTGTTTCTATTCTTCACTCGTAGGACCAAATTACTCCAGCCGGGCTGGGGGGATTACTCTTTTCTTTTTTTCTCTTCTTCCTTTGTTCCTTTTTTTTTTTTTGAATTGGAATTCGCCGTTTCGACGGTTCGCTGTTGTCCAGGCCCGGGCCGGGTACCCGAGTATCGATCTCGACGAAAGAGCGGCGTTTTCTTTCTTCCTCGTGTCCAGCGCACGGCAGAGTTTGGACAAGCCCTTGCAGCCCAAGCACAACCGCCCTGTCCTGGGTGACAAGGGCCTTCTTCCTCATTTTCCAACTCAACCCCCGTGCAACACCGCGATCGCGGTCAACAACCATACACCAACGACGTGGGCGGGAGTTTCAATCAACTGTTTTTGCGTGGCCTGTCTGATGCCTCTTCCTCTGATTTCGAAAAACCGACACGAGGGAAAGAAAGATCCCGGGATTTTCTTTTTTGGAATTGAATTCGCCCTTTCGGTATGGATTGGATTGAGTCTTCCTCGTCCAATATCCGTACCACCACACATAACGCTACCACGGTCGGGGGAGGCGGCTTTTTCTTCCTCGTGTCCAGCGCATTGTGACGACCGAGACAGCAGCAGAAGGCCATTTCAGCCGCCCAATAACATGCTCCTGGACGGCAGAGTTTGGAGTCTTTGGACAAACACCCGCGAGGAGGCTCTCCGAGGCTATGCAGTGCTTTTCGCACAGTGCGGTGAATTTGGTTTCCACTGTCGAGATGGGAGATGGAGGAGGCAACCCAG
The DNA here is from genome assembly GCA_030685255.1 of Podospora conica. Classification (NCBI taxonomy): domain Eukaryota; kingdom Fungi; phylum Ascomycota; class Sordariomycetes; order Sordariales; family Podosporaceae; genus Podospora; species Podospora conica. Next base: position 240,741 of record MU839430.1, on the reverse strand, counting down.
CCCAAACACAGCCGCCTGTCGTGGGTGATAAAGGGTCTGTCAGGCGGCCACCCCTTCTTCTTCCTCAATTTCCAACTCAACCCCCAACATCACAATCGCGGTCAACATCATCAACATGCAACGGACTCCTGCGGCCGAGACATACTGGGCCCGTATCCCACTGTGCAACCGGGATTATTCAAAGCCAGTACCCGAGGTCTGGTTCGGACCGTACTCTTCAAATTCCCTGGAGAAGGGTGACCAGGCCATGCGCGACGAGCTTGACGACCAAGATCCTTGCTACCTCCATACCGTGGCCCAGTTCTTTCTGGAGCGGATCGACCTGGACGAGTACTTTGGTCGGCTGATTCGCCATCTTGAAGTCGACGCCACCCTTCACAGATTTGACAATCCAAGGGCATACAAGATAGCCGAGCTGTTGGACGTCGACCCCATTGCAGGCGCAATCAAGTCCCAAATGATGAACAAGAACTTTACACGTCTCAACTCGACAGGTATTCTCCCCTGATGCAAATCAAGATAATGTCGGCTGACTTCTCCATTCACAACATGAGCAGAAGCATCCATGCTCAAGGATTTGTGCCTCATGACGTACCGAACCGACGATCCGGATGCTCTCTGTCAGCAGGCCACCGACGCCGGGGCGCCCCTGGAATCGCTGCCGCCGAGATGGCTCGATGTGCTCGCCGTCATCGCATACGCCCGACGTCACCTGGATGTCCTTCGCCTCCTCGTCACACACCCTGCTCCTCAGCCAAGGTCGACCTTTGACTTGCTGGGGCGTTCACCTCCCACAAGACTCGCGTCCCCCAACCCGATGTACTTTGAGCATTCTTCCCTGGAAGAGGGCCGCAGGCTCTGTGAGATGCGAGCCTGGACCATCCTCCTCCAGTCCAAAGGGGGCTGGATTCGCCTACCCATCCCGCGAGGGGTCCACACTCTACACCATGGCCTTCTCTGCTACGTGCTGAGCTTTGAAGAAGAGCCCGGCCTGAGAGCCCACCCCGACGTTGAAGAGCTCTGCCGCGCCTTCAACGCCGCAGGCATTGCCCCCACGTCGGACGGCCTCTGTCGACTCCTTTCCATCCAGACGATGAACTTCGCCGAGGTCCCCCGTGGCATCAAGCCCTGCCCGCTGGCCCAGGCCAAAATGTTCATCGAGTGCTTCCCCCTGGCCAAGGTTGCGGCGGCCGAGAGCAAGAGCGGGCGCAGCAAGAAGCTCAGCCCCGGATCCTCGGCGAAAGTCCTCATGCCCATCACGCAGTGGCCCAAGAACAACCGGGACCGCCTCGGCGTCATGCGCCTCCTCCTCGAGGACGGCTACGACCCCAGCGACAAGATGTCCAACAACGGGTGGGAGCTGTCGTTCATGATGAAGTCGCGCCGCAAGATCTTTGACACCCCGCTGCACCAGGCGGCCGAGCGCGGCGACGACCAGATGATCAAGCTGCTGCTCGAGTTTGGCGCTGATCGGGACGTGGTCAGCGACTGGCATGATGACACGCCGGCGCAGCGCGCCCGCGCCCATCAGCGCTTTGGTACGGCTGCGAAGCTTGAACGGAGGTGATGAGGCAGAGGCAGGCATAAATGTCGACTCGGTTTGTGATTGTCAATGTTTCTCTGGACGTGGATGGCAAGTTTCCATGACCTTTTTTTGTGCGGCCTGTCGAATACATCTTTTCAGTCCGCAATGATGTATAAGAGAAAAGAAACGTGCTGGGGATGGAAACGCCGAGGGTGCTCTCTTGTTGCTTGACTTGCCCGAGGGTTAGGTTAGTGAGAAATCGAAGTGACGTTGATTTTAAGAACAAAGCGGAATTTGCCTTTGAATTTACTAGGTAGGGTTGAAATCCCCCGATTGGCCGCCCTATACCCCCTGTAAATTTCAATCTCCACCACCGTCGCGTCTCCCTGGGAATCGACCGCGTCGCGACAACCTCCAAATTTCACATCTCCAAAACCTTTTCCCAAAACACCTTCCTCTCCCTCCTGCCGTGGTGCGCTCAACTTTTCACAATCACCATGCCGGGCCCGCGCCCCCAACGCGCCGCCGCGCGCAAGGCTTCTGCAAAACTACAAACCCAAGACGCGTCCCCCGTCGACGACGACCCCGACAGCGACAGCGCCCTCTCCTCCCCTCCCCCGTCCTCCCTGTCCTCCACCTCCGACATGGACTCCCCACCACCAAAACGCCAAAAACCATCCACCAACCCCCGCCGCCGCCCAGGCACAACCACCAAGACCACCACCAAGACCACCACCACGACCACCACCCCCCGAACCCCCACACCCACCACCCTCCTCCCCCGCCACCATCCCCCAACCTACCACACCCCCCTCCTCCTGACCTCCCCCTCCACCCGCGCCGCCCTCCTCACCTGGTTCACCGCCGTCTCCTCCCACCGCGCCATGCCCTGGCGCCGCCCCTTCCTCCCCCCGCATACCACCCCTTCCCCCATCCTCGCCCAGCGCGCCTACGAAGTCTACATCTCGGAAATCATGCTCCAGCAAACCCGCGTCGCGACGGTGATCTCCTACTGGACGGCGTGGATGGCGCGGTTCCCCACGCTCGCGGCGCTGGCGGACGCCGACGAGGACGATGTGCTGGCCGCGTGGCGCGGGTTGGGGTATTACTCGCGCGCGAGGAGGATCCATGCCGCGGCGAGGATGTGTAGGGACACGGGGCTGCCGGATACGGTGGAGGGGTTGGTGCGGGTTCCCGGGGTGGGGAGGTATACGGCGGGGGCGGTGGCGGCGATTGTGTTTGGGAGGGGGGAGGCGATGGTGGATGGGAATGTGGTGAGGGTGTTGGTGAGGCAGATGGGGGTGTGGGGGGAGGGGAAGGGGGTGGAGGGGAGGGTGTGGGAGGCGGCGGGGGGGTTGGTGAGGGCGGTGGTGGAGGATGGGGGGGAGGAGAGGGGGGAGAGGGCCGGGTTGTGGGGGCAGGCGTTGATGGAGTTGGGGAGTACGGTTTGTACGCCCAAGAGGCCGGGGTGTGGGGGGTGTCCGATTAGGGGGACGTGTAGGGTTTATGAAGAGGGGGAGAGGTTGGCGAGGGGGGAGGGGTTGGTGAGGGCGGAGGGGTTGGGGGATATCGAGGATTGTGGGGTTTGTGTGCCGTTTGAGGGGGACGAGGGGGGTGTGGATGGGAAGGGGAAGGGGAAGGGGGTGTCGCCTTTCTTTGTGGATGAGGCGGGGGAGGAGGCGCGGAGGATGGAGATCATTGTCAATCACGCCCAAAAGTTTCCGCTGCGGAAACCAAAGAAAAAGGTCCGCGAGGAGGAGACGTTGGTGTGCGCTGTCAGGCGGGTGTCGGACGGGGCGTATCTCATCCATCGACGGCCCGACAAGGGGATGCTGGCCGGGCTCTGGGAGCTCCCGAGCCTCATCCTGCCATCAACAAATGACAGCAAGGCAGAGGCACGCAAGATAAAGGCGATGGAGTACGTGGCAAGCTTGGTGGACGGGAGAGGCAAGGCCGTCAAGGGGAAGAGGAAGCGAGACACGCCGTCGCCGAAGCATGTGGCAGACCTGGGGAGTGTCCCCTGGCTGTTTTCGCACCTCAAGCTGACGATGCATGTCCAGCTGTTTGAACTCGACGGCGATGTGGGAGAAGAACCCGAGGACGACCAGAGGAGGTGGGCTTCGGCAGAAGAAGTTGAACAAGAGTCGATGGGCACGGGTATGCGAAAGTGCTGGGCCTTGGTCCAGGAACATGGATAGGTAGGAAGAGTTCATATTGGCCCATTTGCGCTGTCATTTCTGCTGGTTTGTCCCGTGTTCGTTTGTCTTGGTCTCGTCGTTTGTCGTTGTGATTGCGGAAGCCCGCAGTGTCAATTGTTTTCGGGTGCTGGAGGATGGAAACTCTGCTGACCGCGAGCCCCAGGCCCCTGGCCCCCAAAAAAGAAAGCGCACTCCACTGCCAAACCACCACTCGCCACCATTTCTCGCTCGTCCACTTCTCCTCGTCTCCATTCGCCTGTCGCGTCGCGTGCTCAACCTTGCGTAAACGACATGGCCGGTCCACGTCTCCAACGCGTCGCCGCGCGGATGGCATCGGCACAGCTTCATCAAAGCCGCGGCGCATCCGAGAGCGACGGCGACATCAACATCGACAGCGACAGCGCCCTCTCCGATCCCCCCAGCCGATCCTCGAACCGCCGGAATACCGACAGCCGCCACCAACAAAAAAGCAATGCAAACCAACACGGATTGTCCCGCTTCGTGCCCGATGACCACGAGTGGAATTGGAACTCCTTCTCGCCTTACTCGCCCTCCCAGCTCTCCCCCACCTCCTCCCGCTCCGGCTCACCCGCTTCCCGCTCCGGCTCGCCCGCCGCCACGACCCTACCCGACTCACCCGCGGCGGCTGTCTCCACAACCAACCCCACGGCGCGCAAGCGCAAGGCCTCACCTGCACCGATTCAAAGTTCGGCTGCCAAGAAGTCCAAGGACGGCATGGAGGAGATGGACGAAACATGTCGCCACTGCGCCATCGGCGGCCGTTTCTGCTACAAGAAGGGGAACACAGGCCCTAATAGTACGCGCTCTCGCGCCTGCGTGGGGTGCTACAAGATAAATCGCAAGTGCGTCCCCGCGGGGCGCTTCCTCGCGCCTCTCCGTGGCGCGTGGCTAGCAGCGCACACGGCTGGGGGGGATACCAAGGCCGCCCTCCGCCTGGTGCGCCAGGGAGCGAGCATGCTCAAGGCACTTAACCGCTTTGTGGAGGACGGCTGGCTTACAAAAGAGCAGTACGCCGTCGTTGCTGGCGAGGAGCACAACGGCACTTTTTGGACTGCTGCTCCCGCCGGTGCTGGCGGGCCATCGTCCGCTCATGTCGCCGCCCCAGGCCATGTCTGCCCGCCAGCTCATGTCTGCGCGCCCGTCCACGTCTGCGCTCCCGTCCACGTCTGCCCGCCCCCCGGGCATGTGTGCGCGCACGCGCCTACTCCTGTCGCCCAACCCGCGCCCGAACCCGCTCCTGTCGTCGAGCCCGCTCCCATCGCCGAGCCCGTTCCTGTCGCCGAGCCTGCTCCTCCAGTCTCCGCCCCCGAGCCTGCTCCTCCAGTCTCCGCCCCCGAGCCTGCACCTGCACCTGTTCCCGAGCCTGCTGCTGCTCTTCCGCCTGTGCCTGCGCCCGTCCCCGTGCTCGCGCCCGCTGCTGCGTCTGCCAGCCGAGTGGCAGCGTTGGAAACCCGAGTTAGCATGCTGGAAGCTCTGATTGTTCGTTTGGCGGCTCCCCAGTTGTAAATAGTCCCCGCTTTCTCCCCTTCTTGTTGTGCGGTTGCCTCTCGGGATGAGTGACATCAGCAAAATTCCATTCCCGCTTGAACACTTGCCCGCGGACAGACGCATCAGCTGCCCGTGGCAGAGTCAATTCGTCGTCAAAAACAGACGCCGCAGAACGTGTCCATGTCGAGACTGACGATGCCCTCACACCCATCCAGCCCGCAATCATGGCGAACCGTGACGTCATGCCACCCCAAGCTGAGTCTGAAGGAAGAAAAGGAAGAAAAAATGGAAGCAAAAAAAGACAATCGACACAGGCTCCGCCGTGGCTACTCCTCGTACGCGGCTGATCACTACAGCCCGTCCCATCCGCGGGCAGCCACGCCGCCTCCGTCGGGGAGTGAACACTGCACCCAGTCGAGTTGTGCGCTTTTACCGCAGGGCTTGTGCCAATTGAGGGAGATGGGATGAAAGTGTCGAGGTGGAGGCCCCTCCACCTACGTCAAACAGGATCAAACGACTTGGAAGAAGAACTGCAACCAAGATCCAAGAATCTCGAATCGTCTTCCATCGAATCTGGACATGCTTCGAGGGTGAAGGAAACGTGCACGTCGACAACGTCGCCCGGGGACACCTCCAGTCCAGTCCAAACCATGGCCCAACTCCCAGGCCCGCCGACCCGATGACTCCAAAGAGAAGGCCTTGCCCCCCGCGGGGACGCCGGTAGAATGTCTGCGCGATCCGCTTCGCCATCGGACATGTGTCACGGAGGCTGCTCCATGGTTGTCGGATTCAATGTTGGGAAACACAATGGACAACGTCTTCACAGCCAGCGACAGCCAGGACATCAACGGCATCCGCACTACTGTCTCAAGCTGGATGGGAGTCGTGGGCAGTGGGCTAGTACAGTGGTACAAACGAGAGTCCTGGCAGACCGTTATCACGTGCTCAGGAAAGGGCGGCGGTGTTGGGGCTGTGTCACCTCCTTGCATCCATCCAGTCATACGGCACGCACACCAGACTCGGTTCGCGACGGCGTAGCCAAACTCTGCCGTCCAAGAGCATGCTATTGGGCAGCTGAAATGGGTTCCCGCCATTTCTGCCCATGGAAACCCAGAATCCTCCTCCTTCTCCTCCTTCGTGCTTCAAAATGGGCCGAGAACGAGGAAGATGAAGCAGCTCACCCCAAACTCTCACCCCAAGCTCCTGGCCTAGGTACGGACTACCCCCAATACTCTGTGACGTCCCCCTTTTTCACATGTACTTACTCCCCGTTTAGTTCTTGCATCAGAAGCTCAAACCAACCGCATCAACCGCCTCCAGGCCCAAGGGCCGAAACCCCGCACTTCAGAACCTCACCACACCGCCTTCAACGTCATCAACATCAAGTCTCATGCCGTCCAGGCTCGACCTCGGTCGCCACAATGCGCCTCATCAACATCAACACCTTGGAGATGAAGGAGTTCTTCGAGGGATCGACCTCCGAAGCCTCGATCCCTCCATATGCCATCCTCTCACACACCTGGGGCAGCGAAGAGATCAGTTTTCAGGACTGGCAGGCCATCGCCGACTTCCCAGCTCATCTCGAGGCGAGCCGACCCTTCACGGAGCGTTTGGGCGTCATGGATCCCTTTACTTCCCTCCAACAAGCCAAGGTCGATGGTCTTAAGAGTCGAGCCGGGTATCGGAAGATTCTCGACTTTTGTGGGGCTGTTCGTGACCAACTTGCCCCGGAAGACGATGAAGAAGACTTTGAAGAATCCCCTCCTCTACATAATAAGCCCCACTGGGCCTGGGTCGACACCTGCTGCATCGACAAGACGAGCAGCGCGGAACTGTCCGAGGCCATTAACTCGATGTTCAAATGGTACAAGCGGTCCGAGGTCTGTCTCGTATATCTCTCCGATGTCCCAACAAACGGCAGACGTCACTCCAACGCCGACTCCGAATTCCGCTGTAGCCGCTGGTTTACTCGTGGATGGACGCTCCAAGAGTTGTTGGCCCCGTCCCGGCTTTGGTTCTATAACCAAGCCTGGTTTCGCATTGGTGTGATTGTAAAGTCGGACCGCGAATCTCACATCCGCTCCGACCTCTCGATTTCGGTTGCAAAAGTCACTGGGATCCCCGTCTCTGCAATAACATGCTATCGGGGTCTCAGCTCCGCCTCCGTTAGTTCCAAGATGTCCTGGGCAGCTAAAAGGGAGACGACGAGGATAGAAGATACGGCTTACTGTATGCTTGGCCTCTTTGGCGTTCACATGCCGCTTCTATACGGTGAGGGTCGGCAGTCCTTTACAAGACTTCAAGAGCATATAATCATGCACTCGGTTGACCATACCATCTTCGCATGGCGCTACGGAGCAGGCCTTCCGGACTCTCGACAGATAAGGAAATTCAACAACCTCATGGCCCAAAGCCCATCCGACTTTGTACGAGGGAGTGAACTCCAAGACTCTTCATCCTTTTCAGCTTCCCCGAAAGACACTTCGTTCCAAATGACGAACCGGGGCCTCCACATACGACTGCCCATTCTCCTTCTTCGGTCTCCTGGCATGGACTTTACTGGCATGTTCTGTGTCTTGCTCAATTGCTTGGACGCCACCATTCCTGCAAATAGCATTTGGTCGACAGGGTCCCACCTGCAGGCCCTGGCCATACCGCTTGTCGCCAACGAAGCCATGACGTCCGGTACTTTGGACGAGGACACAACACTATGTCCTATCCAGGGAGGCATTCCAGTGTGCGTCTCGTTATCGGGCTATGAGAAGAGCAGACACTACGACCTCATCACGCGTCGAATATTTATACGTCGCTCGCGCAGAAAGGTAGACCGGAGTCACTACCTGCCTCGTTCCATTTGGATAAAAGAGGGCAGAAACCTATTTTCTGAATTTCTGGAGCTTCGTCTACAACGCATGAACGCTACTCAGAGGCCTTGGAAGGTCGCTGAGGTCTTTCCCCCACTTCCCACGGCAGAGTACTGGGGCGACAATCACTTCTCACGCTCGGAAGCTTTAAACAGCTCAATATTTTGCCGGGCATCTGTATACACTTTCGCAACAATGGCCAAAACAACCGCGCCGAACTGCCACCCATCTACTGTATTGCATTTCTTCCGACTTGAAGGCGACAGAGACTTGGTGCTTGGCCTGGGAACAGAACGGCCCAGCATGGAACACCAACCTCTCAAGATTCGAATCTGCATAGATTCGACGAGCTACCCTGGTAGATCTCTCCTCAACGACTTTCTCCACAGTGGTTTGGACGAATCCTCAGAGCGGTGGGAGTGGCACGAACTGACAGCTGGGGCGTGGGATCCGGGAGAGCCAGGGTTATCCACCTCGACCAAGATCCTTCACGTTGGTGGGCTCGATTACAAGATATGCCTTGAAAATCGATGGGACCCTTGCTATCCCGGCGAAATGCCAGGGGAGCGGCCCGAGCGGGGCGGCAGGTTCCGTGCGCCAATGATTCTTTCCGTATTAGGTCTTCCCACAGAATCACGAACATCGACGGGGCTCATTTCCAACGACGAGGCGGCTACAGCTTCATCCCCACCGCCAGCTTCAACCACCGCAGGCCTCAGCGAGTTCCCGACAGAGCAGTCTATCCCCGGCGGGGCAGTCACTCCTGAACTCCCTCAGCAGACCGACAACCCACCCACCACGACTTTCAAACCCAAGAGATCTTTCTCACCCCGTCCCGGGTCCGCCAGGGACGCCAACGCCGTACAAGTTCTGTCCTTCGGGGGCTCTCCTGCTCCCAAAGTCTCGTCTCTCGCCTTCCTTGGTAACAGTTTCTTTTTGGGAATCCTATCATTTTTGCTCATCTTTTCAGTGGCTCTGGTCGCTTTGCTGTCATGTAATTTCTTTCTCCGTATGTTTTTTGATTTCCCTTAGTTCGAGTACGAGCTTGGTTTTCGTACTCAATGGCAACAGTGGAAGTGGAGGGGGTGGGAGGGTGGATTCCTTGTCATTTCGCTCATTTTCTCTTTCGCTCTCGTTTTCTCTCTCATCTTCTCTCTCATCTTCTCTCTTGTCTTCTCATATTCGCCCTTTTTCAGGTTCAGGTTTCGTTTCAAGGTCGAAAGTAAACAGCCAAAATAGGGGTAGATTCTTTCGTCATATTTCCAGTCGGGAACCGGGAGTCGGGAGCCGGGATTCAATTTCATCAACGTACCTCATATCGCCCGATCCCCAAGTATCGCATCAAGAACCTCTTTCATCCTAGGCCAGGCCATGTCACGACTGACCCGAGCCGTCATCACGCCCAGGAAAACGTCGCCACCGCATGCACTCAAACATCTCAACCACTCAAACCCCGCTACAAGATCAAATTCCGCTCTAAACTACCCGCTATCAAGACCAAACCAAAACATCATCCCACCCGTCGCTGATCCATCCCAACCACAAGCTCAAACTCGACGACTTGCCTTCACCCGCTCCGCCTTATTCACAGCTGCCACAACCTCGCGCATGATAGCAGGAGGGATAGGAATTCCTTGAAGTAGGCTGAAATCCCTCAGATGTTTGCCGTGTTTGCCGAGCGTGAGCTCCGTGCCCTTTGGCAGATTGCGCAGGGCCTGAACTCTCAGCACGTCGTGGGTAATCTCCATCTTCACCGTCGGGGGGCCGGTCGGGTTCCGGTTGATGAAGGATCCCAGGTACCAGAGGCCGCTGGCAATCTTGGCCTCGCCCTCGAGCGAGATCATGAGGCTGTGGAGGGCTTTGCGGCGGATGATGCGTTTGACCAGCCGGCTGTGAGAGCGGGGAGGTGAGTCAGTCAATGTACCTATATAGACCTCGTCGAGAGATCGGTGACTTACGCGTCAATGACCGGCCTGCCGTCGACCACAAGGCGGGGGTCGGTGGTCAACTCCCTGCCCTCGTAGTCCTCGAGCCAAAACTCGGCCAGACGCGCCGTCATCGAGGGCTCATGGACGATGCGGTCGAGGAGCGAACCTTCGAGATGTGAACAGGCGTGGTCCACATCGCGAGCACCCTCCTCCTCGAGCCACGTTTTGGCTGTTGTTTCGTTTGCGGTGGGGCCTATCTAGGAAACCATCGCCATCTCGACGAGTAGGAAGTCTCCAGCCTTGACGGCCCGGCTGGTAAAGAGCCCACGTCCTCGCCGTGGCGCCTCCAGCCCGTGGAGTCGGACGGGTTTCCGGTATAGACCGACTCCCTTACCCAGTGTGCTCATCACGCTCAAATCAGCCTGGAGCCTGAATGAGATATCCGGTGACTTGTGCTGATCCAAATGTAGCTGAGCCGTTGCCTTTAGCCCTTTGAGCCTTATGAGGTCGTCCATGTCACTTCCTGCCACCGGGGGGTGACACTTGCTGGCCAAGGCTAAAATCTTTTGGGCGACTTTTGCGTGGCCAAGTCGAAGCAGCGCCTTGGCAATGCACATGTATAATTCGCGGTGCAACAAAGACAGGTCGGTTCGATCGCACACCTCCAGAGCAAGGGCGGCAAGACCTTGACACGCCAAGCTCTCGGTGGGCCTCCGGGTTCTGCCTGCGGGAGCAAAGTGGACGGGGCTTTGACGCGCGGCGGTGTTGGCGGGTCTCCGGGGTTTACGCTCGGGCTGGAAGAGCTGAAGGAAACTTGTCTCGAGGCGGCCGCGTGCTTGCATCGCGCGCTTCTGGATCGGGTCCATGTAGACCTGCTGTTTCCCGGGTTTTGTAGACGCCGTTTCAGACGTGGGTTTCAGGAGTATCAAAAACACTAGGAGAGAGAAGAGGGCGTCTTCGTTGAACAACAGCACACCAAGGCGAATGGCCCGCGCTTTTTCGAGCTCCAACCACAAGTATTCGGCCGCCTCGAGGGTCACGATGTTGGAAATGTCGAATCTGAGTGCTTGCTCTAGGCTATCTCGAGGTCAACACTAGCACCACCACAGGCGTCCGCATGCAAAAGAACGTACATCAAGATCTCATGGAATTTTGAATTCGCTTCTGACAGGAGTTTGCGTGTGGCGGGGGGCAAAAATATCTCTTTGAAGATTGAATTCCCTTCTGCCAGGACTTTGTGTGTGTCAGGGGGCAAAAATTCCGCTGCCGCCTTCGTCCAGAAGATGGCTTCCTTGCCGGGTTCCGGCCCGAGGTGCCAGTGCTTGGGCATGATGTCGGCATGGCGGCTGACGCGGATCAGGTCCGTTGTCCAGTGCTGGACCCATATCCTCCGTTTTGTCTCTTCGGTAACGACTCGGAACACAAGTGGTTCCTTAAGAATGATGACCGGCGGAAAGAGTTTCCAGGTGGTATTGGGGACGATGTAAATCCAGGCTTGTGCACAGTTCCAAAGCCCGACCACACATTGTGAATTGTTTTCGTCCTCGACAGTCAGGCCCACGAAGTCCCCTCCGCCCGGCTGGCCGATTGACCCTCTGATCCGAAGCAACAGGTATTGCCCGGTAAGGCGGCATTCAGTTCCGGGTTGGAGGGTCGGAATCCCAGTCTTGGTCAGCTCGCTCATGGGCTTGGTAGATGGCGGATGTTCTCGCAGCGGCCCCAAACTGCGCCGCAAGCCATCCAAGAAGTCACGGAGGTTCATCTTTTCCGGTTCTCGTTGTTTTTCGGAATCATCGATGGGTGTTGCCACGCCGTTGGTGGCTGTGTTGTTGCCCATGGTCGCCATGTAGTAGACAGGTAGGTAGCTCGAAAGGGACCAGGAATAATGCTGCTGCCAATGTAGGTATTCTCAGAAAATGGTGGTCAGAAGGTTGCGTTGGTGGTGAGAAGATTCGAGGACGGTCGTGTCCAAGCAGCAAAGAAAAGCAAGCAGTGGGGTTGGGAAACTTGCGTGGCAGCCCTTTCCGGTGGAATTGCAGGCCTGGTCGGCTCGATGGAAGGCATCTCTCCGGTTTTCTTGGGGTCGGAAGTGGCTGAAGACCTGGGAAGTGGCAGTCGATGCCCCGGTGGTCGGGCGGATGCAGGTACTTTCATTAGCGCGAAGCATCGGGGCAGGAGAAGCGGTCCTCTCACGCGCGCTTTCGGATTGAAGTTGAGGGCTCGCTGCAGGATGGAAGGAGGTTCGAAGTCGAGGTTGGTCCCTGTCAAAGCTTGAAGACACGGTGACGACGAGACAAGAAGACCTTGGGTGCTGTCTGATCGTATCGCGACAATTATTGCTGGATCGAAGGTTCATGGCGTGTCCTCGAGGTGGGACCAGCATGTCATTCTGGCGTTTGGATGGTGCCCGAGTCCCGACCCCGAGGGAAGCTCAATTGGCACGGTCGCGAAAAACTGGAAATGGGAACTTGAGTTGTTGTGATGCCTGTGATTTCGAGTACCCATTACTTATCTAGGGCAATTTTAGAGCATCCACCAACAAATCGGAACCATTCACGTTCAATCGGGTATGGTGTAGCGGTAACATCGCTGACTCTCACTGTTCATGGTCACAGATCATGATGATTCTCAGCAGCCCGGGGTTCGACTCCCCGTATCCGAGTCTTTTTTTGTTCATTCCATGGGACCATCCATCTCTCAAATGTCCAATTAATCAGGGAAGCGGTTTCTTTTTGAAGTTTCTGATTTTGGTGGGCGCGAAGCGAAGTGCCGGAAACGGGCTCTTCTCCGAATGGGGTCTCGTGAGACTTGCAACTTCACTCGCCCCATGATGTACCTCTCGCAGAAACTGCGCATAACTTGCGCGTGCTTCCCCCCCCGCCCCCAAGTGCCTTGGTATGTATGCAGGCCATACCTACCCTTACTTATAGCTGTCCCTTTTTTTCTTCATTCAGTTTTTCCTCAGCCATTTTGCTCTCGCACCAACATCCACAGCCCCATCCTCTCGTCGACCTACCACCATTTTATTCCTCAACATCACTACATCGCATCGACCACATCACAACTTCAAATTTGAGATGGGCAAGACACCCGCCATGGTGGAAAAGGTCCCCATCACAAAAGAGCTCGTCGAAATCCTCCGGGAGGCCGAGAAGACCGATTACCGCCCCACAGAATGGAAGCGGCTGGCATTGCGCCACAAGTTCGTGGCCGCTTGCTGCATCTTCCAGGCCTGCTTTGGCGTCCTCGTCTCGCTGTTTTGTTCCGAGGTACGTGGACACTGCCTGCTTTGGGTTGTAGACGGTGCTGGCGTTGATTCTGACGGCAGCTTTGCAGGAAACATGGGGCCTGTTCGCGAAATGGGTGCCAGACGACTGGGTGCTTTACATCGGCATGCTCGCATGCACTTCCTTTGCACCAACGTACGGGTGCTACATGGTCTCGGTCATGTGCGGCTACTTTAATGGGGATACAACTTCCCGGCTAGTCGTCAGCATTGTCCTGGTTTCGCTCGGAACGATAGTGGCTGAGGGTGAGTTGCAATGCCCCGAGTGCGACAGGGACGACGAGTCGACGCTGACAACTCGCAGTGGCATCGTGGTACCATGGCCGTCTCCACAGAGAAAAGGTCGCGAGCCTGGAGAAGACAAATCTGAACGTGGCTGCCCTGGGGCGGATGGCTCGTGAACCCAAGGGATCCATGAGGGTATACACCCCCATTAACTCCGCTTCCAGCATACAAGGACGGCTCTAATACAATGTGAACAGTGGTTGCCCATCTCGGTCTACATGAGGTTACCGTGGCTGGTTCGAACAACCATGAACGCAGCATGCGACATGCCGTTTTCCCGGCTCTGTCCGACAATACTCTGCTCAGTCGTGGTGCAAGCCTTGAACGTCTGCATCGCAGCATTGGTACGATTCCAAGTGGATAGGCAGCAGACGGAGGCCGGGTACCGGCCTTTTGTTCTTGAATCATTTCCGAGCTTCGAGGGTGTAGACAGAGTGGATGGAATTATCATGGCTTTCAGTGTTCTTAATTTTATAGGCGTTGGCTTGCTTATGTTCGGGGCATTCACCGAGTTTTTCATCGCTAAACAAGTCCTGGCGAAGGATGAGGAGGTCAGGAAGAAGCGCCGTGTGGATGCGCTCGAGGCCGCAGGCCTGCCGGTGGACTTTGACATCGATTGGGATGAAGAGTTCGAGCCCCCGAAAAGAGAGGAGTAGACGCCGGGGCAGGGAGGGATGGCTTTGCATTGGGAAATTGGAAAACTACAATCAATGGTAGTACAGCAGCGAACTCAGCACAAGTATTGATAGGTAGGTAGACAGCTGGTAGGCACTCAGTGGCCTCTGCCATGAACTTATGTTGAATCTGGGAGTCGTGCGCTTGTGATCACCTGGATGCCCTTGTCCGCAGACAACATCCTGCTCCGACTTTTACCGGCGTCGGTATTTGAGGCACCTCTCTCGACGATAGCCTGAAAGCCTCGACGCTGCCCCCAACGGGGATCGACCATCACGGGCGGAGGGCGTGGCTTTAACCCCCCCGACGCCAACAGAGCCACCGGCTCACAACCAACACATTGACACCTGCGCACTAGCAACGCTGACGGGGACCGGGGGCCACGGGGGACTGAGGTGACCTTGGACTATATGTATCTAGAACTTGTCCACCGCGACCCCATGGCAATTAGGGCTTTCAGTAGCTCGTTGATAAGAACAATAACAACAACTACCAGCGTCGGTACACATCAACTTCCCCTCCCCGACAGACGGCCATCTTGCCGAAATACGAACGCCAAGTTACTCCGTCTTCCTAGCACAAGTCCCGAACCTCATAGCTTCCGCATCAATGACACCGCGAAAGTCCGGTGGAAAGCCTATAACCTGCAGCGCTTCCGAGCACCGACGCTCCAGGTCCTCCTGCTTCCCCAAGATACCTATTCACCCTGATCCTCCTGAACTCGCGGTACGCCATCAGCAGCGTGGCGAGTGCGCCCACACCCAGCGGGAAACCGAGGAATAAGACAGCCATGACCTTGTCGTCCTCGATCGCCACGCCCCCGTCGCTCGACCGCATGCGAGAGCCGTGCAAGACGCCGTAGGCGTTGACGGGGACGTGCAAGATCATGGCCGGCAGGAGGTTCAACGCGGGCATCCCGCAGGCGGCGAAGACGGCGGTGCACACCGACGAGGGGACCAGGGCGTAGGGGATCACGGAGAGCAGCTGCTTCGTTTGTCAACTCCCGTCCTCTGGACACCCACCGAACAAAAGGCACGGGGTCAATTGCATACGACAAACCGATGGTCCGGGCGAGTCATTTCCACCAGCGCGGCCACGCTGAGGCTTGTCTTTGCGAGGCGACGGACTCTGTCCTTCAGCAGGAGGCGGAAGAGGATATATGTCGTGACTGCCAGTCGTTAGTTGCTTGCCGTGAGTGTCGGATATATCAATCCCCTGGGTACACGAAACTCACTCTCCCCCAGCGCCGTTCCCACCATGATGAAAGCGTAGGCCCCGAATAACTCGTCCGTGTCTTTCCGGCACACGTAGCCGGTGAGCATGGCGACCAGCATGTGCCCGCACAGGGGAAATACAGAGAACGCGATGAGCAGTGCGATCGGTACCAATGCGCTGGCTTGCAGCTGCTGGGCGGCTTCGGCGGCTGGTGCGAGGGACTGTGATGGAAAGAAGTGTCAGGATGTACATCAGCGGCGGCAGTTCTTGCGCACAAACCATGACGATGGACTCCCTCCAATATACCGTAGCGATGAGGACGGCGGCTTGCAAGAGGCCGAAGGGGATTGTCCAGAGGAGGTGGGCCGCTCGGGCGTTCGAGTTGACGGGGGGGTAGCTGGTTCGGTTTCTGCGTTCGGCCAGGAGGTCGGCGGCCCTCACCGCGAGGGGGGTTTTGGACGCCGGGAGAACCAGATCACCCTCGGCCGGGAGGTCGGCGGCCCTCATGGCCCTCGTCCCGAGGGAGGTTTCGGGCACCGGGATAGGCAGTTCATCCTTGGCATATGGAGGCGGCTGCATATTGAGAGGTGTGATGGGGTCGTTTCTTCGGAGGAAAGGGTGTTTTGTGATGGATCGAAGTCTGAGGGGGCGACGTTTGTTTTGGTAATACGTGAGTTGGAAGGTGCATTTAAGGTTGAATTGTGATGGGGGGGAGGGTGTCGGTCCTGCAATGACTTCAAGTTGCTACGTGCAGGGGCGTAATGTTCCAAGCACACGGTGAGGAGATACCGAGGTTCCATGCTGCTAGCCAGGATTCAGTTTACAAGTGGTATCATGCTACCGCTAGTTCCGACAAGCGGCGGCATGCAGTCTGTTCATGTGCGCTGCGTTGGTTCCTATGCGCGGCGGTGCTTGTGCGGATTGCATGTGATGGTGACTCACGTTTGGGGTTGTGACTTGATACCGCTAAGGGTTCTGTCTTCGTAGTTTGAGTGCATATTGAGCACATACCTAACCTGTCAGCCGTCGAGCTATTTTGCTGTGGCTGTTGGGAAAGCCAAGTGCCCGGTGAAGAAGACCGTCTGATGTGACGTCATGATGGTCAGAAGTCAAGAGAATGTCGTTCTTATCGATACTCGCCCTAGTAATTTATTCCATTTCCTCCTCTTTTACATGAACACAGAGTCCAGCCAGAAACCAATCCCACTATCTCAGACGAATGTTGTTGCCTGTGGCCAATGTTGACATCGCCAAGACATTCTGGGACGAACCCCTTTTCTTTGTTTTGTTCCCCTGGACCCACTCTGCTCCACACTACAATCCAACACTGGTTTGTTTCTTCTTCCCGCATATACAGGTGCCTACCTAGGTAGAAAGGTTTCATACCACGTCTCGAACAAACAGGGAACACGGAGCTAGTAGAAGAAAATCATCGATACCTAGGTATTGTTATCTAAAGCAACGCAAACTTCTTCGCAAAAACCAGTACTATGAAGCCACTCCGCCTAGCAAAACTAGGACTCTGTCATCCCCAGAGATGCTGCATCTGTCTTCCCAATAGTTGCGACGTCGCTCAATCTTTAATTTCCCACCTTGCGAGGAGTTACGAGGCGATTCTCCCAGTGCACGAGGTAGTCGAACAGTATCGACAGATCCCCCTGGCACCGGGATGCAATCTCCGTGTCATCCAGCGCTAGAAGCAAGTCTAGCTCCTTCCTTGCAGTCTCTTGCATGTTGAGACCCTCCACCCTGCCGGGAAGATTGTTGTCGGACGCCGCCTGGTGAAGCAGTGCTTGTGAGAGATAATACTGGCCGCGCACCGTGTTCTCTCTAGGCCATCCGGAGATCTTGTCGCTCATGGTGATGACATATTCCAAGCGACTCCTGTGCAGCAAAATTTCGTTAGAGCTGTGGCGTAGTCCAAAGGGGGAGAATGCAAACTTACCTCGCCTTGACAGAATTCCCCATCAAGACATCCATGATCGCAACGTTGAGACTGATCTCCAACGTCCGAAGGTTTTCCTTGCCACATTCCACCTCTGAAGTGTCCAGCAGACTTTCCAGTATGTTCCGGGCGTCCTCCCGGTTGCCGCACTGGAAGAGGATATGCGCGTAGTCGGCCTGGTACAGCCGAGCGATGCCGGTTCCAGGGGCAGCTTTCTCGACGAGGACATATGCCTTTTTGGCATGGGCGACCGCATCGTCCTCTTGGGTCTCCCACAAAAGCACGTAGGCCATCTGGTTGTAGTACTTGGCGTACTCGTAGGCGAGACTTGTATCATCCTCGGGGCCCCAAGCCCTGTACTGCGCCAGGCACTGAGCCAGATTCGCCCTAACACCCTCAAAGTCGTTGATCTGCTGCAGGCTGCATACCAGATCCGTGTAGCTGTTATACAGCCGGATGCCGTCCTCTTGAGTCCGGTCCTCTGGAGCTGTGGCGTCAAAGCAGCGGTGTCTGATGCTGAGACACTTGCGTCGCATTTCCAGACCTTCTCGCCTCTTTATGATGGCCATGCTGTCTGTGCAAAGTCCCATGATGGCCAGAGCCTGCCCTCGCAGGGGGATGTCTTGGGGACAATGGAGTGAGTCCAGCATGGCTTCCACGCAGCGGTTAAGCCGGTATGCTTCCGAGATCATGCCGCGGTCGCAGAGGTCCATGCCACCGACATCGCAGACCAGTTGCGCGAGGAACAGTGAGCCTGACATGGGAGGCGAGGCGCGCTCAAACGCGTCGACGGCGCTGATGATGTGCGGGAGAACTGTCATGAGCCGTGGCCATGCCTCGCGGTTCGCAATCTGCAGCGGGGATGGGGCTGGATAATGCGAGCGTAGCAGACGAGCGACACGGTCAAGTGCAGCCTGTCTCTCTTCGGGGTGTTTGTTGAGTCTCAGGTGCATCGCCTTTCGGGTTGCCTGGTGCATCGTGAGATGTCGCTGTTGCGTACCGGTCCCGTTTTGCTGTACTAGCTGGGAGTCGCAAAGCTGAGAGATGAAGACGTTGTATCTGCGCAGGGGTTTCGTTAGAGCTTTGAGAAGGCTTAGGGGTAAGTCGGCTTAACTTACGTGCTCTTGTCCGGCATAAAATCCAGGGTGCTATTCCCATGTTGGTTGCTGATGAAGAGCTCTTCTCCGACGTGCTCAGAGTATAGAAAAGACAACATGTGTAAGAGCTTAACTGCGCCAGGGTCCAGACTTTCGATGAGACGGTCATGGGTAGCTTCGAGAGCAGTCGGATTGGTTCCGTTCCGATGCATTGTAGCTGTCGGTATAAGGCTCTTCTTCTGTATAAGCTCCAGATACTCAGGCAACGTAAAACTGGTGTTGTGCAAAAGTCCCTGGGCCTGGGTTAAGTAGAGTGGTGATCCGCCAAGCTCGTGGGAAATTTGGGACGCAGTTTGACGATCCTCAGCACTGAAACTAGGTTGGGGGAAGCGATGGGAAGATATTAGCCCGCATAGGAAGTCAGAACCTGCGGCATCGTCGAGATAGTTAACGGCGATCTGATGAGACGCTGGGATCCATGGCCCGGTATTCGCTTGAGATGTTACGATTATCGCACTGTGGCCACGGGAAGCCTTGGGCCAGTAACGAGCGATGTTCTTAAAGTCGACGACATTGTCGAATACCAGCAGCCATCGTTTGTCTATAGTGGTTAAGTTAGTATCAGTATAGCTCCGAACTGCCACGGATAAGAGTTCTCACCTGTAAGTTCCAACCAGCGGAGGACGTTGTCGAGTTCGCTTTCCTGGATTGTTTCTCCACTGTGAGGCAATCCGAGGCATCTCGCAATGTTGCTGAACGCGCGCAAGGTTTCGGTTGGGAATCTTGGGTCCGCGCTCACCCAGAACCGGGCGTCGAACTCAGCGTGATACATGTAAAAGAACTTGTTAGCAATTTGCGTCTTCCCCGCGCCTGGGTTGCCGTTTAAGCTGCAGACAGCCGGCTTTGTCTCGTTGCGTCCGTCGATAAGGAGCCGGTGGAGGTGATGCAGCTCCTGGTCTCTGCCGATGAAGTTGACATTTTCGATAGTGTCGGTCGAGTGTACTGGGAATGTTATCTCCATCGACGGTGAAGGTATGTTAGCCATGCTGGAAACTTGACATGCTAGAAGGGGTGCCAGTATGATGCAAAAAAGTATTGGGTGCTGTGTTGTCCGGGCCGATGGTTCGGGGTTGGTTGGGTGAGTTGGGAATGGAGGAGGTGGCAGGAATTTTGGCTGGGGGAAAGGCGCCTTTTGTATGCCCCAAGCATGGAAAAAGGGGGAGCTGGGGCCTGGCAATGTTATCCACACTCTCCATGAAAACCGCTCCGATTTCGGGGAGAGTTGAGATGATACCTACTACTCCGTATATAAGATCAACTGAGGGTTTGCCGCTCCGATTTCGGGGAGAGTTGAGATGATACCTACTATCTAAGATCAACTGAGGGCAAACCCTAAGAAAGGTCGGCTGTAAATGATGTCAGCTGCCTGCCAGGCAAGATAAATAAGACGACCAGATATCACCCTCCCTCCAGTCCCTCCAGCCCCCGCGGTCCTTCTCCTCCTCCTCCCCCTCAAACTCAAACTGGGACCTCGCCCGCCGACCCCTTTGGTAATTCCGACACGCGCTGCGGCCTGGTGGAGGGCATCCACGACATCTTGGACATTTCCCGACGACGACCCCGCGCTGCCGCACAGGATGGTCAAGGCGTGTTCTACGGGGGAGGTGGGGCAGCCACATGCGATCAAGGGGCTGGAGGGGTGGGGTTTGAGGAGCTTGTGAGGGAGGGGCGAACTACAGGGACGGGATTGTCGGTCTGTGACGGGTGGGAGAGTTGAGACGACGGGGACGGGCCAGGGGGACGGGGCTAGGATATGGGGACGGGGATGGAGACGGGGATGGGAGTCTGGTGGTGTGACGGGAAAAGAGCGCCAGCAAGCTTGGGGGTTTGGGGTTCGGTTGGGATGACGGTTGTTTTTGGGGGGAGGGGGGGTCGTGTCGTGAGATTCGATCGGATTTTGGAGCTTTGGAGGCTGCAGCGGTCTCGGGCTGACATGGAAAGAAATCCGTGTTTCGGATTGACCGAGAACCGGAATTTTGTAAGAGAATTTGGACGGAAGTTGGTGTCATCCAATGTGGCATGAAGGCTTTTGTAGATTTTGTGCTAATGACACTGGCAGCTGACGGTGCCGAACTGCATGTCATCTGAAGGACGTGGGAAACAACGCCAGCAAGCAGACGGCGTCCCCCACTATTAAGGTATATCACTGAATTCCCTGGCATCCACCACATTTCCTCCGATCGTCGTCGTCATCTCTTGGGCAAAGCCTGGTGGATTTAGAGCTGGACAAGTCAGTTAAGTTCAGTCCCAAAGACGTGTACGTTCATCGAGGGACAACATACCACGGCAACAGCGGCAAGAAGACCCAGAGCAAGCCCGGGGACAACAGCGCGGCCACCCGAGGTGACGAGGGTGCCCGAGGGCTTGGGAGCCGAGTCGGTGGGGGCAGGGCCGGATCCGCCGGATCCGCCGCCGGGCACCTTGGACAAGGTGGTCGGGACCGAGGGCTTGTAAGTCGACGTCTCCTCCTCCTCGGGCTCGTAGCAGACCTCGTCGGTCACGGACTTGGCGGGTGCGGCAGGCGTAGTCACGGCGGGCTTGGCGGAGGTGGTGGTGACGGCGGTCGTGGAAGCAGCGGTGGTCGAGGCGGCCGTGGTGCTGCTGGCGTCGGTGGCGCTGACGGAGCCCACGAGGAGCATGAGAAAGCTGAGGAACAGCATCGAGATGTTGGAGCGCGACGAGATCATTTTGGCGGCTGTATTGTGCTGGGAAGGAATGCAGATGCAAAAGACAAAAATGGCAACGCAAGGTGGACTGAAAACGACAGGACTGGACGGAACAGAAGAGGATGGGAACAAAGAACAAGCAGAAGCAGTTCTCTCCTCCTCGTCTTAAGGAGTCGGCCCCAAGACCCCCGTCCGTGGCTGTTCTTGCAGCGAGCTGAGTTCCATGTCCCGACCCAGCGAATGGCGGTGCGCGAAAAGGCCCCTGTTGACGCCTGTGGCGTTTTTAGTTGGAGGCGTCCCAGCAGCAATTAGGGCTTGGCTGCAGGTGAAATGAAGAGCGCCCAAAGCGGTCTGGCGGCGCCTCCGAGATAACATCCTTCCGAGAGGCGGTCGGCGCGGGACGTGCGGTGTTCTGGCCACTGACGGCGCCGCTCCGGCGGCCGATCAGCAACGCCTCGCTGCGCGTCTCGGGCCGTCGAGCAAGGGATTCGGGGACCTGTTTTCGTGGGCGCGGCGTCGTTGGAGAGGTCCGGTGGTTGTGGACGTTTGTAAAGTTCAAACGCTGTGCGAACAGCCAAGTGCCGAATGAAAACTTCGAAAAGCGTATGAAAGTTCCTCCGGGTGCTGAGACCAAAAAAAATACAACTTGACTCCGCCGGGGTTCGAACCCGGAAGCTAGACTTGGAAATATGAGGAACTTTAGAAACAAAACACCGTAGAAGGTGCAGAACCGGAGGCATAATAGAAAGAATTGCACAAGGGCGGGGATTGAACTCTCGCCCAGACTGCCTATTGCTAGGTTTCCAGGGGTCGGGCAAACCACAGTCTTATGCTACCATTGCACCACGGAGCCAGTTGTATTTGGAGGGAGGAGCCTGATTTCCACTCTTAGTAGGGTACTGGTAGGCCAGATAGGATACGGTCAGACGAAAAGAAAACACCTCCGTCGGTTCTAAAATGAGAAATTTAAGAACAAAGATATACGAAGGCCCAGCCAGTCCCCTTACTCCTTCTCCTTCCCCCGCCGTCCACGCTTCCAAGAAAACACTCACCCTCCCCGCTGTCCTTGCCTGCAACACCAACGCAGCATATCCACCCTCTCCGGCACCACCCCCAGCACCCCGCCGTTACCGGCTCTCCTCCCCCTTCCTCCTGACCAACCGCACATTCCCAATTTCCTTCCGTCTCTTATTCCTGTTCCACACAAAGTTGTCCCATCTTCTCAAACCAGCCCACTCTGTCCTACCTGAAGTGGGATGAACTCTACGCTACAGAAACCATACGAAATCTTCATCCCTCTGCCGAGTCTCGGAGACACAGACAATTCTATCCGCCGAACCAACCTCGCATTTAAGATTAAACGAGTCTCGGTTCAAGATGTCCGTGGCTCGGCCTTCGAGTTGGTTTTGTTCAACTCCCATGTCTTCCAGTTCGTCAGGCATAAAACATCGGCCACGGAACTTATCAATCCCGATGAAGTCATGACCCGGTACATTCCCGAAATGCAGGAGTTGCTGGACACTCTAATACACACTTCTGAACCAGAAGGAACCGTAATCGGATGCCACTGTTTTGACGTCAGGGTGCGAAATCAGCAACTCCTAGCTGTCCCTTTTTCAACATTTCATCCTCAATCCGACCCCAGAGCGATACAATTCGCTGACCCCATCCATCCCCACATAGGTACGAGCACTGGAACTCTCCCCTACCTGGACCCCACCGTCTGACCTCGCTGCAGATCAAAGTCCCGGAGCTGCGATACGCCGTGTGAAACAACACCTCCCTGATGAGGCGGAGGAACTGTTGAAAGGTCGGGTGAGAATCATCAAGTACGGCACAAAATACATTGATGCCCTTGACCCGTGGTCTCATCTCTGACCATTCCATCGCATACAGCATTTGGCGCCCCATCCGGAAAGTGAGGGCGTGGCCGCTCGCAGTCTGCGATGCGACAACGCTCGAGCCCGGCGACCTCGTGGCATGTGATATCGTTCGAAGGCGGTTCATTGGCGAGACCTTGTTCGGAACATTCAATCCTCATCACAAGTGGTATTACCTATCGGACCAGGACGTCGACGAGATTACAGTCCTGCAGGTCTATGATTCAGCAGCAGTCGGTGATTCGATAAAAAGTGAGTAGTCCAGGAGAACTTGAAACTCTCTCCAATTCACCGAGTGTTCTCTACCCTTTCTAACAGATCGCGCGAGCTTGTCTGCACTCATCATTTGCCCTGGAGGAGAAAGGGGAACAGCATGAGGACTGCGAGCCCCGAGAAAGCATTGAGCTTCGATTTCTTGTGTTTTCATCTGCTTAGGTGAGTTTAATACAGGGTTGTCCGTTCAAAGGCGAATGCGAGTCCTCGTTGTGACGCAACGTCGGGGCATGGTTTTGGTGATCTTAACGACGGTGACGGTGACGGTGGTGGTGATGGCACAGGAGGGCTTTGGGCAGGGCTCGTACTTTGGGGGCACGAGTGACGTGTTTGTTGACTTGACGATGTCAGGAGTCAGGAGTGAAAGTCAACAAGTCCAAACACGACGACGCGTCAGTCTTAGAGATGGAATGGAGAGACTCCCTGCGTTGAAGGTTGCAATGTGCGGTATCGACTGCCACAACCATGTTGTGGGTAGGTAGGGTTGGGGAGGGGAGAAGGGAGTGGTGAAGATGGTGAGGGAGGGTTGGGTGGGGGTACGGTGGGGGTGGGGTGGTTCAGGGGCCCATTGTTCAGTGGGTGGTGATGAATCATCGGGGGTTTGCCAGTGTTGATTGATGATGTCATATCCGAAGTCATGATGTTTGCGCGCGTCATGGAGAAACAATAAGGAAGGCGCGCCAGCAGATCGTCAATTGGCGCCGAGTGCAATATTTGAGGCACCATTTCTCCCAGGCTCACCCTTTCCATTTTCTCCACCCACACACTCAACTTCGACATCCAACTCAGACAACCTCTTCCACAGAACAACAGACCAACAAAACTACAAGCCGTCAAATTCATCAAAATGCCCGATCTCCGTGCCGACCCCCCTCAGCGCAACATCAAGCAGGATGCTGCCCTGGAAGGCGCCAACGAGACCCCCGAGGAGATCAGCAACCAGGCCCGTGGCCACAAGGCCAACCTGAGCAACCCCAGTTCGTATTCCCTTCTTGGGTGGTTGCACTGCGAACGGAACTGACCTTGGGAGCAGATACCAGTGAGGAGTCCAAGCAGCACTCCAAGGAGGTCCTCGAGGAGCTTGGAGGAGAAAAGGCATTCTTCAGCAAGGACTCAAAGTAGACGCCTGGGATTATTTGGCCGGAGGATGGGTCGATTTCAGTTGGTGGATCAGATGGTGTTCGGAGATGGCGAGTTACAGCTCTACAGATGTCGTTGACTTGGTGATACTGAGTTGTTGTCACAGTCGATAGGCAAAGGTGCAAATCCAATAAAGAACACTGGTTCCGATACCGTGCCATTTGGTGACATGCGCAATCCCAAGCGCTGGTGCCTCATTCGTTCAACCGAACGGCATATCATTTCGCCGAGTTGGGGATCCAACGCTGCGTGGTTGAACCAATCCCGGACACCAGGTGAAAGTGCTGCCTTCAGCTGATAAGCAGGCTGCTGATGAGTCTGCCCCAACTTCCCCGCTCCGCCCAACTTCTCTTCCATCACGGCCACAGTTGACCCCGATCAGAGCTCGTTTCGACCAGAGCTTGTCTCGGCCAGACAGACTCACCGCCATGTGGCTCATCAACACGGCGACCTTGTCGCTCGAATACTTTCTGTCAGAACAAGCGCCCCCGTACGCCATTCTCTCCCATACCTGGGGCGATGGGGAAGTGAGCCTGGCCGAGTTCCAGCGGCTCGACGACCAGACGAAAGCCAAGCCAGGATTCGAAAAGATCGAAAAGACATGCGAGCTCGCAAAGGCCGACGGAATCACCCATGTCTGGATCGACACTTGCTGCATCGACAAGACATCCAGCGCCGAGCTCAGCGAAGCCATCAACTCCATGTACTCGTACTACAGCAATGCCAAAGTCTGTTTCGCCTATCTCAGTGACTGGGATCCCGACATAGGGTGGCAGGACCTGATTCCCATCTTCAGGGAAAAGACGACAGACAGTAAGAGTTCGGGTTCCGAGTCCGAGTCCGAGTCTGAGTCCGAGTTCGAGTCCGGCATCCCGCTGCGCTGGTTCACGCGAGGTTGGACTCTCCAAGAATTGATCGCACCATCCGACATCCGCTTCTTCGACTCGACGTGGAGTTTCCGCGGAACAAAGACGGAAGACCACGTGCTGCGACATGTGTCGAGGATCACAGGCATCGACCGGGCCGTTCTCAGTGACGGGAGTGAGGACCGCCTGCATAGCACATGTCTCGCTCAGCGCATGTCCTGGGCCTCAAGTCGAACAACCACTCGAACCGAAGATATTGCGTACTGCCTCCTCGGCATATTTCAGATCAACATGCCTCTCCTCTACGGGGAAGGTGACCGAGCATTCATACGGTTGCAGGAGGAGATCATCAAGAAGACAACCGACCTCTCCATCCTTGCGTGGTTTCATAGTCCTAACAAAGATATGGGCACGGGATCTGAAATACTCTCGAGCCACCCCCGACAATTCCGCGGACATACCCAAACCACCAATCGAAGGACAATGTTTTCCCCCCCGGAGGCTGAGATGGCCATGACCAACAAGGGTCTGCGCATTAGAGGCCGGATCCATGCAAGGATAAACACGAAATCTGGAGGCCAACGATTGCCCAGCATGGTCCACCTCGACACCGGATGTTTTTCTCCTAGAGAGGGTGGCTATACTATTTACTGGGTCTTCCTCGGGTCGGAGAATCAGGATACGAACACGTACAGAAGAGAGAGCACTGTCGAAAGGGGTATTGATCGTGGTGGGCCAGCATTTAGGGACGTGGTACCGGCCGGTTTGCACACAATACTCATTGCTCCATCGGAACGACGCTCCCGATTTGAGGAACGCATTCTCTCAGAGTTTGGTCTCATGTACAATGACGGCCGGAAAGATGACCGGGAGTATTACAACCGGTTCAAACAGGACTGGCCGCCCAAAACCACACGGTCAATCGAAACTTTCCGCGGACGCGGGTACTGGCCCGGGCGATTGGTGTCTTTGCATCCCTCCCACCCAACGATGGGATACGTGGAGTTTGAACTTCGAACAAACAGCTCCACCCAGCCGCTGGTGGAATTTCTCGCCCTGTACAAGTGTACCAAGAGTGAACGGGAGGTTGAGAAAATGTGGGTTTACCTCGCAATGGGGAAAACTGCGGATGAAATCAGGGCACGAGCAGCAGAGATCGAGAAGATGGAGCCTTGGCCGGCGGAGGACGCTTTGCGTGAATACCTGGAGAGGTTAAAAGAGACTGGTCGTCTCCGCGACGAGTTGAATTTTCTTCACGGGAAAGTGGGCATATCTGTGCGGATAGAGATGATCCGCGAACACGGTTACAATTTCCCCGATGTCCACATCAAGACAAGATATCCTGGATGTACAGATAGCGAGTCGAGTTCAGGGTCAGACGGCGAGTCGGGTCCAGGCAGCAAGTCCGACTGAGGTCGGAGGGGACTTGTACATATTCACACCGAAACAGGAAGAAGTGTGTTGAAAGCCGGCAAGAATGGCTGAGAAAGTGGACATTGTTAACACTCTAAGGGTAAGATCTCGGCATTGTTGTCATGGGTGAAGGCTGAACTCGTCTCCATCCCCTCACTAACTCTGCTGCTTCTCTTCAATATCTGCTAAGAACAGCACACTCGATGCCTCCCACACACCCTCCGCCATGCTCCCCCTCAACGGCAAAGGTCCACCCTCTAAATTGCTAAGCTCAAACGACGGAAGATGGCCTCGTGAATGTCCAGCACCCCGTGACGCACGACAAACTGATCGGCCCTGGTGACGAGGAACTGTAACGACCGAGGCTCGGCCCACACGTCTTCCGTCTTGGGCTGTGTCTCCATCAACGCCATCAACCGCACCACCGTCTTCGGAAAGAACGCCGCCATGCCATCAATCACACTGGCCGCGCCAAACACCACAATCGGTCCCAGCTGCTGCCCGAACCCGCTGTACACACGGAACCGCCCATTGTCGATCTCGCGGTCCAGCGACACCTGGACATGATGCGACACGTTGCCATGCAACCTGCCACCCCATCAGTTACGACCGAACACACCAAGGACCAAGCTCACATCTTACACCCCACAATCCCCTCCCTCCTCGCCAACCGCCTATACGTCTCCGACTCCACCACGACCCATTCGTCACCCCGGGGTAGTTGTATACCACCACCGGAACCTCACTCCGCCCCACCACCTCCCCTTACCATACCTCCTGCCCCACCGCCGCCCCGAAGTGCCCTGGCGTCAGCGCCGGCCCCCGCCCGCCCGCCACGCCACCGTCTCGTCAATGCAACCGCTCGTGAGTACGCCCGCCACGACGGGGCAGTTGGGGAAGCCGGGGGCGTGGAGGCCGGAGACGAGGGCGAAGCGCTCCGAGGCGGTGAGGTGCGGGGCTTCACCGGTGGAGCCGAGGAGGACGAGGGAGGTGGAGAGTGGTGGTGTTTTTGATGTCGGAGCTCACGCCCCACTTCCGGCGGCTCGGGCCGATAGGTGACGTCAGTGTTCCGGGCCCGATTCGGGAGACGTCCGACCGAAGTGGGGCCGATCCCCGGCGGGGAACGGGTGGCATATTGTTGTCTCGGGTGGTGCAATCCGATCCGGGACTGGTTTGTTTGCGGCGAGCACGAGACGTTGCTCGAACCAGCAAGGACCAACCACCTTTGGACAGAGGCTTGGAAGGCCAAGAATAACATGCAGCAATTTGTACGACGACGACGAGGCTCTCACCGCCCGGCGAATCGGTCGATAATTGCGCCGGCACAGCCACTGTCTGCCTTTTCCAGGGCTGATCCCTATCGGGTGCACTGATTTCCCCCGTGAGGGGTTCCGCCGCTTTCTCCTTTCCTGATGGTTGTCGTGTGCCCGTACACCCCTGCCCTGTGACTGTCGACACAATCAACGTGCGCCTTTGCCACAGACAAAGTAGAGATTCTTGGGGTCTTATTTCTGAGTACCCCATTCAATCCGAGCCGCAGAGCTGTTGAGCTCTAGTACTTTTGTGTCATTCACTTTCGGGGTATGTCCAGCGCCCACACTTCAACTTGAAGCGATCCCTACTAACCAGACATACCCACCCGAAGAAACATGAGCTCGACAGCAATGCTCCCAGCGTTCGATTTTGAATCCGCTGAAGAGGTGCCAGATGTGGAAGACTCTCCGCCTGATCTGCCAACGACGAGGGTTGAGTCCGCAGGAACGGCGTCCGGCATACAACGCCCTCCGACAGCTGCTCCAGGAACGGGGTGTGAATCTCCTGATGGGGTGCCTGATATGGAAGACTCTCCGACGTCCACGCCGGCAACGAGGGTTGAGTCCGCCGAAAGGGCATCAGAGGAACAAGATCCGATGGCTGTGCCAGTCAAGTGGCCGCACCGACGTCGCGATGTTCTCACATCCTGGAAATGGGAGACGCTAGCCCTCGTCGTGGCATGCTGCGCCATTGCATCCATGGTCGCGGTGCTCGTCCACTTTGACGGAAGACGAAACCCCGAGTGGCCAGTGGCCATCAACCTCACCACGATCGTCGCCGTGACCGTCACCGTCTTCAAAGCAGCCCTCCTGGCCGCCATGGCCGAGATCATCAGCCACACGAAGTGGCTGTGGTTCCGAAAACGCCACGAGGTCATGGACTTTCAGCGGTTCGACGAAGCCAGCCGGGGCTCCCTCGGCGCCATGAAATTCCTCAGCGGCGGCGGCATCAAGACGCTGACCGGGTCGCTCGGCGCGGCCGTGGTGCTTCTCTCGGCGGCCGTCGGGCCGTTCAGCCAGCAGGCCATCGGCTTCGTCCCGTGTCTGGAGCCGAACCCGGGGGGCGACGCGTCCATCCCCGTGGTCAACCTCGCCTCGGGCGGGTACACGCGCTTCGGGGTCGCGCTGTACAACCTCTCTCCGGACTTTACGGGGGCCATGGTCAACGCCGTGGCGAACCCCGCCGGGACGGAGACGCTCGCCGCCACGTGCAGTACGGGGAACTGCACCTTTCCGGAGCACGGCGGGATCACGCACTCGACGATGGGTTTCTGCCGGGCTTGCATCGATGTTTCGAGCTGGATAGCAATGGTGTATGAAAATAAGACGCTCGAGGCGTATTCCGGTTTCCCCAACTATACCCTCCCCCGGGGCCCCAAGATAAACATGGCGCAGCTCCGTCCGGCCCTGAGCTCCAGGGCCGACAACCTGGAATGGCTCCCATCCGGTGTTTTCGGGGACATGGCCGCGGCCTTTGCCGGCTCCCTTGCCAACTTCACCGCCATGGTGTTTACCAGTGCCCCCTGCGCCCTGAGTCCCGGTGCGGTGGAAAACGGATGCCGGAATAACCTGTCCGTCAGCAACGGGGCCGCCGGGACGAAGCTACCCATGCGCCGTCCGCTGGGCGTCTCTTGCGCGTTCTACGCCTGTCTGAAGAACTTTTACGGCTCCGTCGACAATGGTCGGTTGAACGAGGTGCTCGTCTCGACGGTCCCTGCAACGACCTCGGCCGAGACGATATTCCGCGACACCGGCGTGAGGAATTACACAGCCCTCAAGACACCCTGCCAGGTCGGGGGGAGTGTGTACGACACGTCCAACTTTTCCATCCTCGCGCCCAACGAGTCATATACCTTCGAGACGGTGATATTCGAAGGAAACAACGTCAGTGCCCCGTACGAGTGCATCTTCAAGCTCGACTGGGCGTTTGGCTTCGCCGCCCATCGGTACTTTCACAATTACTTTTTCCCGGGCAGCTGTGTCAACACGCAGGGCTACATCGGCCCGCCTAGCTGCGACGACGAGGTGTTCTGGCTCAACGGCTTCTGGGCGGACGGCGCCACCAACCTGACATACATTGAGGGCGCGATGGAGCGCCTCGCCACGGCGGCGACGAACAAGGTGCGTGTCGACGACCATGGGCGCGGCGGGACGCTCTACCGGCGGGGATATACACCCTTGGTGAACGGGACGGCGTATGATGCAGCGCTGTGTGTTCGGATACGCTGGCTCTGGTTGGTGCTGCCCTGGGGAC
Organism: Podospora conica; assembly: GCA_030685255.1. Taxonomy (NCBI): domain Eukaryota; kingdom Fungi; phylum Ascomycota; class Sordariomycetes; order Sordariales; family Podosporaceae; genus Podospora; species Podospora conica. Next base: position 210,349 of record MU839430.1, on the reverse strand, counting down.
TGCTGGGGGTTGGTATGGCGCTCTTGGTCGGGGTCGTCGTGAGGGGGGTTCGCGAGGAGGCGGTGCAGCCGGTTTGGAAGTCGTCAGTCTTGCCGCTGCTGTATGGCAATGGGTTCATGCAAGACAGCCCGCGGTTGCCATATGCCTACAGGATGGACGAGTTGGAAGACATGGCGAGGAAGACGAAGGTGGTCATTGAAAGTCGGGGTCGGGATCAAAGTGACGAGGTGCTCGGGCTGGATCCTTGACGTTGGGGATGCCCTTTCCCGCCGAAAGTCGGGCCTCTTCTGTCGTCTCGGGACATTGGTTTTTCCTCGGATGAGGGCTGCCTTCTTCTGTCCCGTCGACACCGGGCAGAGTCCGCCCAACAGACATGACCAAACTGGCCTGGGGTGCTGGGTGAAAATCCAGGCTGCCATGCAGCTTTCTCTCCATCCACATCATCCGTTGCAACCCCGTTCCCAGCAGTTGCCGCACGTCCGTTGGCGCGATGTGCCCAGCCTTTGACACCACTGACACGTATGACGGCACGTCCGAAGCTGCCGGATCCCGCGCTGGGTGTCTGTTCTAATTCGGGTGGCATGGTCACATCGCTGGCGACCCAACCCAACCTCTTTGGCGGGGGGTCCATCGCGCTTGATCTGATTTGGTATAGGTGGAGGGGCGAACAGACCTTGTCCCGCCCCCTCGTTGACGTTGGCGGACGTCCCGTCCTTGGTGGGAGTGGAAAGGTGCCGGCGGTGTGCCATCCCGTCTGTTTAGTCCGAAGTTCTCAGCCGCAAAGTCGCCGTGTCATGTTGTTGGTGGGAATGGATGCCGCTTTGCGTTCAACATCATGAGATGTTCGCTTCCTCCTCCGTCGACAGTACGAAAGAAGAGGCGAGAAAGAATATCACGCTTGCAGGACACACGTGGAGAGCACTTTGGCTATGGTGCGCAACAGCTTTGGATATGGTGCGCAACTGCCCCGTGCGCTGCGTCCGTGCCCGCCGGGCGGCCCGGGCTCACAACACCGCCACACACCAAAAATTGGCAGCGCGGCAGTGTTGCCACCCCGCGCGCCTGCGTGCACGTGTAGGTACACGTCGTACACCTGTACCCTCGCCCCCTTTTTTTTGTTTTGCCTCCGGCGAAGCCATCGCTAACGCCGACACGCACCAAAATAGCTAGCGAGCTACAGGTCAAAAAAACAGTCAATTTAACTACCCAAAATACTAATACCCATAGCCGCCGCGCCCACTGCCCCCGTACCCTTAATACTGGTAGTGCCCCTAGGGCTCCTGCTGTTAACTTCCAGTATACTACTAGGCTTGATAGATATCGTTTGGCTGCGAGTACGTACTAAAGTTATCTATCTAGCCCAGCAGTATACTGGAGTGTAACTACTACGAGGCTATCTCTATCGCTTATTGTTAGCCAGAAGGGGGCGGTACCCACGGATCGTAGGGGAGTACCTCTCGTAGCAAAAGAATCGACGGCTACAGGCGGAGCGCTAGTTGCTACGTAGAGGGGGGAGGTATCTATTACGACGATAGGGGTATGTAGGGGGTCATCTCCGGTTCTATCTGCTGATACTAGAAGTACTAGTTTAGCTAGGAAAATTGACTAAACTGTATCTGCGGATAGACCGGCGGATAGCTCTACGGCGGCGGCGGCGGAGGCGGAGCTAGAAACTCCGGCGCAAGTCGAAACTAGTAATAGTACTTAAACGTAGGATCTTAGTATTAAGCCCCCCCCGCCAGCGCCGTCGATAAAGGTACCTACCCCCCCCCTCACCCTCCCCCACGCCGCCGACCTCGCTATAAGGCCTATATCTAGTTTTACTATGTACCCCTACTATTTCCAGTACTCCTCGTACTACCGCGACCGCCGCGACCGGGCCGCTCCGGCTCGTCGTAAGAGGATATACATCTATTATCGCTACGGTCGTAATCGCGCGGCTATAGCGCCGGAAGGCGCGGATCTCGTACCCTGTTACCGCTAACCGTAGTAGTCTCGAATTACTTAGGGTCTATCAAATCGAGCACAGTCCTCGCCTTAAGGTAGTCGTCGGCGGTATATTTAAACGCTACCTTAGTACGGCGGAGGCCGGATCTAACCTCGGGGTTACCGATTCCTGTCAGTATATTATTAGTATATTACCTCCTATAGTAAACATATACAAATAACCATCGCTATCTAACAAAACTAGGGTCAACTTACTCTCTACACCTCTCTCCTTATCGGTTAAACCATCCGCTCTATCTATCTCTAGCTACCAGTAGCGGTTAATATCCTCTAATACAAGGCAAACAGGTGCCCCAGGTCTATCCTCGCCCCCCTATAACAGAAGATAAATCTTATATTTATAAAGTAGCCCCTACTACGGAGTAAAGCCGTAAGCGTACGTTACTATAAGATTACGGTCGCCGCTAGTAGTAGTTACCGTTAAAGGCCGCTTTTCGAAGCCCTTACGCCAGTTAATATAAGCGAGACGGTACTAGATCTAGACTAGCCGTAGCGTAAAGGAAGATACACGCCCCTACAGTACTAAAAAAAGACCGAATTTGCCGTACTAGGGAAGCCATTTAAGCCTATCAGCTATTACAGCCCTATTATACTCCGACTTCTACGAAGTACAGAGCTTCTTAACGGCGAGAAGTATCTCGTAGAGGCTGGAAAGTCGATTTTTCAGCTATCGCTTAAGGGCGCGATAGCAAGATTCGGCACACTGCGTACTAACAACGCCGTATATACGGAATATACGTATAAACGTATATACGAATTGCTAGCGCTAGGGGAGCTAAGATTTAATAAGGTAGTTTAGAAGAACTGTTTACTAAGACTATTAGCCGGTTACTATAGTAATTACAATACTAAAAACTTACGGATTTACCTACTAAACTCGCTCTTCAGGATATCCTACGCACGATTAAACACCTCTACATCGTCGGCATATACCACCTTTAACTAATACTACAAAAAACCAGCCCGAAAATCCTTATAAAAGCGGTATCCTTAGAGTAACTAAACTAGGCCGGCGGGGTTAAATACTACCGCCTCGCTTTACCCCTCTAGAGCGAGTTACTCGGCGAATAGATCCTCTTATATAGGCCGCGGATCTATAGCGAATTCGCTCTTATCGTCGTCGTCGCCCTCGCCGGCACCGGCGCCGGCGCCGGCGAAGTCGTCACTAGCCGCAGGGGGGTTAACGCGGTATACCTCATCGTCGGCGCTACGAGTCTAAGGAATAAGACTATCGCTAAAAATCTAGCCCTTATAAACCTACTTTATATTAGTATACTTAATACAGTTCTTTATAATATACCAGACGCAGAGGTACTGATTAACGGCTAGATAGACCGTATAGGCAGCGTTTTTAAAGGCACGGCAGCAGTCGCTATAGATAAGCGAGGGCGCCTCGATCTTATAGGTTATCCGTAGCTTTTCTAGGGCTTCCAAATAGAACTAAAAGTCTTCCTCGGTCTCGCCGCCGGATAGCCCAAAGCCTATACAGAAGTTACGATAGAGCGAGTCAACTCCGACGACGTTAAGAAGGGGCATATTAAATCGGTTCACCTGTAGAGGATACAAATATATTAGTATAGGTTAATTTCATACTAAAAAATAGAATCTAGGGATATTAGCACATACCTTATAGGTATTATCGAAGATTAACAGCTCGGAGTTTTTTTTCTACATTTCCAGATACTATTTAAAGATCCAGAATATACGCTTAACGATCCTCTCTTACCCCCCCTCCTCCTACTCGACTACATACTCGATACTATCCCTCTCTTTATACTCCTCCAACAGGTTAAAGAAGCGCTTAGTTATAGTCTCGGCGCTATACTTCTCGAGAAGCAGCTTATTACAGATATTAAATACGTCTCTACGGGTAATAAAGTCGAGGTTACTACCGGCGGCACCGCCGACGGCGCCAGCGAGAACTATATCGACTATAGCCTACTCGGTAAGGTCGAAGGTAATATCCTTACTATCGAATTTACTAGCCGTACCGCAGAGGAAATACGCGATCTGCCTCGCCGAAAGCCAATACTACAAAAGGCACTTAATTACGACCTCGAGGGCCGGTCCAATCTTCTTACGGATCGAACGCCGATAGCGCGAGTCGGAACCTAAGTCTACGGTCTTAGTATCGTAGTTGTACTCGTCGTAGGTAATTATAATACGCTAGATAAGCTCGTCGGCGCCGTTAAGGATAGTAGTACTCCATTTACACCCCGTAGTAATCGAGGGTCTCTTACGCTCCTTTACTGTTACTACGGCGGCCTTACCCCGGCGACGGTCGGTCTTAATACACACCTACTACTACCGGTAGAGCGCGCCCCCACGGGGTCGGTTATAGAACGAGTCCTTCCTTACGGCGAAGCCGACGAGGTTAGCCTACTATTAGAGGACCTTAACCGCTGCGTTAACGCTAGGGAATAGGGTATTATAAAAATCGGAAAAGCGGGAAAACCCTCGTAACTAAGCGGTACGGAGCTCGTCGGTAAGATCGGTTACGCGCTAAAGCTCCCTCGGTAGAGGCTCGGAACGAAAGATACGGCTTACGGAGTAGCGGCGCAGAGGAGGACATAGAGTAAGGTCGAAGGGGACTAGGGATTAGGGGGTCTAAGAAGGCGGCGAGGGGTAACCTTAGTAGCGGCGGATAGAAAGGGGGGAAGTAAATAAAGAGGTAGCGGTTAATAGCTGTCGAGCCGGAGTAGAAGGTCGAGACTAAACGTTAGGTATAATAGGTATCTTTAGCGAGTTAGTAAATACTCAAGATATTGATTTTGTATAGGGGAGGTACTGGAAACTAATATCTTTGCTATTTGACCGTAGGGGATCTCGTTGCTTTAACCCTCGCGTAAGTCGCTCGCCCTCCGGCTATCTCCAGTCGACTATCCGTAGCGCTATAGCTTAGTCGGCGGAGGCAGTTAGTCGGCGGAGGCAGTTAGTCGGCGTAGGTCGGCGGAGGCAGATGATGTATTTGCTTATAGCGATCGGAGGGCGGTATACTAGCTTTACTACAGCTATTTACACCGCCAGTTACTAGCTGCGATAGCGCTGCGGAGGCGCGATCGAGTGTAAGGATCGCCGACGCGCCCATCGTGGTGACTCAATTGGCGGCGGCGGCGAGGGTGAGGGTGAGGTTGGTGATGGCCTCAGAAAGTCGAGTCGCGGCGAGGCGCGGAGGCCAAAAAAAAAAAGACGTGCACCTACACGTGCACGCAGGCGCGCGGGGTGGCAACACTGCCGCGCTGCCAATTTTTGGTGTGTGGCGGTGTTGTGAGCCCGGGCCGCCCGGCGGGCACGGACGCAGCGCACGGGGCAGTTGCGCACCATATCCAAAGCTGTTGCGCACCATAGCCAAAGTGGTGGAGAGCGTCGACTCGCATGTCCAGGGAGATGATTGGGTCGATTCCCGTCATGCAGGGCCCCTGCGGGACGGCGAATGCATCAGCTACGGTGGGAAGGCCGTCGAATGACATCGAGGTTATGATGAGCGAGACCCTGCTTTTCAGTTCCTGTGCTGACCTGCTTTTGCTGACATGTTTTTGGTGGAGAGAGACTGCAGGCACAGAGGGTGTGATATTGGCTGTTTCTTGCATTGTGAGCCAGTGGGGAGGAATCCCAAGTTGGGGGTGGGTTAGGTCACTGGGTTGGGCGGCCAGTCGAATTTCAGAGTTGTGCGAGACTGGCAGGACCTTCAGGAACGCCAGGAACCTCTCAGGAACATGGAGAGTGGCTCCGGGGAAGCTCTATTTCCGTGAGGTTGGCAGGGACACGTCGAAGGATGGTGCAGTAGTGTCGTCTGCGTTGGGCTTGGTGGGGATTCTGGCGAGGAACCTAGCGGGAGAAGATGGAAAGCTGGAAATGGGATGAGCTGAAAGACGGTGGTCGACATGACTGCTGGCAGTTGCATAGTTGCATGGGAACATTGAGCCGGCTGTTGTCGTTGAGGTCGACGAGGATGGAAGCGCCGCGGGGAAGCTTGGGCCGCAACAGGATTTTCTTTGCGAGGCAGGCCGCGATGCGATCCCGCGGCAGGGTCGAGCAGTCAGCTTCGTATTCACGGCAGCTCTCAGTCAGCGCGAGTCGTGGTTGGTTCGAAAAGTCTGGAGAGGGTGTGATGCAGCGGGACGAAGCTTTGCTCTTCCCTTTGGGGGTTGCGCAAACGGCTGACCCAACTGGCGGCTTCCCCAATCCAGCCACCCACAGCACCCCGCACCTCCCTTGTCCAGCAGACCCCTGCCCCTGCGACTGCCTGCGACGGTGGGCCTGGGGACGTGGAGAAGGAGGCGTTCCTCCCAGCCAACTGGTCCATCACGTCACCCGATGATGGTCTTGACAAACGGGCTCTTCCTCAACACGATGGCAACTTTGCAAGACAGCTCGAGTCGGAATGCCTTCAAATTTTGCAAAATGTAAATCCCAATTCCATTGCCCTTCAGAAACAAACAACACCCAATGTGCCCAAATTTCAATGTTCGGACCTCAACACCGTGCCAAGACTGGTGAGCTTTTTTTCTCGTCGTCCAGCTCACCCCCAGCTCTTTCAGCCTTATCAGCCCATCACACCACGCCGTCGGTCAGATGTTTGTCATCGCACAGAGGATGCCACACCTCTCAAAGTGCAACTGTAGCATATACCGGACAGAGCCAGCATAACGCGCCTTGGCCGGGCCATGACTGGACCCGACACGGCGCGGTGGGCCGGCCTTGTCCAACTATTGGCATTCCCCGATCACCCTTGACCACCTTTGTCCACCGTCGACCAACATGCATTCATTTCCTGCGGGGAACTCTTTTGCCGGAGCTGGGCAAGGCTAGCGACCTTCCACGATGCCGTCCACGGTCCCGACCCTCTTCCATCTCGCCGCCAGCGTAGCATCCGTCCAAGATGGTCCACACGTGTACTGGCCCGATACGAAAGCAGTTAACTCAGCTGCCTTGGCACCACTCTCACCACCAAGACGACATACGATGGGTGAAAGTTCTCACCGCCGCTTGTCAGCCCGGGTCGACGTTGCCGGATCGGGCTGTCATCGAGATGGTGACATGGGCACTGAGCAGCCATCAAGATAAAGTCGGCCATGGCCTCGCCGGCTGGGCATGATTTCTCCTCCTCACCCACTCCCTGGCTCTCTGAGACCATACCCATCGTTTGACAGTGCTTCACCCATCAGCACACCTGACAAGCCGCAGCAATGCGTCTTTCGTCAAAGGGCCTCTGGGCGGTTGCCACCCTCGTGCTGGCCACCGTCCCGGGTGCTGCCGGCGCTCCGAGGAAGAGGGATGACGGGCTAGCCCTTCGCGAGGCCCCTCCCCCTCCCCCTCCCCCGGCGCCCCCGGTCACCCCTCCGCCTCCCCCGCCTCCGCCTCCGCCTCCCCCTCCGGGCGAGGAGGAACCTCCAGCGGGTACCCCCCCCCCTCCCCCTCCTCCTCCTCCTCCGCCGCCGCCTCCCCCACCGCCGCCGCCGCCGCCGCCTCCTCCTCCTCCGCCGCCCCCTCCTCCTCCTCCGCCGCCGCCGCCGCCGCCTCCTCCTCCGCCTCCTCCTCCGCCGCCGCCTCCTCCTCCTCCTCCGCCGCCGCCTCCCCCACCGCCGCCTCCTCCGCCGCCGCCCCCTCCTCCTCCGCCGCCACCCCCTCCTCCTCCGCCGCCACCCCCTCCTCCTCCTCCTCCTCCTCCTCCGCCTCCGCCTCCGCCGAAGCCCACAAACACCCACAAGCCCCACCCGCCTCCTCCCCCTCCCCCGCCTCCCCCCAAGCCGCCCGTCAAGACGACTACCACTGTCACGGTCAAGCCGCCTCCCCCCACCCACAAGCCTCACCCGCCCCCGCCCCCGCCTCCCAAGCCCCCCGTCAAGACCACGACCGTCACCGTCAAGCCGCCTCCCCCCACCCACAAGCCTCACCCGCCCCCGCCCCCACCTCCCAAGCCTCCCGTCAAGACCACGACCGTCATCGTCAAGCCGCACCCGCCCAAGCCCACCTACCCGCCCCACCCGCCGCCGGTCAAGGTGACGACCGTCATCGTTAAGCCCCACCCGACGTATCCTCCCAAGCCCAAGCCCGAACACCCGGACAAGCCGAAGCACGAGTACCCGGAAAAGCCCAAGCCCGACCACCCGGACAAGCCCAAGCACGAGTCCCCGGAGAAGCCCAAGCACGAGTACCCCGACAAGCCCAAGCCCGTGCCCGTCCCCGCCGCGGTCCCCGTCCCCGTCGACAACAAGCCGGCTCCGGTGCCGACTGTGGTTGAACCGCCCAAGGCGGTGCCGCCTGCCAGGACGGCGGTGCCCCCTCCTGTTGTGACGGCTGGGGCGTCGGCCAAGGCAAAGGGTGCGCTTGGTGCGGTGTTGATTGCTGCTGTGTTGGCGCTTTGATGGGGGTGATGATGATGGGAGATGGATGAAAGATTGACGAATTGAGAGGAAAATGGGGTTGTTTCCGGGGTTGTTTTTCCGCTTCTAATACTCTCCTTTTGATTTGGGATACCGGCCAGGAAGCATGGATGGATACACACCACGACGGATACCACGGACGGCATGGATGAAGGCATGGAAGGGATACGAACACCAACGACACTCCTTGGAAGGAACGATATGATTTAATGATTGATAATGACGGAAGGGAAAGGGGATGGAGATACGACAACGGAGCACTCCTTGAGAAGTGGGTTTCTGGCCGAGACCGATATTTTAGTGCGATGAACTTTAGTTTCTAATATTTAGTGAGTAATCAGAGGATGATGATGCCGGTTGGCATAAACACTGAGCTTTCTCGTGGGGTTGTGTTGTGGTATCTGTATTGTCTCCATGTGTTGTTGTTGGTGAGTTTCACCCCGAATCTGAGTCGTGGATTGGTCGCATGAGACCAAAGGTCAGGAATTCGTTAGGACTGCTTCTCATATTCCCATCAGAATCCACAAGACGCAAGGTGCATATACTTCGTGTAGACGAACCGGGGCCTCCATCAGGTGGTCAGACCCAAGTGGTAATGCCCAGGTAGGGGGGGCAGCGTGGTGGTTCGCCGCAACAACGTTGGCATATTGTCACATGAAAGGGACATGTTTTCCTGGACCAGACAGAAGAGAAACGCAATGTCGTCCTCAAACATAGGACGGAGCCCTCTCTGCGGTTTGATGACACAGGCATGGAGAGTTGGAACCCAGGCCACTGCACTGGCTGATCCATGTTGCTCATGGACTTGTCTCATGCCCGACCCAGATGACGATCGGATGCTGGTTTGGTCCAAGCTAGCGTGACTCGGAACACCGATATGGGGGGGTCCGTCGACTGTACAGTAGGCCGCAGGTGAACGACGCTGACTTGGGTCACGCATGGATGCAAGCATAACATGCGCTGATGGCCCGAGTGATGCGTCTGAAACGAACCTGGAGTCTAGCGTACATTCTGGCCGCGGTCCGCGGTCAGGTTGTTTCTTGACATGAGACACAGACACCGAAGAGGCGCGCTGAGCCAGCTGGGGATTGGTAGAGGTCTTGAATTGACTGGAGGTTGGCGTTTGTCGCCTGCTTGTGGAGAGTTTCGAACAATCGGTATTGGATTGTGAGCATGGCACCGTGCTATCTTCGCTAGACCAGAACCCGTTGAACACACGGGGAGCAGAGGGGAGCCATTCATCTCCCGGGAGTCCCAATAGCCCCCAAACTCCCCAACATAACCGCCACCTCCCTCTCCCACTGCCCCTCCTTCTCCCCCTCGGCCTTGCCCTTCCCCCGCCCCGCTCCCGCCGAAATGCTACTCGGCAGCCGACTCCCCTTGATCACGCACTCCCGGATGGCCTTCTCCACCGTCGATCGGTTCGCCCGCAGCGTTCTGGCAGCCGTGCCCCCCTTGGCCGCAATCTCCTGCACCCGCGTCGCCAGACTCCCTGCCATGTCGCGCCAAAAGTAACTCGCCAGCGACCCCGTCTCGAGGTACGCCAGCAGCGGCTGCAACATGGTGGTCGTCGTGGCCTTGGCGCCCGGCGCTGCCTCTGGGGTCTTGGTCGCCTCCAGCACCGCCTCGAGCGCCACCACGTTCTGGCACCGCGCGCTCACCTCGGCCAGCGTCCGATCCAGACTCGGCAGCGATGCGAGGGCCCTCGACAGTCCCGCGCTGCTGCTCTTGACGGCGGATTGGAGGTATCCCTTGAGGGCTTCGAGCATGAGGGTCGGGGTCCAGCGGTGGTCGCCCTTGGCTGCGGCCGGGGAGAGGAGGTACAGCGTCGTCAGGGCGGAGGCGGTTCGCGCGCGGGCTTCCTCGGATTGGGCAAATGTTTGGGTCTGGGCTGTGGCAGATGTTGATGTCACAGGGGACCCGATCGAGAATTCGCGGATGATGCGCTCGGCCGTCTCGCGCACCGAGCGCACGACGGGCGTGATTATGGCATCGCGCAGGCTGCGGACGGCGTCGACGCGGTCGATGCCGAAGCCTTCGGACCCCGGGGTGCCGGCGGAGGCGAGGAGCTCGCGCAGAGAGAGGAGCGTGTGTGTGCAGCGGACGAGGGCGCGGTGGTCCTCCTTGGCGCCGCGGGCGGTCGGGGCGAGCTCGCTGTGCTGCACCTGGAGCTGGCGGCCGAGCTGGAGGCAGCGCGTGACGGCGCGGGCGAGGCGCAGGGTCTCCCACAGGCGGGCGGCGACGTTGCGGACTTGGTCGGCCTCGGCGTGCTTCTGGAGGACGTCCTTTTCGAGCTGCGAGTAGCTGGCGTTGAGGGCGGTGATCTGGGTGTCGATCTCGGCGACGATGCGGGCGCTGGCGTCGTTTTGGCGCTTGGTGTGGGTGAGGAGGGGGAGGGCGGAGCGGGTGGTAAGGACGTCGATGTGCGAGTCGACCTCTTGGATGTCGAAGAGGACGCGCGAGAGGGGAGTCGACAGGTCGAGGGGGGAGTCGCTGGGGTTGTTGGTGGCGAGCACGAGCGTGTTGGCAAAGGCGGCGGGCGAGAAGCTGGGGTCGAGAAAGGCCTCGTAGTCAATGTACGACGGCTCGTCGTCGTTGGGGGTCGTCATGGTTCATCCGTCGTCTGCTGGAGATGTTGTCGCTGGTGGAGTTCAAAGTTGCAGCACCCGAGGTCCCGAGCTCAGCTGCGTGCAGCGTCGGGGAGCTGGAAATGTGGGTCCTTGGTCCGTGGCCGGCGCGGCACTTTCAGGCCCCCGCATTGGTGGCTGAGGGCCTGAGGCTGGGGTGGGGTTGCAGTGAGGTCATGGTCCCCAACCCCACTTATCTTTGCGCGAGGATCGATCGAGGTCCAGGTCATCCATCCGAATGGAAGTCGCGAGGAAGGAACAGGTGCAGATGAAACCGCGGTTGGGGCTGGTGTTGGTGTGCCCTGATGGTGTCCCCCGAGGGACCCGACGAGGCCAGCCGTCACTGTAGGTCATACAGGCGGCTCTGTAAAATACCTCTGATTTCTTTTTCGATCGCCGTGAGTAATGCCCAGGTGCCAAGACCTTGAATCTTTGGTCGAGCTGGGATCTCCATCACCAGCCCAGCTTCTTTGAGCGATTAATTCTTGGCTCTTGGCCGCAAACTCGGTCCCATTCTCCAAGCACCCACGACCCCCAACGTCTCCTCTCCTCCGCGTCTCCCGGGCTGCGTGCGGCCATCCGACATCGATGATCCTCAAAACACAAACAGCAGCGCCCCCTTCGCGGCCTTCTGTTTCCGTCGCGTCCTCCTCTTCTCCCTCGGCCAATTGACTCGGGATTGCAACTTCTTGATTGCTTGCTTGCTCTCCCTCGACGTCGCGTCGCATTGAGCGATAGCGCTGACCACCGACCGAACATATCCTCGACCTCTCCTCGATCTCTCCTCCACCTCCGAATCCCCGACGACACTCCCCCGGCCGAGCCCCGAGCTCTGGGCACCGTCGCAGCCATGCCCGTCCTCGATGCGCGCGAGCTCATCGCCTTCCCCGGCGGCGACAATGCCACCGACACCGTCATCAACAACATCCACTTCAACAAGACGACGCTCGACTACTTCAACTACACCCTCTACTCCAATGGCACCATGTCCAACGGCTCCTCGTGCCTCCTCACCTTTGAGCCCTGGGCCCCGACCCTCCTCTACCCGAACGGCACCTTTGTCAACGTGACGTGGTGCTACAACCCCGTCAACCCCATCGGCGAGCGCGCAAAGATTGCCATTGGACTCGCCGTGGCCTACGGCCTCGCCTTCTTCTGCGTCCTCATATGCCTGAACAAGCACGGAAAGCTGTACCTCCCGGTGGAACGGCGCTTCTACCCCATCGGCAGGAGGTGGCAGTGGTACTGGGCCATCTTCACATGCGCCACGGCCATGATCAGCCTCTTCGTGACGATTGACGTGGATCGATATTATCTTCCGCAGCTTCCGATCGTCTTGACCAGCTTCTTTTGGTACCTGATGCAGATGGGCGCCATGGCGACGGCCTGGGAGGCTGTCAGACACTGGGGCAGCTGGATGGAGAGGCAGTTTGTCGACCCGGACCCCTTCGTCCTCCCTCTGGACGACCAACGTGCCATGTTTGAGTTTTGGGTTCCGCTCGCCTGGTACTTTTGGGTGTGGATAGTACGTTTCCTGCTCCTGGAGTGATGCTCCCATCGCTGACATTGAACTGCAGAACTTCTTCCTCGTCATCCCCCGAAATTGGGGCCGCATCCAACACCAGCGCTCTCCCGAGCAAACCCTCAGCGACGCCATACCCACGGCCACCGACGGCCGCTTCAAGGCCGGCGCCTTCTGCCTCGTCGTCTGCTGGGGCCTCATTGTCTTTTTCCTGCGCCACGCCATCAAACATTACTGCCCGCGCAACCGCGGCTTCATCAACAGCCTCTTGGGGTTGGTGCGATTCACGCCGCTCCGCTTTTATTTCCTTATTCCTCTCGCCGCTGTCATCCCTGCCTACCAGGCTCTTGTCGCCTGGTACTTTGAATGGAGCCCCCTGAATGTCAAGGGTCTGAACGCCGCCATCTTTGCAGGCGGCTACGCTCCATCCCTGCTCATCCTCATCGTCCAGATTGTCTGGGGCTTCATGACTCCCAACGAAGACCTGGAGCTGAAGCGCCAGCGTCGTGTCAGAGGACAGCAAATCGACCGGGAACTGGGCATCGTCCAGCGTCCAGCTTGGTGGCGCCGCCTCCGAAACGGCGATCCAAACGCCCTCAGCGTTCAGGATCGCATCGCAATGAACGTGGCTGAAGTTGGCGGTGCGAAGCCCGCGGCGAACAAGTACGAGGCGCCCGCGCCCGATCCCTTCGCCGACAGGCCCGCTCCGCCGCCGCCGCCACCTCCTGCTCAGGCCACCGGGGAGGCCGTGGAGATGAAGACGTTGCCGCCGCCGAAGTACGAACTTTCGGACCAAGCCGCAGAGATGCTGGCGCCGACGGTTCAAGCCGGCGACTTTGCCGCTGCCCGCGCCATGGCGGCACGCTACGATGGCATTGCGAACCGGGCGCGGCCCGGCAGGGCGGTCCCGAACGCCCCAGCGGTGTTGCTCCCTCAGATCAACGACCCGGCCAGCGCTGCTGCCGCGGCGAGGCGGCACCAGGAGCTCATGATGGACGGCCCGCCGGCCTATGCGGAGCGGGGACGGAGGGATGCGGAGGCGCTGAGGCCGGAGGTGGGGAGGGGCACGAGTGTGAGCACGACGAACAGCATCAACAGGCCGCCACAGCAGATTAAGAGCATGCTGGATATTTGAAGGCCTGTTGGTGGGTAGAGCACGCACCGAGATCTGGTGCAGACAAACCGGTCGAAACACACAGATCTGGTAGGGGAATAATGGGGTTGTGAGCATGGTTTTCGGCGTTGGAGGGATATATTCTTTTGGGATACAAATATCCGGAATGATATTTGGACAGACATCAAGACGGGGGAGGGCAGACAACGCGCTGCCGTGTCAGTATTATAGAAACTAGCTCGACTCGACGAGCAAACCACACACACTACTAGATAAACCCTAAAAATCGAAACAAGAAGCCATCACCACCCTTCTCGCCCCTCAGGCCACCAAAATCACCCCGTCTTACCGAGACGCCAAGCACCCCCCGGCCCGGCCGGCCCCAACCCCTCCCTCCCGAACGGAACCCTCGGATCACCCGCATCTGCATCCCGGACGTTTTTCGTCACAAGGCGCGCATCCTGCTGCTGCTGCTGCACGCAGACGAGTCAGCCCCGCCCTTTCCCCTCTCGGGTCAGGTCAGGTTCTTATGCCGTCACTTTGCGTCGCGCCGCATCGCGGGAAGGGGGGTTTGCGCCATGGTCACGCTGGCTGCAAGGGGATCCGAGGGCTGGGGGTTTGTTGTTGTTGTTTTCGGTTTGAAGGCGTCGGCCCCTGATGACGCTGGACTATGTAAGGAGGCATCTGGAGCTGCACCTGAACCCTGACTTTGGTGCTCGGGGCTGGAGCGTGCAGTCGGCGGTCGACCGGGTTCTCCGCGTCACCGGACGGAAGATGAGTCCTTCCTCCGGAGCTCCGGCGCCGTTCGGTCGGACGGAGCGGCTCTGGGTTTGTGTTGGATGAGAGGGTATTGCCTGGGACCTGGAAGCTTGGTTTTGGGTGCGAGGCCTCGATGATGTTTTTTTGTGATGACTTACGGCGGTGTTTGGCCACTGAGATGATTGAGGCACAACCCATCCTCTCTCACAAGTGACGACACAACTTTGGTGGCGTCCAAACTCACCATCGAAGCGACGAAAGCATCAATACACCCCCCGTGCCTTGTCTACATCGACGTTGACATCTCTCGGAAGCCCCCTCTTCCATCCCATCCCGTCATCCCCGGTAGTTCTCCAACACCACGCCACCCTGAATCCCCCTCCAGCCACAGTGATATGCAGCATAGAAACCCCCCATCGGGAATAGCTTCACCTTATACGCTGCAAGCCCCGATCCTACACCACTCTCTCGTGTTACACGGGCCCGACCGAGGACGCTTCGAGAATTGACGACGCCGTCCATCCCGATTTTGCATGGGTTGTCGAAAACCCGCCTATATTCGCCACCACTAGAGGCACTCTCTGCAGTCCCTCTTCGATTCTGGTCGACTCATTCCAGAATCCACGTGGCGTCAGCCCTCACGCTGGTACGATGATATTTTGAAGGTCAAAGTTTAGGTTGCTGGGCGATTTGACCGTTGTTGTTGGACTTGCTAGCAAAAAGTACGGTTGTCCTCTCGACCCCCCCCCCCCCCCCCCGGAGGGACCAAATTCCCCACCATGCGGTTCGAAACCGACGACAACTTGCACCTCAATATGAAATGAACAAGGAGAACTTCAAGTTAATACCCTCCTCCATCCTTGCCGCTTGCCAGGCGATCAGACAGTTCCTGCGCTGTAGTTGACCTATCCCATTCCTATCCCCCATTCGCATTCCCATTCCCATCTCCATCCTCCTCCTCCCCGCCAACCCCAAAACACCAACCACCAACATCCCCCCACCGCCCGACCTCACCAACCAATCTTCGCCCCCCTCCCCCTTCCTTCTACGCCGCACTTAACCGCCGTAGCGTAACACCCCCCCCCAACGCCACGACGCAATGCACGCTGCAAGAACCGGATTCGTCCCCTGACTTGACTCAGCGACGTTCTGATTGACCCGCCCGCCCGGAGACTGCAGACGAGTTCCATGTCCATGCAGGCGGGAGCCTTGTCTGCCGCTTGACTATCTAGAGGTACCTACTTGAACCTGTGAGTTGCGATAAGCCTTGCTGCCGTGCATGTCAAGACTCAGGGCGGAAACATGAAACTAACTCAGACATCGTGGTTATATCGCTGACAAGTAGACTCCAATTCGACCGCCGCCACTACTACTACTACCCTACAGTCTCGCATTCTACTACCGCCTGAATGTGCATCATCCAAAGGACTACACACACAAGCGCACACATACACACACACACACACAGGAACCAGAAAAACAGAAACAAGCCAACGCTGATTGCCCCCCTTCCCGCCGCCCGCCCAAATTCATAAATCATAAGCTCGTGAGAACCGCCCCGTCATCAAAGCCATGCAACCAACCGCCATTAAACCCAGTAAAATGAAAACAAACCCGAACCGAACCCGCCCCCGCTCCCTAAAAATCCATACCAGCTCGTCCATCCGCAGGAAGGAGAGAGGCCCGGGGGTATATTTCCAATGTCGTCCATTCCCCCACCCCATCCCACCCTGCCATCATCGATCTCGAATTGATGGTATTCCAGAGACGCCGGTCGTTTCATGACAGTTAAAAGGAAAACAAAAGAAAAGGGTGTCGTAGCGCGGCGCGTCGTCGTTGTTGCCTGAAGAAGAAAAGAAAAAGTCTAGGGTGCCCGAACCCGAAATGGAAAGGAAGGAAAGTCCCGAGAGACCCGACGCCCATAAAAGTGTCGTCGTCGAGTAGTGAAAGAATTCGGAAAGTCGAGAGGTGGTATCGTGATATGCAAAAGTCCCCCCAAGTGAGTGATGTATCCCCCTGTAACCGTGTTGATGCAGCGAGTGTGGTAGTGGCCGGGTGAAAAATCCCCCCCGGGCGCCGAAAGCAGTGATCCAAACAAAAGGAAGGGAGCCGCGAGTCAAGGGTATAACCCTAGACGCGGTCTGGCGAAAAAACAAGGTTCCTGCTCCAGACGACGGGCTAGGTCAAGATAAGGGTTGAGGTGGTCCTAGTAGGCCTTGCCCTCACTCGTGGCAACAGCCACGAGAGCATCGAGCCGGGCATTGTTGCTCGGGTGAGGGCGCTCCATGATGCGCTCCATCCTGTCCACTCCGTGGCTAGACTGCGGATGGAGGCTCGGTTGCGAATCGCGGCCCGGGAACCCCTGGAAGGCGCTGACGTTGGGATGGATAATTCGATCCACATGGGGTCGGCCCTCGTGGATGGTGTCCCCGGCCGGGTGGACCGTGACTGGGCCATGATACCAGCCGCGCCGCTTGCTTTCGCGGGGTGTGCTGATCATGGGCGCCGACATTGTGTATTGGTGGCGACCGGGACTGCCGTGCATGGGCGGGCCGGTCGACTGGGCCATCGTCGTTGGGATATGCGCTGGCTTGACATCTTGCTGGAATCGGACTGCCGGCTCTAGAATTGTTCGGGCCTGCTCGCCGCGAGCCTGGACGGCTTGGTTGACTTCGTTGGCCCAGGCGCCCGCACTGTCTCGAGGAGGCGTGTTGATCTCGAGTCGATTCAACCCGTGTTGAAGGTGGGTGGTGGACTCCCGCCGGTAGTCCACGCTGGAGTGGTGGTTGGGCTCCCGTCGGTAGTCCATCCCGGAGGACTGGTTGGCCTCGCGACGGTAGTCCATACCAGAGGGCTGGATGGGCTCGCGTCTGTAGTCCATACCGGAGGAGTTGTTCAGAGGGGGCCCAGCGCGAGAATCCACCATCATCGGGGACGGAATCCGGCGGGGAGGGGAGCGCGGCCTGTGGGGGATGGGATCAAAGGACGCAATACCAGGAAGTCGGATGGGGCCTTCCCTATCAGGCAGTCGTGTTGGGCTTTCCCGGTCAGGGAGGCTCACAGCCGGGATTCCCGGGGGGTTCGAAGGGTACCGCGGCGGGGTGGTGACCTGATTCAACCTGCTGCCGCCAGTGAGATCCCGGGTGTCCGGGTGCCAAGTGCGCCGCCTCCACGCCTCATCGGCGGCGCTGGTGAACGAGTCTCGCCTGGACCATCCAGAAGTCGAGGCCGTCGGGGACGACAACAAGCTGCCTTGGCTAGGAGAGTAGGGGTTGCCGTTGGGAATGCTGAGCGTGGGCGCATTGAAGGAAGGGCCACGGAGATGAGCGCCGTGAGGTGACTGAAACGGGTTCCCGCCCGACGGAACACTGAGCCGGCGGCCTGGCGTTCTCGAGTCGGCCGTGTACATGCTGTGCGAGCGGGAGTGTGACGATATGGGCGATGCGACGCCAGAACCCCAGCGAGGACTCCCCTGGCCGGTCGAGAAGGTGGCCGAATTAGGCGTGCTGAACTCGCTGGGCGAATGTGGGCGGTGGTAGTACTGCTGCTGTTCGGGGTTTCGGTACGGGTCGAAGGGCTGCCGCGAACCGGGGTCCGCCATGATCAGCGGGGGCGGTCTTGGTCGAGCGGCGTTGACACCGTGTGCAGAGTTGATGGACCCGATGGAGGCAATGCTTGATGTCGAAAACGACTTGGAATGACCACGGTGGACTGGTCCCGCGTTTCCGACCGTCGAGGCCCTGGACCGCCCCGTTTGTCGAACCCTGTCTGTGCGGATCTGCCTCTGAAAGCGAGTGCCGGTCGCGGCGAGAGAATCCGTCGGGATGTCCTCGTTGACGTGCACGGTCTGGGCATGCTGTCGGAGATTGTCGAGGCGGGAAAATCGTCGCGAGCAGTGGCATTGGAAGGGGCGCTCCCCAGTGTGTTTCCTGCGGGCAAAACATGTCAGTGGGAGAGGGCAGGATGGCGGACTTGGTTGGACCTTACCGGATGTGTCGCGCAAGGTGCTCGCTGCGAGTGAAGCTCAGATTACATGGCGGGTAGTCTGTGCAGTAGAATTTTTGCGACTTCTTCTTCTTGGACTTTGTTCCATCGGCGTTGATCTCTTCCTCGTCCGAGCCCTCGTCGTCCGAACCGTCCATATCCATCTCGTCCGAATCCTTTGACTTGGCCGAGCGCTGCGAGTGTCCCCTCGACGGGGTCTTTGTGGAATCGACCGACTCGGGTACCTGCACCGACTCGGGAAACGGCGACGTGGGGAGTGGTTTCTGGCCGGCGAGGGCGGCGCTGAAGCTGGCGCGCGTGGGTGTTGTTGCGTCGTCGGCCGGCCGGGACATGGGGACGGGGGCTGTGCTCGTTCTCGGGGTCGTCGGGGAGGGCATGCTGTCGTCGTGGGTCAGGTCGGGCATGTTTGTCGTGGTCGTCATGGTCGCCATGGTCGGCGTGTTGACCGGGCGAAATGTCGCTGCCATGGTGTTGAGGGGTTGGTGTTGGCGGGTGCGCCGAGAGTGCGGTGCAAGGTTCAGGAACGGGGGGATCACCGGGTGGGGGGTGGCCGGGTAGTTATGTGGGCGACTGGATGAGGCTGAGGCGAGCCAAAGTCCGCAGCAGGGGTTAAAATGCGGGGGGCCGATGCGATGTGTGCCCTGTGTTTGGGCGTTTGGTGCTATGCACCAGTGACTGCGGTCAGCAGCAGCAGCAGCAGCAGCAGCAGCTTGGGTTTGGAACCGTCAGCGTCCAGAGCCTCGAGATCGGTGCGGATCCAGCTAGCGATGCAAAAGACCAGACGAGTGCGCACGTTGTTTGCTGGCGCAACTAGCCTGTCTGTCTGGCCTGTCTCGTGATTATTGTCCGACAGGTGGAAAACTCGGCGAGGGCATATCGGTCTTGACTCCTCGATCTCTCTCTCTCTCTCTCTTCCTCGTCTTGCCCGACTCCCGTCTGGAGAGAGAAGCGAAGCGGGATCCGAGTGGGGATCGGAGGGAGGGCGGCACAGGCACACTCTCTCTCACACACCTAGGCTGAAGTGGAAGGGAGCAGATACTTGCCGCGCCGTGTGCAGTGGCAGATGGCAGGTGGCAGGGTGGGTGGGTGTGCCGAGGGGGTGCGGATGCGCCAAGGGGAGGGCAAAGCAGGTCCCAGGTGAGGGCAGAGACGGCCAAATGGCAGAAACCGGTCGGCCTGTCGCGCAGGCGGGTCTCTGTGCCTTTTTTGCAGGAGGCAGGGGGCAAGGTGGTGTGGCGAAGGCGGCCCGGTGGGTGAGTGGGCGTGGGCGAGTGGATGAGTGGATGAGTCCAGTGGCCGCGATGCGGATGACACCTGGGCGGAGTTGAGCGATCACCAGCAACAGCCAGTGACAATACCAACTCCCAACAAGCGTCAACAGGCGTCAACAGCAGACGTGTGTCGTTCAAAGGTGGTAGACTCGACGCTCGACTCTCGACGACCTTGGTTCCCCGCTGGGTGCCTCGGTGCCTCGTGAGTGGCACACACGGCTTCCCTCTGGTCTGCGACAAGATGCAGGCCCGCATGCGAATGCGTCCTGTTGGTCCGTCGGCCTGTTCGTGGTCGCCCTTGCTGGCGAGTTGCTGGATGGGGGGGGCCAACCACCGACCGTGGGCGTCTCCAGATGGGTGGTCGGGCGGTGCGTGGCCAATGCCGTTGCCGCTATTTTCTCTTTTCTCGGGCAAAGTCGCTGGCGGATCTCGGGAAGATGAATCAGGCTGAACGCAGGGCCAACACTGCTCTGTCAGCGCCCCTGAAGCACCGAAAGGTGGCTGACAGGTCCGACCTGAGGAAGGTACTGGGCACTCTGGTGAGACGCTGTACCTAGCCTGGGAGCCTAGGTATGGAGTTCAAATGGAATGATGGAGTTTCGATGGGATGAGCGAGTTGTATTGGTGTCAGGTAGTGGTGGTGGTGGTGGTGGAAGGAAAGAAGAGAATTGAAAGCCGGGCATGGAATGGAAAGTGTGGTGTTGGATTTGGGGGATTGGTCCGGTGAGATTTCCAGGCGTCTCCTGCGCTGAGCTGCAGAGCTTCGCCAGTGTGGGGCTTGGCGTGCTCGTTCTCCTGGCACACGCCCCTTCCAAGAGGACAGAATGGCACCTGAATCCTGGCGGCAGAGTACCTTTGTACCCACGGGTGCCTGGCAGAGCCGACAGACTGCAGTCAATCCTGTCTAGAATGGGTTTGGGTTTGGTAACTGTGCAGCGGAGAGTGCAGTTTACTGCAGAACAGAGCATGTACCTGTCGGATCATGAGCAGTCGACTTTCTACGGAGCCATGTACCCTTCATTTTTATTCCCACTTCCATTTCCATTTCCATTTCCACGCCTTTGTCCAGGCACAGGGGCGGCACCGAGGCACCAGGAGTGCAGTCCAGGCGGGATGAGGGGCGAGCGGGCGAGGTACAGGGCCGGAACCCAAAGGCTGCAGGAGAAGACCTCCAGGCTGGCAGGCTGGCTCCGGACGGGCATGGAGGAGGAGGTCGAGGTTGAGGAGATGGATGCGTGATGGTGGGGTCCCGGTCCAGCGCAAATCGTCGGGACGCACAAAGAAAAGAGTCGGCCAATCCGACAAAACAAGGGGCCGACGTCCCAACGATGGACGGCCCAGTCAGCCGGTTCCTTTGTTCGTGGCCGCTGGAATCGTCTGACGGCCCTTGGAAGCTCGACAGCTTGGAAGCTGAAGAGAAGCTTTGGCCTTGTTGCCGTCCCGCTGCTTTCGTCTTCGATGCCATAGTTGCCCGCAATGGTGCAGTGGAGACTGGAGCATGGAGAGAATGGATGGACACGATGGAGGGGCACAGATGGCGGGGCATGCTCCCGTCTCCTCCTCCTCCTCCTCCTCTCCTCCTCATCTTTTGCATTTGCCCAGCAAACGCGCTCTTTCATGGGATCCTTCCGTCTGAATGAAGTAAAGGGGCTCGAGCTTGGTGGCATGACACGACCCAATATCCATCCACCCCTTGGGCCTGGAGAGGGGGGGAGGGGAGGGGAGGAGGGCAGCTACTCTACCGCAGATGAAAACATACAAATCGCCAACCTCGAATGCGGGTCATCTGCCCATCAAAGGGACGTCCCAGTGCCGCAACAATTGCACAATCCCGTCGCCCCCCGGACTCTCTGGCTCTGACCACGTCGGAGCTTGCCATACTGCTCTGCTTTCTTCAACCCGGGAGTCAGGGAGCCAGGGAGACTGCGAGCGGGGCTTGGCACCCCGGTCTCCGATCTCCGCTGCCGTGCTCCTCTCTTTGTTCACCGTTCCTGAGCAGTGGCCTGCTTGGTGTCGGCATGCCGGACGTGCCGGTTGCAGCGGTACCTGTCTCGGCCGTCTGGTGCCTGGCCGTCCACTCGCCCCTCTCCCCTCTCCCCTCTCGCTTGCGAGGTGATGCCCCGACGCTCGAGGATGCCCGTAAGCGGGCCTCCCATATGATTCTTGCGTGTCGGCCTTGGGGGCGGACAGATGAATGCGCCCATCATGGATGGATGCAATAGATAAGCCCGGTGGGAGGTCTGCTGATGGAGGTGCCCCAAAGCTGTGCCTCCTCTCTCACAAGGAGAAAGAAGCTTGGGCGCAAAGTTGCTGCTGTGCCCCGCAGCCCAAAGCGCTGGACGGCGCATCCGCGTCTCGGAATATCCTGGAAGGGTTGTTGACTGTTTTTGTCCCACCCTCTCGGCCAGCTTGCGGATGACGAGTCGAGTGGTAAATGCTGAGGTCTCTGCTCATTTCTGCTCACGTCAACGCCATGGTCCCTTCTCATGTCAGGGCATAGCCAGGCACTGAGGCACTGTCCCCAGTGTCCACTGTGCCCCTCTTCCATCGTTATCGCGGGGCGGGGTATCGATCAGCCGTTGCGTCATCGCCCTTCCCCTCCCTCCACCCCAGCACCCTAGCCCCTGCAAGGATCGAACTGCAAGGGGGGTGGGCCCGTGCTTTCCAGCCACGCCCAGCCTTCAACTTTTTTCGGCTGCTGCAAGGGCATTTCACCTGGCAAAATGTTTTTTGGCCTTTTTTTTGCCTTTTTCTGTGCGTTGATGCCGCCGTGGCTGGCATCGGCCCGGCGCCTGTCTCCGGACTCAACACGGCGGGCCACCCTGGACCAAAAGCCCGGAGAGCATGGTGGTGCGCCGATGGGCCAACCTTGCTTGACTCTTTGGTTGAGACATCAACACTCGCTGACCAGCCGGACCACGTCGCATCAGCACATCAGGATTCGGCGGCATCCCATCAGCACGCAGCACGCAGCGCGTACGCAGCAATAAACATAACAATGCACGGCCCGGGCGGTGAGAAGTGCACCCGACATCAACTCTATCGCCCCCTCTGGCCGAGCTCAGGGACATCGTCTTCCTGACCTCGGTGGGACGGATACAAATGTACGTGGCAGCGGGAACGGCGACTTTTCAACACAACGGCCCATATGCTTGGTGTCACGTCACGTAGTCTGGACCGATACGAATCCCCCGTTGCCCCTGGGCCGGTGGCCGTCTGGTCCAAGAGCTGGGTGGTCAGCACATGCACCTTGGGACCCGCGCATTCGTTCAAGGCACCAAACAAATCGACAGGATGCTGTGTCGCCGCCGACTTCCCATCTCGCCGCCGACGAATCCCGGAAAGCCCAGCCTCTCTTGTCCACCCCCTCACTCCCGCTGAGCAGAGACTCAAAGGGCGGCCACGGTCCCGATCCCCCGCCGCGGCCCCGTCTCGGCCCCTTTGCTGCTGCCGGACTGCATGGACGTCGAGACTCGACAAGAGTTGCCGCCGAGCACCTCGGAGGTCTGCGCCGACCAGTTCCGGCTCAAACAGCCAAGGCCCCTCTTGTTCCGTGCCCGTTCCGTCGACATTTCCTTCCCGTCCCGACCCGGACAGATGCCCGTCGCTTTCCCCCGCCATCCCCAGACTTGCTGGTGGCACTTTGACAGATTGCCATAACACTCCCAGATATACCCTATACCCCGTCGGCATCTGGTTGTTTCTGCGGCATGGACGCCGGGCTGCTTTTTGGAACCCAGCCCCCGGGTTTCACATTGACCACGACCAACCAGACACCGGCCCATCTTGAGAGAGACCGCCGCTACCCGCCCTCAAGCCGCTGGAGCTCTGCGTCTTCGCGGCTTGTTCCCTCTGGCTGGGCTGCCCTTGGCTCAGCTGCAGCCATGTGCGTATGCAGGTTCGCCAGCGGTGCCTGAGTGGCTGGAGTTGTCACGATTCCCACTTGCCATCCCACCCCGCCACAGGTCAGGTACGTTTGCTCGTCTCTTCTGTTGTGCTAACCTCGATCCTTATTGGGAAATCTCGTCGCCCAGCCAGTCGAGCCCTCTTGCTGCTTGCACCAACTCCGTTCCCTCCCGGTTCTCCAAATATACACACCGACAACGATGCCCGGCGAAGGGGACTCCCCGAGACGAGCCCATCTACCCCACCTTTCCCCCGCCCACCCCCCTGCGTTGGGGGCATCAACGGTTCCCCGTGGGCTTTTGGGTAGCGACAACGGCATGACAGGTCAAAGTACGGGATACGGGCAATATATGCCACCTTGGACCCCATATATTGCCTCTACACCCGTCTTTCGTCGCTCTGCCTTCCCGCCGTCCGCATTCGGCAACTCTCAACTCAAAGGTGTCAACCGCCCTTCGACACAAACCCCCTGGTTCTCCGTCTCACCTCCCCTCTCGGCTCGCTGCGTCTGCATGGCAGAAGTTCCCCTCGTGTGTGCGACGGCAAGCCACGCATCGCTGTCCCGACCGGGTCGCGCCTGTCTTTGTGGGACGTGCCACGGAGATGGAGATCGCCCGGCGACGACGACGACGGACGGGGTGACAAGAGCAGCCGGGGGCCGAGATTCTTGCTGGCTGCTACCTACCAAGGTTCTTGTCGAAGAAAAGTGCAGTTATCAGGACGGTACTGTGGTCGGGTTGCGATCTCGTCGTCGGCGTGGTTATTTTAGGGTGGTTGCATCTGGCCTTTCACGTGCCCACCCAGATGCAACCACCTTGGAGGCCCAGAGCGTTGCAGCGCGACGACGGCGACGACGACCCCGCTGCTGCCCGCGCCGCCCAGCCCAGCCCGCGGCGAGGTTCGATAGTGCCCGCAAGCGAGGATGGTTCCCTGACGGGTGCGATGGGGCTTGACGCAGGCACCGATGGTGGGCATGCCATATCGCCGGGTGGGGGTGAGGGTATCGTGGCATCCTGGGTGGGGGATGTTACCTCGTACTACGGAGTGGTATCGAGGCGCTGGTGTGCTGGGCTATCTTGGTGTGCGGTGATGTACGGTGAGGAGGTATGGTCCTGGTCAGTTATGTGGTGTCGGCGTCGGAGGTGGCTTGCCCGATGTGTTCTATCTTATGTGCCGGGATTTGAGGTGGGTGGTGGGTGTGGGTTGCTTTTGTCCTGGGTTTGCTATTTTGACAACTTGAAGTCAAGTTTGTGTCACCCACGTTTCTTTGACTGGGCCGTCCCACAGTCCCTCTTGAGCGGTCTTCTCGGGTGGAGGTGTCTATTTCCATCCTCAGATCGTCCGGTTGTGCTGAGTCAAAGTTGGATCGAAGAGAGTACTTCATACCTCGCTGTGGACCGCACGTTCTTGGGGCCTGGGGACCTCGAAATATCCTTGGACTGGGTCAAGTGACACAAACAAGTTGAAACTACTGGGGACTGACTCTTGGTCTAGGGAACAATGGACTTAGTTAACAAGTTGTTCCTCTCTGCCACCTCTTTAGAACCTGGCAGGCCTGGTGATGGGTGGCTTCGCCCCAAAGTCTCAGCCTCCTGTGTACTAGTTTTCTTACATCCTAAGGTTGACTCGGATGCTGCACTTTTCCCTCAGTGCGATTGAGACCAGACAGGGAATGGGCATCAGCTACCAAACTTTGAAAGTTCTTGACGATAACAAACGGCAGTCTCACCCGAATGACATCCAGGAAGCCCGGATATGAGAACCAAAGTGAGCATCTCCGTCGATTGTACCATGACTCGGCCAGGAGGACGACAATGGACGAACATTTACTCGACCAGGAGCTAATTGTTGAACAGATGAAAAGATTGGGAGGGATGGGTTGGTTCCTACCTCTGTTTCCGTCTTGTTTCAGCAAATGCACACAGGTCCCATACCCCTCCAACAGAAGGTCTTGACTTAAGAAACAAGCCGGTCCAGTCCCATCACCAACGTTGTTCTCCTCCCCCGTGGTCTTTGCCCCGAATCCCTTCACCGTTTCCATCAAATCTCCACAACCGTGGGAACAAAGCCTCACGACCTTCACATATGCAACATAATAATAGGAGAA
Source organism: Podospora conica (assembly GCA_030685255.1). Taxonomy (NCBI): domain Eukaryota; kingdom Fungi; phylum Ascomycota; class Sordariomycetes; order Sordariales; family Podosporaceae; genus Podospora; species Podospora conica. Next base: position 184,645 of record MU839430.1, on the reverse strand, counting down.
GCTCCCCTTGAAACTTTGAATTCAGACCCGAGCCCCCCACATGCATTCTTCCGGCTCATGACGCAAGAAACATGCAGCCCCCCACCCTTTGCCATGCAACGTATCGGAATCGTTCCTGAACTGGCACCAGAAGCGCCGCCGTCGGGTGTTTACGCCAAGAAAATCGACCCAGCCCGGATCGGGCATCCCCACGCAGGCCGCGACCGACGTCAACCCCTCGCTCATCAGGAACACCCGCCGCAGCTTCCCACTGTCAGAAAAGCCAAGGAACCCGGCTTCTGGCTTTCGGCTTTCTTCTTTCATCCCAACTTTGAGCTCTCCTCATTCCGTAACGCCCAACTCCTTGAACACCACCCCCTTCCCGAATCCCACGCTCCGACGCCGAACCCCTCACCCCCACCACTTCTGAACATGGGCACCGTCACCACAAAGAGCAACATGGCGTCCTCCCTCGACGCCGCCTCCCTCTTCCGAGTCGACGGCATGGTAGCCGTCGTCACCGGCGGCGGAAGCGGTATCCCCCCTCCCCCCCTTCTCCAAGAGGCAGTATACTGACCCCCTCCTCCCCCCAGGAATCGGCCTCACCATGGCTCGCGCCCTCGCCGTCAACGGCGCCCGCAAAGTCTACCTCCTCGGCCGCCGCCTCCCCGTCCTCGAGGCCGCCGCCGCCTCGCACCCGGACATCCTCGTCCCCCTCCAATGCGACGTGACCTCCAAGCCGTCCCTCCAGGCCGCCGTCGACCGCATCGCGTCGGAGGTCGGGTTCCTCAACCTCGTCATCGCCAACTCGGGCATCATCGGCCCGACGACCAACCGCTGGGACCCGAAACTCAGCCTGGCCGAGCTGAGGCAGAAGCTGTTTGTCGAGACGTCGATGGAGGAGATGACGGAGACGTTTCATGTGAATGTTACCGGGGCGTATTTCACGCTGCTGGCGTTCTTGGAGTTGTTGGATAAGGGGAATGAGGAGGCGGTGGAGAGGGGTGGGTTTGGGAGGCCGAGTGTGGAGGGCGGTAGGGTGCCGAGTGTGCAGAGCCAGGTGGTGGTCACGAGCAGCATTGCGGCGTTTAGTCGCAATGGCGCGAGCACGCCGGGGTATGCGGGGAGCAAGGCGGCGGTGATGCATTTGGTCAAGCATGCGAGCAGTCAGATGGCGAGGTTTGGGGTCAGGGCCAATGCGATGTGTCCGGGGTGTGAGTATTGCTGTTCCCGAGTAAACGGGGAGATGCTAATCGTTGGCAGTGTTTCCGTCGGAGCTGGCGGCGGGGATTATTGGCGACAGGAAGCCCGAGGAGGAGGAGCCGAGTGACCCGCGGTTCATCCCGGCGAGGCACTTTGGCACGGATGAGGAGATGGCGGGAAGTATTTTGTACTTGGCCAGCCGCGCGGGGGCGTTTTGCAATGGGCTGGCGCTGGTCAATGATGGAGGGCGGTTGGCGGTGATGGGGTCGACGTACTAGACTGGAACATGGAGAGGGAGGGGATGGATCACGATCAAAACAAAGGTCGGTCTTTGGTGTTGATGGTGGGGGGGCATCGCCATGGAACCTTTAGACCTCCATACCAAATTAAGACATCATGAACCCAGGGCATCTACCTCCCCAAGCCGGGACTATATAGAGGCAGGTCTCGGAGGTCCCATCACCAGCCCCTCCGAATCCGAGACTATCAGCAGGCCATCTGGCCTAGTGGTATAGAGCGGAGGGGTGCGGAACCTACGATCCCCCCTTGAACAACCATAAGCCCACCGACACAGGCCGCGAGTTCAACCCCCGGCGGAGCAAAATCCCTAGCCAACTGGGATTTTCGTAGCCCTCAGCCTCCATACTATAGGGGCTGGGGGTGAGCTTTTTGCACCTTGATTCTGTGATATTTCCTCAAATAAAACAAACAGGACCCCCAATCCATACCCGGGCCCCCACTGGGGACTTTTCGATCAAAAAAACGTCAGCACATGCAAACAAACAAAAGATGCCGCCATCGTGACAAAAAGGTGAGACATGGTTGGCCAATGGCCCAGAGCTTGTTTCTCCGCAGGCGGGATCGCGGGAGAGAGACAAGAGGTTTCCCATCTTGGAACTGTTGATGTCATGACTTTTGGCCGACCATCGACTTTCCCACCACCATATATCCGCGACCACCAACAACCACCCCAAAAAACACCAATTAACACGGCTCGTCGCATCCCTCCTCAAGATGACCCTCCCCTCCATCTGCCTTCGCAATTCCTCCAAAATACTGCTACAGAGGCGCGTTTGCCAGCTGCAACTGCCCATCCTCCTCGGTGCGAGTCGTGACGTCACCACTCTCACACCCCAACCACGACGAACCATCGCCCACCTGTCTTCTTCTCAAACCGCCAAAAACACCACATCCACTGCCTCCAGCGCGAGAATTACTTCTTCAACAATCCCAGCAATCTCAAACTCACGGTTCGTCTCGACTCTCCCCTTTCCAGACCCCCCCTCCGCCTCGGTCCTCGGCTCACCACTAACACCCCCCAGCCAAGCCTCCACCACGACATCCACCACCATGACCTCTCCCGCCGAGCACACCATGCTCACCTCGGGCGCCACCGACCCCGTCTGGGTCCACAAGCAGCCCTTCTCCAAGCTCCCCACCTTCCCCACCCTCACCACCGACCTCAAGACCGACATCTGCATCATCGGCGCCGGCATCGCCGGCATCCACGTCGCCTACGAGCTCGTGCGCCGCGGCAAGAACGTCGTCATGCTCGAGGCGCGCGCCGTGCTCTCGGGCGAGACGGGCCGCACCAGCGGGCACCTCAACAACGACCTCGATGACGGGTACCTGGGGATCGCGGAGAAGTTTGGGGTTGACGGGGCAAAGATCGCGTCCGAGAGCCACGGCTGGGCGAGGGACCATGTGGGCGAGATTGCCAAGGAGCTGGGGATTGAGTGCGAGTATCGGAAGTTGAAGGCGTATGATATCAGCCAGTATCCTGTGGGGGAGAAGGGGTATGAGGACGATATGAAGGAGTTGAGGGAGGAGGCCGAGATGCAGAGGAAGGTGGGGATGGAGACTACGTTTGATGTGAGTCCACCTTTCTTGCGCGAGCGTGTTGGGGATGCTGACAGCCACAGGAAAACCTCAAAGTCCGCGGCTGGACCGGCAAGGTCGACCAGCGCGGCGGCATGGTCGTCGGCAACCAGGCGACCTTCCATCCCACGCGCTACCTCGCCGGCGTCCTGGCGTGGCTCAAGAAACAGCCTAACTTCCAGTGCTACACGCACACGCGCGTCATGTCGGTCGCGGAGAAGGGTGTTGAGGTCCTCGGCATGGGTCACAAGACGGTCGAGATCCGGACGGAGGCTGGACACACGGTCAAGTGCGAGAACGCCGTCGAGGCTACGTGCGTGCCGCTGCAGAAGCTGAGCGTCATTGTCGAGCTCGAGTTTCACCGCACTTATTGTATCGCCATCCGCGTGCCCAAGGGCAGCGTCGAGGACGTCCTGCTTTACGACAATGCCGAGGCGTACAAGTATGTGCGTCTGACGGAGTGCGATGACAAGGACGATTACATGATCGTGGGCGGGTGCGACCACAAGGTCGGGCAGGAGGACACGCGCCCAAGGTTCGGGGAGCTCGAGCAATGGACGCGCGAGCGGTTCCCGCAGGCTGGCAAGGTCGATTACAAGTGGAGCGGACAGATCTTTGATCCGGTCGACTTCATGGCGTATATCGGCAAGAACCAGGGGAACGACAAGGTGTACATCGTCACGGGCGACTCGGGCGATGGCCTGACGCACGGCGTCATTGCCGGGCAGCTGATTGCCGACGAGATTGAGGGCAAGGAGAACAAGTGGGCGAAGCTGTATAACCCCAAGCGGGTGGGAAGTGTGGTCAAGTCGATGGGGAGCATGGTCATGCATGACTTGCAGATCAACGCGCAGTACAAGCGGTTCCTGCAGTCGGATATCACGGATATCGAGGACTTGGTGCCGGGGTCGGGCGGGGTGTTGAATCCGGTATGTTTTCACTTGGTGGGGTTGAGGGTGGGGATGGCGGCTAACGAGGAGCAGACCAAGAACGGACCGGTGGCTGTTTACAAGGACGAGAGCGGCAAGGTCAGCACGTTCAGTGCCCTGTGCCCTCATCTCAAGGGCGTCGTGTGCTGGAATCAGACGGAGAAGAGCTTTGATTGCCCGGTGCATGGGAGTCGGTTCTCGGCTGAGGGGGTTTGTGTGATTGGGCCGGCCAAGGCGAATCTCAGGCCGGTGGATGCTGAGGGGAAGGAGGCTCAGGTTGCTGCGAGCTGAGGGGGGTGAGAGTGGGAGGAGATGCTGTCAAGGCGACAGACACAGGCATTTGTTAGCGTTGGAGTTGGCACTGAACATTGAAATAGGTTAGTTGACTTTTCAGAACGGGGCAGAGCATGATACTTTTGACAATGAACCTTTGCTTGTCTTCAACACAGGGGAATTGAGCTGGTGGCTTGCTATAGTTGAATGTTGACATCTCTTGACCTTGGGATGTTGCTGGCTGACTCGGACCTCCAGGTTGCCCTCCAGCCCTCTCTCGCCATCAAACAACCCGGAATTGAATTGTAAGTACCAACACCATGATTGTCCCGGTCGTTGGACCCAACGTTGACGGTCTGCTTTTAAATGCAGACATCTCGGCAACAGCCCCTGAACCCGCACTGACACCGCCACCCCAAGCAAATTCGAAGTACACGGCACTACATCCCTGGTGTATTTGTTGGCGCGAGACCCCCTCCCAGGAAACAAGAGCTTTGTGCTGACCAGACCCAGCCGGTGCCGTCAACCCCGAGCCGTGCGTCGTATCTCCGAGCTCGTCCGTGCCGCAATCCGGCATACCAATGCACCCGAGGATGACTGCGCCCGCACGCACGGCACGGGATCTGGCGCCTCCTGCGCGCATCGGTTCGGTCTACCGCGAGACGCGAGACGCGAGACCGACGACGGGATTGACATGTCAGGTCAGCTCGGGGTTCTTGGCGTTCCGAGCCGGACGGATCGGACGCCCTTGCATGCCGGTGGCCAATGGCGGACGGCACGGCCGGGGTGGAAGTCCGAGGGGGATCAATGTCGGTGTTGGTTGTGAGGGGGACGGACGGGGCTGGATTGAGGATGCGGTTGGAGGGGGGGATATCGCCGAGGGGGTCGGGTCGGATGTAAAATGGGGGATGTTGTTTTGTTGTTGGGCTGGGCTGGGTGTATATAAACGCCCACGTCGACCTCTCCTTGATGATATTCCAACCCAGACAACAAGGTTTCCATCAACACCAACCCCGAGCCATTGAACACGACCTCAAAACACCACAACTCACCACCACCACCGCACCCAAAATGACAATCTCCCACACCGGCATCGTCTGCGCCCCCGCCGCCCTCCCCGCCCTCATCAAGTTCTACACCCTCGCCCTCGCCCCCCTCGGCTACCGCAAGACCATGGCCTTCCGCGACGACCGCGTCATCGGCTTCAGCGACAACCAGGCGAACCCGTACGAGGCCGACTGGTGGGTGGCGGCGGTCAAGGAGGGGGAGGTTGCTGCGGCGGCGGGGAGTCATCATGCTTTTGTTGTGAAGGGTAGGTTTTTTGCTCTTATCCCCGTTGAATGTGATGTTTTGGTGCGGTGGGTTTTGGGTTGGGTCTTGGGTTGACGGACTGAAACAGATCGAGCGACGGTCGAGGCGTTCCACAAGGCGGCGCTTGAGGCCGGGGGCAAAGATAACGGCGCGCCGGGGGTGAGGACGATGTATGGGCCCAAGTATTTTGCGGCGTTTGTGTTGGATCCGGCGGGGAATAATATTGAGGCGATGCATAATGGGGGGGAGTAGGGGCGGTCTGGCACGAAGATCGTGGAGTGGTCATCGAGAAAATGGCCGGGTTGGGATTGGAAGAAGAGTTGATGAATTAGAACGATCTAGGATCCGTCATTGTGGATACTGGCTCACTGGGTGGTTGATGGAACGGCCATGGAGTGGTCCCTTCGAGCGACCTGTCAGCAATCCGATGTATATTTTGGACGTATCACCAGATCGGATGACTGGAGGGGACGATCCGACGATTTTCTCTCCCGACTGGATGAGCAGCCATTAGCCAATTAGGGTCTTCAGTGGTTGAGCGACAAGCTCCTTGGGCATGGGTTGGGCGCGAGGAGTCAGGACTTTTTCTTTTCTGGCGGCCGGCGCGGACAAGGGAAACAGCGCTCACTGCTGAAGAGGTCTGCTAAAATTTGGCAACCGTTCCAAGTTGCTTTCATTGCTCTTTCCTGCCCTTCACCTTGTGCATCGCCCTCCTAGGACCAAACTTTACGGTCCTGCCCTCCAAAACCGGACGCTGTCGTACGACTTGACTCACTGCCTTCTTTTTCCTGCTTTACCGTTCGTCATGTTCCATTTCCTTCGTCGTCGCCGTCAGAGGCGCTCCAAAAATGCCTCCCTTATCTCCCCCACCAGCCAGGTTCTGGCGCAGGGGGACGTCGATGGACATGCCAATCCTGTGTCGGAAAATGTTCAACAACATGGTGTTGTTGATGAGAGATGTCCATCGCCGCCACCGCCACCGCGCTCCCAAAGGCGACCCGCGGCTCCTTTGAGCCCGAGGGACCGCTCGACAGAGGAACAGAGCCCAGAACCCTCTGCCCGCCCATGTCCGAAGCTCAAGCCGGCGACACCGGATTCCAACCTGAACCAAGTAGAATCCCACGCTGAGAGAGCTCCTCCCGAGAGAGCTCCTCCCGAGAGAGCTCCTCCCGAAAGAGCTCCTCTCGAGAGAGCTCCTCCCGAAAGAGCTTCTCCCCTACATTCCGTTGAGAATGTGGCGTCTTCTTCACCAACGACGTCACAGCAACCGCCCCCCGTTCCGACCCAGCACCATGAGCTTAACACCATGACTGAAGCCCCCGTTTCTCCCACCGCTACTGAGGGACCAGACTCAACAGAGTGCCCGATATGCGAGAACACGTCTCCCGGTGTCCTTTGGTTCTGCGGCGTTTGCAAGCTTGCGTTTTGCGACGGTTGTTGGGATACGCAAGCAACCCACAGGATAAAACCGAGGGCGTCCACACCACATGAGAAGACGCCGCTGGATATCGCCGAAAAGGTTGGCAAAGTGCTGAAGCCCACCGAGGATGTTGGAAGGCGAGAAGAGCTTCATCGCGAGGATGAAAATACGGCTTGGTTTGGTATGGTCTTGTCATGTTTACTGTGCTGCAAATGTTGAGTTCACACAGCTAACAGAAACGGTACATGTAGGAATCGAGCGACGGGATGACTCGAGTCCACTGTTGCTTCAAGACTACGGCCGTCTCAATGACTTTCTGGAAGACTGGGTGGCGAACCAGTCTTCCTTGAAACCTGGTCCCAGAACTCCAAGCTTGATCTCATTTGTCGGCCAGACGGGAGCAGGGAAAAGCTCGCTTGTCAAGCTGCTAATCGACTTTGCCAGCAACGGCAAGCAAACTTACTCGACTCCCGTCATCGGCTCACGCACCGACCATCTCCCCACGTCAGAGGATGTGCATCTATATCTAGATCCCGGCACGGCAGCTAGCAACCGACCAATCCTCCTCGCAGACTGCGAAGGACTTGATGGCGGGGACCGGGAACCCAAAGGTGCGAGCCTCAAATCGCGCTTCATGAAGGAAGACGAACATATTGCACGGAACGACGATGGGTTCTTCAAGCCTCAAAGGGTGTCATACGAGTGCGCGCTAAAGTGGTCCGTGATACAAAACAACAACAACAACAACAACGACAAGCTACAATGGTCCATGATACCAGGACCCAAGACTCCAGGACCCAACTTGAAGACTCGAAGCCGGGGCTTTGCCGTCACCCATGTATACCCCCGATTGTTGTATGCATTTTCCGATGTCATCGTTCTTGTTCTGAAGAATCCTCGGTGAGCCAGCCCCTTGACGGAAACCCTTTTCCCCTTCAACGCAGTTCAACCTTTTGGCAGTTTTTATTCACCATATAATTTAACAGAGTCATTGAAAAGGTCTTTGAGGAATTGATAAGTTGGGCGACAAACGCCATCGAGACATCATCCAACCAGCCCATTCTTCCCCATGCCATCATTGTACTCAACGCGTCGGAGCATGACAACCACCCACACTTCTGGGACTCGAAGCTGAACACTGCAGAGATCCTTGAGTCTGTGTCCAAGGTGCTCAAAACGAATGAAAGATTCAGCTCTTGGGTCGACTCGTGGAGGGTTCGTGGCAAGGAGATCAACACACTGCGAGATCTTATTCTTTGCTACTACAGCTCGATTGAGGTATAGACATGTTCCCGCAGCGAGAACCTGTGTGGGTCCGAAAAGAACTGATACTTGAGAGTCCAACAGGTTATCCGTGTACCAAACGACCAGATGCCATCCCTTGTACACGAAAAAGTGAAGCAGCTCTATGACTCAGTATCCAAAGCTTCTGTGGCTTCCCTGGACGCGCGGGGTCGCGCAAGGATGGTCCTCGACGTCCAAGACTTGCAAAATTACATGCGAGACGCATTCTCCGTTTTCGGCGAGACTCTCGAGGCCTCTTTTGACTTTGGAAGGGCGTCACTTCGCAACGCACCCATCCCGGCAGGGTTCGGCGGGAACATCTCCAAGCTCCTACTTGGCATTGTCACCAAGTGGAAGAAAGACCGCAAAGTCTCAGCCAACCAGATCCTCACCGAGTTGAGTTATATGGTGGCATCCTGCATCATGCTTGACGTCACTCGACATAAGGACAAGGGTATGTCATGGTGGTGCCGCTTTCCTTGCTACTGAAATGCTTTTGTCCCTACTAACTCGAGAATCTATCTGCATGACAGGAACCGCTATAGAGATCTTCCCCAAATACATTGGTCTCCTGGACGACGTCTTGGAACTCTTCTACGAAGAGCACTGGCCGTGCGAGCGCAGGCATCCCAAAACCCACGCACGGTGTGTCAACGTTCGAGCCCGTCACACCAAAGGACACCAAATGGACAATGGCAAAGTCTTCGCAGCGGGTGACTATGTCTCCGAAGTCACGCTCGACGAATACCGCAAGGAATTTCGCGACAATGTCTATTGCTGTCTGGTAAAGCTACTCGGCAGGCTGGAGAAGGAGCTCAAGTCCAACACATCGGAACCACTCGCCGCGGCATCCATTCACAAGGACATGGTCCTGTCCGGATTTTTTCGGTGCGTCGACCCGCCGGGCTTGAGAGGTTCGGCTGGGCCACTTACAAGCCAGAGTGCTTGTTTTTGTTGCTTGCTGGAGGCAGGGCAGTATCCTCTGCCATGCGGTCACTTACTGTGCGCGGAATGCGTCACCACATTCGGCCAACTGGATTCCAGTTCATCATCGACAGTTGGAGAGTGCCCCATTGGGGGTGACGAATGCCCACCCATGGGCTTCCCAGCGCAGATACGCATCAAGCCCAGATCTTCAGGGGTGCGCATCATGACTTTAGATGGGTACGGTGAAACCATTGGTTCTCCAAATCTCCAGAATGGCGCTAACACTCCGTCTCTAGAGGTGGAATCAGAGGCATCGTTGAACTCGAGGTTCTAAAGTGCATTGAGAAGGCACTAGGGGAACAGTTGCCAATCCAGTCGTTTTTTGATCTGATCGTTGGAACGAGGTAAGCCTCATGCACCTCGCTGCCCTTTGAACTTCATATCACTTACTGCGCCAGTGCTGGGGGACTTGTCGCCCTCGGCTTGGGTCAAATGGGCTGGTCCGTGGACGACTGCATTCGTCGCTTCCAGGATCTCTGCGAAGTCATCTTCACACCAAGGGTGGGCTCCAAACTCCACATTGTCAAAACTCTTGTCGAAGGTTTCCACCACTCTCGATACGAGACTCGGCCCATGGAGAAAGAACTCAAAAAGGCCTTCTCCGAAAACTGCCTTCTTTTCGGTGGAACGCAGGAAGAAAGGCCACAATTCGGAGACGGTTCACATTCGTTAAGCGTTGCTGTGGTTGCAGCTTCGATCGCTGATAACAAAGCGTTCGTCTTGTCGAACTACAACCGACCTGCCGACCCCCAACTACCAGTTGGGACTAGCTATCACTTTCAAAGACCAGAGTTGGCATCCCAGGAACTCAAAATCTGGGAGGCGTATGTCAACCACTTCTCTACACACTTGGAGCTTCAATCTGCTGACATTTACGTAGTGCCCGGGCTACTTGTGCAGCCCCCCAGTACTTCAAACAGTTTTACCACTCCCCGTCACAAAGGTTGTACGTGGATGGCGCTGTGTTTCACAACAATCCGGTTCGGATCGCTGAGCTTGAACGAAGAATACTTTGGCCGGAACATCAGCAACCAGATGTGATGCTATCTATCGGCACGGGCTCGGTGGACCCTTCTGACTCGGTAACGGTCAAATGCTTCAGGATGAGGAAGCAACCAGGGGTTTTCTCCAACTGGCGTCACCTCTTAAAAATCTTGATGAACAACATGGAGCTGGCGCTTGACTGCGACAGAATTTGGGACGAATATTATCAGCTTGCTGCGCCTTCAGTTTCAGCGCCTTCGAAGCGGCTTTTCCGCATCAACCCATCCATTACCGGCACACTTCCAGCCCTTGACGATGTTAATCGGATGGCTGGACTCCAACGCGAAGTTCGGCGGTGGCTGGCTACTGAGCCGCAAATTGCGAAAGTGGCGCGCCAGCTCGTTGCGTCTTCTTTCTACTTTGACCTGGTTTCGGTTGATGAAGGTATTCTCGACAGGTCAAAGGTCAAAGGTACGACATAACGCTCACCCCCAGAAGTTTCTTCACTTCGTTCCTTCTTCCATTCCCCCACCTTTTTCTCTTCCCTCTCCCCAGAGGGTTTCTTTTTTCAAGCGCAATCTAACCCACTCCATCACTTTGGCAGGGAAGCTATCCTGCAGATTCCAAGCAGGGTCCAAAGAGCTAAAACCTTTTGGCGAGTACCTCGCTCGACGCACCGAGGCCGAGGGTCCGTTGTCCCTCGTCATCAACTGCTACCCGCCCGCCAAGCCTCCGCTAGCAACAATTCCCCTTTCCAAGATGGTCGAGGCCATGAAGACGGGTACGCTCTTACCGCAGTCGATATCCTTCACCAAAAACCGTGCGGTGATCGTCATCCAAATGGAGCTGCAGTTCGGCCATGAGGAAGCCCATCTCATCAGCGGGTTTCCGCGTTCTCTTTCAACCGATTTGGATTCCGACCATGAGGGTGGGCAATCACGCGATATGCATCGACACAGCCATCGCTCTCCATTGTCCAGCCAACATACGTCTCCGCCCCAGAGTGGGAACGGGAGCCGCCGCAGCCACGAAGTGGACTGGGAGCCGCCTCAGAGATTGGACTTTCTCCCACATATCGACCTCGGTCATTATGCGGATCGGACGCGCATGTTAGGCGGAAGGAGATTGCGAAAGAAGAAGCCTCACGGGGTGCTGTCTCATGGAGACGCTGATGAGACATCGGATGTGTCAAGCGGTGGGAGCAGTGATGAGGATGGGGAGCAGGTCGGGTGGGGGGAGTGGCTGCTGGGTCGCTCATGATACCCACGACCCAGAGTAGGTACTCAATGAGTTGGGGCGGAGGGTGGCATTGATAGAAGTGGTGGCCCTCCCCAGTCATGTGGCAGCGGCAGTGGCTTGTGCTGACGCAACCACCGTGACTGGAGTGATGGGCATCTCTTCGTCGCGCGAACTTCCATACAATCACATACCGGTTTTTTTTTAGCGCGAGACATCGGAGAGACCGGCCAAGCCCATACACGATTAAAATGGAGGCCCTGGAGTTGGAACCGGATACCTTTCCATCAGAGCCGGACTCCTATATCTCTGTCGACCAGGTCCTGCAGTTGGAACCGAATGTTTTTATTTGTTCAATCAGGTCCTGAATTAAGAACAGGATACCTATTTCTCTACCGATAAGGTCCTGACGTCAGAACTGGAGGTGTAGCGTCCTTGGCAAGAGGTCTCGCGCCAGCAAACAAACCAGGGCTGGAGTGTAGTTTAGACATCAGAAACACCTTCTCTCTTGCGCGCCCTTGCAGCCACCACAGTCCCTTTGCGTACAACTGTGATTGTCAGAAGCTCTGAGCGCAGCAAGGTAAGCCAGGTACCTGTCAGTTCAATTGTCATTCATTTTGCCCATCTTCTGGTTGTTGTGGTTGTGTTGTGGTTGTGTTGTGGTTGTGTTGTGGTGGGCGCGTCTCCGACGCGCCTGTCAGTCTGTCTCTTGCGCGCCGCCACCCTCTCTGCGCCACTGCCTTCTGGTGTGGTTTTGGTAGTTGGTGTGTGTTTGGCATTCAGGGTCGTTTTCCTCCAATTCAGTGCGGGTGGGAAAGGCAGGCTTATTGTTTGGGTGGGAAATAAAGGATGCCTGGCACGTATTACACTGCTAGCAAGTTACAATCACAGTTTGCATGTCACGACGGAGGAGTCGACGAGGACTTGCTCTTCTAGCTAGGTGCCATGTAGGCGAGCGTACCAACCTACATTAGGTACAATATGCAATCTTGAACTCCGGGAAGGATTTCCACCCCGGGTCACGGTAGCCCTTTACGCTCAATCCCCAGACACCCAGCGCCAGAATGACGCCAGAAACCCCAGTTGTGATTCCTAGATGACGAATAAAATGTCAATTACTACCTAACTACAAGATAGAACATAAGTTCATGAGTCCCGTGCTAACCTTAGTCTCAGTCGCTATCTGTATGCCGGCCTCCGTCTTCTTGACAGCCCTCATCCTCTTTTTGTTCTTGTGCTGGTATCCGTATTTCTTGAGCTCCTCTGCAAACAGCAACTCGGGAAGCGGGGACGGTGCCGCCGATTTGACTTGCGTTACAAAATGATCGAGCACTTGTTTGTGAGGTATCTTGTCGTCCAGATTAAACTTGAAAGTTCGGGGGCCATTTGGTAGGTACTTGGCGCGCTCGAACTCGAGGTCGTGGAGGATCGTATTGTACTCTGTGGCAAACTTGGGATTGATGCAGTCCCAGCAGGTTGTGAGGAGGGCCACGTGGGGAAAGAATGGCCGGCCGCAGATGGCGCGAAGGATTCGTAGGTTGGCCCTGTCGACCCCCCTTAGACGCTGTTTTTGGATGTCGTGAAAGTAAATAACACCGCTGACGTGCACCTGGCCCATGCTGCTGAGTTGACTGGCGATCTTGTCCAAGTTGGCCAAGTTTTCCTCTTGCGTGTCCTGGTCTGCGAGTCCGGGGGTGTCGATGATGGTGAATTTGGTTCCTTGATACTTGGTCTCATATGCTTTGCAGATTCGGGTGGCTTTGGGACACGGTTAAAAGGGGAACAATAGGTAGATTGTTAAGTTATACAGACAAGATCACTTACTCTCGGTGATGCCATTGCAGCCACTGACCTCAACATCGGCTCGTCCTGTAACTGCTTTTGTAAAGGTGGACTTCCCGGACCCATGAAGGCCTATGAGGAGAATCACCACGTTTGACGTCGCCATGAGACCATGAAGCGTGCCCCGTGTGGTACGGAGACGGTGTCGACTGGCAAATATTCGCAGAGATGAAGGTTGGCCCGGGGGTGGTTGTGTTATCTGTGCTCAGTGACAGGCTCAACGATTCGAAGGAGGACAAGATTTGTAAGTAGATCACAATGAGTCATGACCATGTCGAGAGATTGATGGTTATCTCGATATGGGGGCGGGGTAGGGGTTGGGCTGGGTTGGGTTGAGCGGGCAGTCATCGGATCAAGGATTTGACCCGGGCTCGCGCGTCCAGTGGTTGGTTTTTTTTGTTATTGTAGGCGCCATAGGTCCACGGGAAGAGCGGCGGGGTTCGGCTTATCCCCCCTCCCAAAAGCCAATTCCAGCCCAACACACATTTGGTCCAGTGAAGCGATGCCAACCCTGTCTCTGCTCGACTGTGGCATATGCGTCATGCGAACGTTGTGCATCATGTCGCCCAACGACACCCTTCTGATACTGGAAGCAGCAACCCAACGCGCATGGCCGATACAAGGAGCAGAAAACTAGGTAGGTACCTACGGGAGCCACTGTCCACATCATGATTGTCGTGTTTCCTTGTTTCCCATCTCGTCAGACTTTTTTCCTCTCTGGCCGGCTCCCTGCATTCACTCTTCACTGAAACCACACGAGACTCCAGTCCGAGTCGCCAAGTCATAGAAGCAACCAAACATGGCGGCCACAGATGGGAGGGGCAACCGTGATGTTCTGATTGCGTTGCTCGGGTTGACTGGAGCCGGCAAAACGACGTTCACAATGCGAGCATCCGGGAACACGGAACTGAAAGTTGGGCACAGCATATATCCCTGTTAGACTCCTTACTTTCTCAGCCCCAAAGAGCAAATACTGATTTTCCCTGAACAGGCACCCAAGATCCACAAGCCGTCCGCTTCGCCTTAGACGGTCGTCAGATTCTCTTGATTGACACTCCGGGCTTTGACGACGACGACCGATCCGATGTGGAGATTCTCGAAGACATGGGCGAATGGATGTCCAAACAAGACTTCTTCAACAAGGGAGCGACTCAACTTGACGGTCTTATTCTCCTGCACCCCGTCACCATGCACCGCGTTGGCGGAAGCGAACGGAGGCGCACACGGCTCCTTCAGAACCTTCTAGGCAAGGCCGCCTACAAGCGCATCGTTATTGCTACTACCATGTGGGAGAGGCTCAGGAATGAAGAAGACGTGGCTAAGGGGATCGAGGGGCGGAAAACCGACGTCTGGGCCGATCTCCTCGACAGCGGCGCGACGTACATGAAACACTATGACAGCCCCGATTCGGCACATCGCATCATTCGAAAGATCATCGAGCTCTCCGAAAGGCATGGGACCCTCGAACCTCTTATCAAGAACGAGCTGGCCAAGAACCGACAATTTGTCAAGACAACAGCTGGCAAGTCGGTCAAGACCGACCTAGAGGACGATCTCAAGCGAGCCAAGACCTTGCTCGAAAAGCATGACCGAGCTCCACCTAGGAAACCGCAAGGAGCAGACAAGGTCTTGCATAGAAAAAGGCGGAAGGAATACGAAGAGTGGCTTGTCGAGAAGCAAACGCTGGAGAAGAGGGTCGAGAGAATAGAAGCCAGGCTCGTGAAGGTCAGCAGCAATGACGTAAGTTTGCCGATTTAAGGACAGACCAAAAACAAGTTGCTAACATCCTTCCTCAAAATAGAACAAGTGGAGCATTTTACTTGCTTCATGTACTGTGATGTAGCGCAGGTTTTTCAAAATGGAAGGACGTACGAATAGGTTGATGACAGGGAGGAGCGGGCTGTGAGGCAGCTCACCCTGATAGCATTGTCATTTTCTTTTGCCCTACCGTCAAGTACCCGTCCCTCTCATCGACCCGAGTGCCTCCGGGGCTCCCACCGTGCATGCTCATACCCCAAGTGTTTCCTAACGTCCAAATCACGGCCGTGTCCCGTCATCAGCCTCCTCCAAAAGGCTCTCCCGGGGATGCCTCGAATATCGATGGGGAGGAAGGTCGTGGCATTCGGAAGCTCGGGTGGTGTCAACCCAATTCATCCGTGACCCGCCCGACGGCAACGACGACGCCGTACTCCTATCCCCCGCGCTCCTCCGCTTCCTCCTCCGTTCCCACTCCGTTGTCCCCACCTCCGACGACGGCGCCCGGCTTGGCCGCGCCAACGCCTGAAAACTTGAAGACAATGACCTACCCACGCTGCTACTAGTTTGGGATGAACGAGACCTGAGATCTAGCATTC
This sequence comes from Podospora conica, assembly GCA_030685255.1. Taxonomy (NCBI): domain Eukaryota; kingdom Fungi; phylum Ascomycota; class Sordariomycetes; order Sordariales; family Podosporaceae; genus Podospora; species Podospora conica. The sequence goes on along the minus strand of MU839430.1, from coordinate 168,965 downwards.
GATCCATGTCCGACTTTATTAGCGCGTCGTACATCGCATTCTTCTCCTTCGCAATCTCCTTCAGATGCTTCTCGTACGCCTCTTTCGGTAAAGCCCCCTTCGCGGGGTCCTCGTACAGCTCATATTTCAGTTCTTCCCATAAGTGCAGTTGCTTTAGGAACCCCGCGTTCGGCTCCGCTATCTCTCGCCCCGCCTTGATCACTCGCAAGGCCTCCTCGACTGATAGCCCTTGGCTGCGCATCAGGTACGCCGCGACCGCCGTGGGCGAGCGGGACTTTCCTATGTGGCAGTGGACGAGGACACGGCTGTCGCTGGGGTGGTGTTGGGTGGTGGTGGACGACGAGGAGAAGGCCTTGATGGTGGTGGTGGTGGTGGGCACGGGGCCGAAGTCAGCGCCGCCGTATTTGGCCGGAACGAGGCCGGGCTTGCTGGGGCCGTGGTCGGGTGAGGTGGAGGTGGTGACGGTGGTGGTGGTGGTGATGGGTTTCGAGAGGTGGAGGTCGATGAAGTCGCAGATGGTGGGTAAGTGGGAGAGGATATCCTCGTTGGGGCTGTCGAGGATGGGGACGTGGAGGTGGAGAGCCTGCGGGATGAGGACGCGGTTGGCGGGGCGGTCCCATTCTTCGCTGTGAGAGCATGGTTAGTTGGGGGAGAGGACAGGGGAGGGGAGTGACGTACTTTCGGTACCTGGTAAGGGAGACGATGGCAGTGACGCTGTGGCGCATGAGGAGGGCAATTGAAGCAGACGAGATGATGTCCCCGATCAAGAGGTTGGGGGTGATGGCAGAGACCCTGTATTTCGAGGGGCTCCCCGGCGGACTGGCCGGGGACCGGGACCGGGACCGAGACCGGGACCGAGTCCGGGACCGGGCCTCGGGGTCCCAGCAGTCCTTGTCCTTCTCGGGCATTTTGTACTGTTCCAAATCCATGCCCATGGTTCCGGGATGGGGGTCTTTTGTGGTGGATGCTGGAACTTGAGAGACAGGAGACAGATACTAATCTACCTATTTATGCTCTTGGGTGTGAGGTGAGCTTGTAATCGGCATGCAAGAACCAGGTCTCATAGACGTCACAAGAAACGTTCTGATGCTTACATGCAGCTCGCCACAGCCCTTTGCGTGATAAATGCGCCCCGCTGCTTCAAAGTTCAGGAGTACGCCAAACTTGATGACGAGTCTAGCCCACTGCGGCCTGTTTTCTATCGCGTACCCTATGCATTGTTTGAGACTCAGGTCTTGTAGAAGTAGTAATCCATTCTCATTACTTGGCCGGCTTGGTAAAGACGCAGTGCTGAGTCTTGAGTGTGTCGGGCAGGGGGAATATACCGTCCGTCACGAGCACGGCACTCCTGCTGAACAAGAAGCTCCTTTGCTTCTGGCACTCGCTGCAGTCACAATGGTATGGGACGCATGAGGGCCGGTGTTGGGGTCTGGAAAGACAAGAAGCTGCACTGACATATGACTTCGCAACTGAGTGGGTGCCTCGGGAGTGTGGGCGAGCAGGTGAGCGTGAAACACTCAGTATTATGGGTCGGGACGCTGATGTCGGGTGGCAACAGTGGAAGTGGTGTGCCTCGTGCAGACAAATCTGTGCGGTCACCCTGAAATCGGCAGCCCGGGACATTGGCCAAGCAGACCGAGGAAATGTACCGGTTGAGGATCGAAGGGCCGAAACTCTAAACTGGAGACCTGAAATCTGATCAGGGGCCTGGGGTTGTGAGGAATCAGGATGGCGGGTGGTCTTCGCTTGCCGGGCAAAAGATCTTGCGCTAACAGAAACGGTCTGGAGCATATTAGGACGATTTCTTGCTTTGGCGGGGAATGAAGGGTGACATCAACCTAGGATGCATCACATATTCTCTGCCGTCATGCGCTCTGCGTCTTACGCCACCACCAATATCAAACAGCCAGGTGGTGTCAGAAAGTTCCGAACACTGAACTACACTCCAGCCCTTATCTTTTGTTAGCAGTTTTCAGAGATTGGTGTGGTGGAGCGACATCACATGTCGATTGGCGGTAACCAACGGGACCTTAATGATTCTGGAAAAAAGCATCCCACGGAATCTGGTGCGGCTCGTTGCTGGGGTTCTGCATCTGGTTGTCGAATAGAGACTGTGCTTGTCGTCAGCAGTATTTCTCATCATAACCCAGAAAGGGTGGAAACCTACCCAACTGCTCCCAAGATTAGGATCCAGCACCTCCAAACCTTCCAAAGGTGGGCCCTCCATAAGAGCCGGGACTGGTATGTCATACGCCCACGTTGAGAGTAATTGTCCGGTGTTGTGGTCAAGTTTGGACGGAGGCCACGGTGTGAAATCATCTGTAGGTCTTTGGGAGGAATCGGGCAAAGGTACGGTTCGGGCTGGCACTGCAAGGAGACTCGATCCTGGAAACATGTCAGCTTTGCCTTGAAAATATCCGCGGTGGCGGTCTTACCGGCATCAACGCCCAGCGGCAACAGCGGCGCCATCATCCAGTCATAGTGCTTACCCGCGGCTTGGGGATCGGGAGTGTTTCTTGCGGTATTGTCGGTCGACATGGCAAGCATCTTGGCGAGCAGCTTGAACCCGCGATCGGCTTCGCTGGATTCGCTCCGTGTCGCCTGCCATGTCAGTTCCGTCTCGGGCCGCGATGGTGGAAGGTGGATCGAGTCCTCGTCAAAGTCCTCGTCGTGGAGGTTTCGGGGAAGCTCGGTGTCGTAGGAGCCTGGAGTGATGTTGCTGGGAAGACCAAACTGGAAAGAAATGAGCAAGTCGACTTCGACCAAGACGGACCACATTCGTCGCCGCATTTCGCCTTCGTACGGGGTCATGCCAGGGTAGTGCCTGGGGTCTCGGTGCATGCCCATGTGCATCGCAAGCCGGATGGTGATGCAGAGCAAAGTCGATGCGCCGAGGATGGCTTCGTTCTGGCGGACAAACTCGGACCCGTAATGGAGAAACATTGCTTGCACCTTGTAGAGACCAGGTTTGGTGTAGTCGCCGAGGGTGAGGCACTGCGCGGCGCGGACTCGGAACAGGTTAAACATCTCGAGAGAATCGCCAAGGTTTCCCGGGAGCACCTCGCTCGCCATTTTGGAGTATAGGGCAGCGTGAGAGCACATGACGAAGATCAGGCCGACAAAGGTGTAGTTTCGGTTCGCGGTCCCTTCCCAGAAGGTCTTGTAGTGCGTCATGAAGACTGGTATGTGGAAGATCATCCACGCCGGCTGCTTGGCCTCGAAGAACTTGTTGACCATGCGATCGACAACTGGCCGCGCAGGAAGGAGGGCAATGGGCTCTTCGATTGGGACGCGAGGGAAGCCACCCAGCAGGAGAACGGGCCCCTGAAGACGGGAGATGTCGCTGTCAAGGCCGGGATCCGCTGTCTCGGATTCCTGGGAGGGAAGATGTTCGTCGTGGGTCCTCAAATCCCCAGTCAGGGCGGTAATCTGGGCACCTCATCATGGTTACAAGGCTGGTTTGGGAAAAGGGGCAAGGGGGACAAACTCACCTCTTCCATGATGGATTCCTAGTTCGCGCCGTCAAGATGGCGCTGGTCGCCAGGTCGCAGCGCCGCCTTTTCGGCCAGTGCGACTACCTCCCGAGGGAGGTCATCCGGGTCCTGGGCTTTATCAGGGTCTGTCCTCCTCTGCGATCGGAGGACGTGGACGAGGTGTTCGAGGTGCTTCAGACGGGCTTGTAAAGACGAGTCTCCGTGGGGTCTTGGTCGGGGAGGGAACGGCAGCGGTGCTGGCAATGCCTAGATGACAGCCGGTGTGGTCTCGTAGTGGATGGCACTCTCGTAGGGGATAATGCGGCAGCCGGCGGCAATGTCGCGCTTCTCGCACTGGTCGCATGGCGCCTGGCGATTGCATTTGAGCCTCGGGACAAGTCAGTGGTGGCCAACAACAGGTCGCTCTCGAGCAGGCTGACTTTTTCTCACGACAATGGGTGCAGGAAAACTGGATACGGTTTCTCTTCTTTTGGTCAGGCGCTGATATCTCCGGAGGTTGGGCGTAGGCGCGGTCAATATCGCCGGCCGGATTTCCAAGTCTGGATGGTCGCATCTCGGGCGTTGGCTGCTGTGCGACGGCGGCTGGGATCTGTCAGAGCCGCCCCGAGAAATAAAGTTCCAGGCCTCTGCAATTCCGAGAACGACGAAGGAGAGGAGATGACGAGGTCAAGATCGATCGCGTCCAGGCAGGGAACCATGGCGCTTTCACCCCCGCCCCCCATTCTGCCACGGGGCGTGAGAATGGGCGGCCGGCCTCTGCGCGGCTTCTTCCTCTCCACACGAATCAGTCAGCGATGTAACTTATAACCATTCCGACTCTCTGCAGCTGGATGGCGGGACACGGCGCATCCGGGGCCTGGACACGATTGGACCATGCTCGCGTCTGCCGGAAGGGTTCAGCAAGAAGGATCAAGCCCGCATGGCGACCGATGGTGGCCGGGCTGCTGTGGGATTGGCGACCGGATGGCGATGCCATGGCCGGCGCTCCGGGCGTCGAAGCTTTCATTTCATGCCGGGTTGACAAAGCGGCATGCTCCGTCGACGTCTTGGCAGGTGATGAGAGTTGCACGCGCATTGATGGTGTGCCTCAGAGAATTGAGGAATCCGAGCAGCCGAATGGAAAGGGGAGACGTCAAGTTGTGGGAATTTGCTCGAGTGAAAAAAAAGAGAAGGGGATCTCAAATCACAGAGCAAACGGGACTGAACAGTGAAAAGAAGCCAGTGTGAGCTTCGGGGTCCGGACCCACCATGGGCTTGGCTCTGGGGGTTCGAGGCTCGAGCGCAGGTCACATTCGCCAAGCTTTGACATCATTATGCAAGGAGGGGTCCACGGGGTTCGTCTTGGCGAGAGCTTGGGCTGACGACGACGACGAAAAGGCAACCGCGTTTCCAACAAGTCCATCCATCCACCCGACCATGGACATCTCCATCCCCTGACGAGAATATCACCCGCTCGATGCGCAAAGCATAGGTACAGATCCTACGAATACAGCGACAGCCATTCTCCTTCTTCTCCCCAGACAAGCCGCCATGCCGGACACGCAAGCCGTGCGCGCCCTGTCGCGTCAAGTCGTGGTGCAGCCACTTCGACGACCTGCAAATTACCTGATGCGCGCCCTCCGATCGGCCTCATATCCGCTGTACGGGATATGGTACTTTCTTCGACGACCCTACTTCTATCCGCTTTTCGTTGGCCGAATCCTCCCGCTGTCGATAATCTCGCTCCTGGTCTACTTCATCCTCTTCGCCTTCGCCTTCCTCCCACAGCTGGCCTTTCTGGTCATCTTCCACGGATGGACGGGCGCCATTATCAACGCGACCGTCCTGGTCCTCGGCGAGGGGCTTGTCATCATCCAGGGCTTGTTCGAAGGGTTCTTCGTCGACGAGTGCCGGGTTGATGTGTTTGACGTATGGCCCGCCCCCCTTCCCCTTGCAGCGCGACGCCAGCCAGCTTGCTAACCTTTGCTCCCCACAGGCAACCCTTCTCGAAAGAGGACTCGATGATCTCGTGGCACCGCAACGCATCATCTTCCACGACGCCCCGACTCCCGTCAAAATGCTGGGCAAGCCGACCACACGCGCCGAATACCAACCGTGGAGCTTGACCCAGATCGCCGAGCTCATCTTCTTCCTGCCTCTCAACCTGGTTCCCTATGTTGGAACGCCCGCCTTCATCATGATAACCGGGTCTCGGCTGGGAAAGCTGTCCCACTACAGATGGTTCAAGTTGCGCGGGTTGGACAAGAAGCAGATGAAGAGGGAGCTCAGCTTCCGGTCGTGGGACTACCTGTGGTTTGGGACGGTGGCTATGATATTGGAGTTGATCCCGGTCTTCAACTTCTTCTTCCTGCTGACCTCGACGGCTGGCGCTGCGCTGTGGGCTGCGAACATGGAAGAGAGGGCCAAGATTCGTGTGGGAAGGCCCATCACGGCCGACGACCAAGTGGCAGTGGTGCGCCGTGATTCGGACGAGCCGGTCTACCATGATGACCCTCTTGTGTGATGAGAGAACCTTTCACCATAGGCCAAGCAATACGACACTGTCCAATTCATGACCGCAAGTCGTCCACTGCTAGCCTTCCTGCTTTCGAACATGGCAGTCCACCTCCAGGGGCCGAGCATGAGGGCGTGGCCAAGAAATTCCACCCATGCCCTCTGCTTTCTCTCAACCGGTCTTGCTCTTGCTTTTTGGCGGCACAGTCCCGTCTGCATTCTCATTTTTGCCTTCGACTGGGTTCCATCCTCATGGCAGCGACTTCCCCAGTTACCAAGGATTCGCCCCAGTGACAAACGGCATACGCTGCTCGGGAAGGAACGAGGACGCTTAGCCATTGCCACATTGGCAGAGATGCAGGTCCGCCCAATCTGATGGACCGGGAAAGAATGAGACCTACACACCCGTCATCTCATGGGGGAGGTTCTTTGGCTCCTATTTCAGGGTGTCCATTCCCTGGTCTTGATTCCATTCACAACCGGTGGAGCTGCCCACAGACACCAACCGTCATGTCGTGGAAGGCGGACACGCAGCCTCCACGGAGACAGCCCACGACACTTCCCTCCTCACCGTCGATCGTGTGGGCCGGGATGGACAATGGACAGGAACCAAGGCCATTATCGAACCACTTTCCAGAGCTCCTTCTCTGTCTCGCCCGCCCTTCTGCCCTTACGAGATGGCACGACAGCAACCTCGACAGTCTCTTTCCTCAAACCCCGAAATACCTCGGCAGCATGGTCGTCTCTCCTCCCCTGCCACGGCCGACTCCAGAGCCTCCTTCCTCGTCGCTCTGGCTCTGTGCTCAGCTCGAGCTCATACAAAACCAGAGATTTCCCCCGCCCAGATTTCTCGTTCCTCTCCCTCTCTCTTCATCCCTCTCTTCTCCCGACTCTCCTCTCCCGACTCCTCCATCCTCCGCCATTTGGCACCACAGCGTGGGACCTCTCGTTCTTTAATCTTGCCACCCGTCACTCGTTATTTCTGGTGTGTTGCATCTCTTCCACGATGCGTCGCTACGCATCGCTTGGCCCGTTGGTCGGCCTAGCTTGGTTGTCCTCGGCTGCTGTCGTTCCTCGCAAGTAAGTGTTGCCCTTCTCAGTTGGCTGACCCCCACGATCGTTGCTGACGGGTGCAATAGCCTCAACACCGAGACAGAGACGACATGCATCAGCACTGTCACTCTTCCGGTGCTCACTGTCACGCTTCCTTCGCCCGAGGCCCCGACGCCAGTGTCTGCCACGGTGGCGGTCCCTGCCGATGCCACTGCCGGTTCTGTCATCACCGTCGGCATCCCCGAGGGCCCCAACTACACGGCCACCATGGTTCTCACCGTCACTGTTCCTGATCCCGGAAGTCCTGGAACATGGTCGACTGTCATCACCGCTCCTGGCTCAAACCCTTCTGCCGCTCCCCATGTCACAGTCACATTCTCGCCCGAGGTACCAACGTCATCTTCTCCCACTGGCTGGTGGCCCTTCACCACCGACATTGTCACTCTCACTCCCGCTCCGGACCAGGGCGGATCGGGCGGCGCACCCCCGGGACTCAGCCCTGTCACCATGACATACACTGTTTCTTCCCAACCCGGCATGCCTGGCCCTGTCACCATGACCGAGACTTTCTACCCTACTCCGTGGGGCGGTTCGGGCAACTCGGCCCCTGTTCCTGGACTGAGCTCAATTGCAACCGTGACCGTCGGTGGATCCACTCCTTCGGGGCCAGGATCATCAGCATGCTCGCCGATCGTTGAGACATTCTACCCAGATGGGCCCTCGGGAGCACCGGTTGTCTTCACCCACACCCCCCACCCTGCTGCCACGGACTCCAACTCGCCCACACCAGTCACCGTTGGATCGGGATTCTCACCAGTCACCACAACAGTCTACGGCATGGACCCCGGGGGAGCACCGGTTGTCTTCACCTACACCCCGACTGCCTCGTCTACCACAGGATCGGGATCCGTTGCGACTGTCACCGTCGGGGCGGGACCTTCACCCATTGTCACCACGATCTTTCCAGACGGGCCATCGGGGGCACCGGTTGTCTTCACCTACACCCCGACTGCCTCGTCTACCACAGGATCGGGATCCGTTGCGACTGTCACCGTCGGGGCGGGACCTTCACCCATTGTCACCACGATCTTTCCAGACGGGCCATCGGGGGCACCGGTTGTCTTCACCTACACCCCATCTGCCTCAGCTGCCACTGGATCGGGATCTGTTGCGACCGTCACTGTTGGAACAGGACCTTCCCCCATTGTCACCACCATCTTTCCGCAAGGGCCATCGGGCGCACCGGTCGTCTACACCTACACTCCCGGCACAGCTGCCGACACTGGTTCCGGATCCGTCGCAACTGTCACTGTTGGGCCAGGAGGTTCATCTGATGCCACGCCTCTCGTTCCCTATGGTGCCGGGACGCCGGCTGCTGCCACCCACACCCCTGTCACCTCGGTTGCCGCGGAATCGGGCTCACTTGCAACTGTCACTGCGGCGCCCGGGATGCCGGTCGTCACCAAGACAGTCTTTCCCTACGGCCCTGGAACTCCGGTCGTGGTCACTTACACGCTGACTGGCCCTATTGGCTATGGTCAAATGTCTCTCGGAAGCGTCTTTTCGCCTGTGCCATGGCTCACCTCCGCGACAGTCTTCCCCTTTGGTCCTGGAACGCCAGTCATTGTGACCTACACCGTCACGCCCGGTTCTGGATCGCTCGGAACCGCCACTGCTTCGCCGTCGGTCTTGACAGTATTCCCCTTCGGCCCCGAGACCCCGGTTGTGGTCACGGTCACCCCCACTGGTTTCGTTCCCACGCAGACAGGATCTGCTGCAGCCGTCACCGTCACGCCAGGGCCGTCGCTCATTACCAAGACCGTCTTTCCTTTTGGTCCCGGAACCCCGGTTGTGATCACGGTCACTCCCACGGCAACCGGTCTCGCTCCCACGCAGTCCGGATCTGTTGCGACTGTCACCGTGGCACCAGGGCCGTCTGTCATCACCAAGACCGTCTTTCCTTTTGGTCCCGGAACCCCGGTTGTGATCACGGTCACTCCCACGGCAACTGGTCTCGCTCCCACGCAGTCCGGATCTGTTGCGACTGTCGCCGTGGCACCAGGGCCGTCTGTCATCACCAAGACCATCTTTCCTTTTGGTCCTGGAACCCCGGTTGTGATCACGTACTCCCCGACAGTCGCTCCCACGCAGTCCGGATCCGTTGCGACCGTCGCCGTGGCACCAGGGTCGGTCATCACCAAGACGGTCTACCCCTTCGGTCCCTTGACCCCTGTTGTGGTCACCTACACGCCGACACAGTCAGGGTCCATCGCGACAGTCACTGGTGGGCCAGGGCCGTCGCCGATTGCCACCACCATCTTCCCTTTCGGCCCCGGCACCCCGGTTGTCGTGACCTACACCCCAAGTGCACCCGTTCCCACCGGTTCGGGCTCTGTCGCAACGGTCACTGTTGGTACAGGGACGTCTCCCAGTGCCACCTCCATCCTGCCTTACGGTGCTGAGACGCCGACTGTCACCATCGGCGGGGGTTCTACGACCTCTGGATCTCCAACCGGCTCGCCTGTTGTCCTCACTGTCTTCCCCAACGGCACCGGATCCCCAGTCCTCGTCACATACACGCCTTCAGCCACCAAGCCGGCTGGCAGTGTAACCACTGTCACTGTGGGCGGCGGTTTGAATGGTTCGGGATCCTCAAGCGGCTCGCCAGTTGTGCTCACAATTTTCCCCAACGGCCCGGCGTCGCCAGTCCTCGTGACATACACCCCTTCTGCCACTACACCAGCCTCTGGCAGTGTAACCACTGTCACTGTGGGCGGCGGTTCGAATGGTTCGGGATCCCCAAGCGGCTCGCCAGTTGTGCTCACAATTTTCCCCAACGGCCCGGCGTCGCCAGTCCTCGTGACATACACCCCTTCTGCCACTACACCAGCCTCTG